>CM032230.1:87822500-87982500 GCA_019009955.1 Riptortus pedestris | reverse complement strand
ATGAGTGCCATTATTCACGTGCATTTTCCAAAACCGAAAATGGAATAGGGGTGGAAATGGGAAAGCACTGTGCTACAAGACTAGAAAAACTCGGAATCAAGCTCTAGATTTTACTTACCTGTGAAATCACCGTCATTAGTTATTTTAGTTGGTATTTAAATAAAGTAGTAGCTATCTTTAGCCTTTAATACCAGCACAATACTGTAGTAATTCCCACCTAATAAACGGGAGTTATCTCACACCAAAGCAATACTGTACTGAGCACTTTCTGAGTTCCAAGTGAGTGCACTATGTAATGTTCTAAATACTATTTTTAGCTGTTAATTTAGTTTTTACTTCTTAAATCTCATTTGTAATTGTTACTCTATAACGTGTACTTGTAATTTACAATTAACTATTCTGTCTCCAATTACAGTATTTTTCAGACATGGCACTCAATGTACCTTGTAAGCCTTTAGTTCATAGTCAAGTTTTTATAGTCCCTATCTTCTTTTTGTTTCACCATTTACTAACTTTATTAATAACCCTACTTACTCTTTTTGCCACCAGTAGCCGAAATTTACGAGGCATACTCATATTAATTTTATATGATCCGTACGCTGTGTATTTTAGATTAAGTGATACTGTTATCTGCAGTTGCAACTGTTACCTTCGTATATACATATATATATATATATATATATATATATATATATATATATATATATATATGTCTGTTTTGGCGGGAAGCTTTTTAAAGGCGAGAATAAGAGAGAGAATTAGACTGAACCATTTTTCTATTTCTATTGGAAAGATGAGGGGAAATAACACATTATAAATAGAGGTTGAGCAAGAAGCAGTAAGAACTTAACTTTATAACTAATTTAGCGGCAATATAAATATATACATAGAATAAGCGATAGGTCCTATATTGTGTGAGTACTCATTTGATAATTTGCGCAAATAATGCTAGCATTATTAAAATAGGTACCTGCCTGAAACTGCCTCCTCCGTTGCTATTTTCAGTGTTCCGTAGAAGATCCGACGTCCAGCCGGTTGCGGCGATCAGCACAGGCTGGCAGCTTTGCGGGAGATGAAAAACTGACTGTAACTCTATCGAGGATGAATTCCAACTGAGCGGGTATCTATGAAGCGGTGATCTGTTGCGGAGGGAGAGGGGCAAGGCCCCACTGGCCGTAGAAACGACCCCAGTGATCGTCTAAGACCAACTGACTGTATCCTTGTAACTAGCCGATGCCTTCATGAGCTGCAAAGTAGTTTCCGCTGTAGGCCATAGCCTTGGTGATCTGCATATGTGTGACGGGTTTGTGAACTCAACGAGCGCGGGAGATTCAAATTGAAATGACGACTGAACAATGTCATAATTGATTTTATTATTCGTTTTAGCTGCTCTGTTACCACTGGTAGGCAGGGCTCACGATGTATGCTCTTTTTAACTTTATATACTCTGTACCTGTCGTGTTTCAGACTGTGTAATTTTGTTAATCTTACTCGTGTTTGTTATGCGCACGGTATACCCAATTCTAGTTCCAAAACTTGTATTCTTGCCTTAAAATGTAAGCTTACTTCAATTATATATATTCTGTATATGTGTTAAGCCTTATCTAGCAATTTTAACCCTACTTACGCTCATTGTTCTACTACCTGCAAATGTAATTCGCAACACAAGTTCCTCAATGGCTGTGGTTTCTCTCAGCTTGCAAGCAATTCATTACTCTTTGTATTAAAGATCATAAAGTAGGCAGATCTTAATCTTCCATCTTACCATTAACATTAAGTTATACATAGTGTTAAACGTAAGTTACTGCTTGTAACTTTGGCGCAGTACTATTTGTTGTTCTCTATTACTCTTGGTATGTCTGGAGTTTTCTCCTTTGATAACTACACCAATGGTTCATGGATGTGATCGAACCGTCAATAAATGCATTATTCAATGGAATTGCAATGGGGCTGAAGCACATCTAAATGACATTCTCACTCTAATTGAGCGATACCACCCGATCTGTCTATGGCTGCAGGAAACCCATTTCAAACTGGAAAAAGACCTGAACTTGATGACTTCAAATTCTTCCGACTGGAAGAGACTTCGAAGGGCAAAGCGTGCGGAGGTGTATGCATCGCTGTCCAGACTACAGTTCCTGCAGAAGCTCTACATTTAAGAACTAGTCTCTGGGCGGTTGCAGTCAAGATCCTGATCCCATATCCTGCCCACATCTGCAATGTTTATCTGAGACCAGGAGAGGCTATTGAAAAGGAGGACGAACTTATTCACGATGAAGACCTTTCATTCTTAACAGAGGCGAGCCAACTCATTTCAGTGTTGCTCATGGTTCCTTTTCCAATATTGACATAACTGCCTGCTCCGCTTCCCTTCTCACAAAAATCTCGAGGAAAGTTTCTGTCAACCTCAACAATAGCGATCACATTCCCATCTTTGTGAATCTCTAAGCTTCCTATGCTCGAAGGCCAGCTGCCGTGAGTAGATGACAACTTCAGAAGGCCGACTAAAACAACTACAGCAGTTTAGCCATGAATGACGAAAGGTTACCCATCTGACGCACACCAGAATTGCCGGAACCTCACAAAGAAAATCAATGATGCTGGTATAAAGACAATTCCTTACTCATACAACAAAACTAAGAGGAAAGCTCTCCCCTGGTTTAATGAATTTTGTAAGGAAGCGATACGCCACAGAAGGAGAACCTTCAGAACATTTAGGAGGAATATGACAATGAACCTAATTGAATTTAAAAAGCGCGAGCTCAACCCCGGAGGATCCTTGCCGAGAGTAAAGCAGGCTGGCTAACCTTTGTACCTGAACTTAGGAAGACCACCACATCGGCTGAAGTGTGGAAGAAAATTAAGTCTCTAAAAGGTGGAAACCAGAAGCATCCCATATATTTGCACATTAATGGGGAACTGACATCTGAGTCTGAGAAGGGTGGGGAGGAATTTCCGAAGGCCTTTTTCATGAATGACGGTTTCTTTACCGTGGAGCAGTCAGCATTTCGCCGTGGTCGGTCAACAATGGGGAATCTCATCATCCTGGAGAGTGAAATAAGTCATACCTTCATAAGGAAACAGTTTGCTGTGGGAGATCTATTTGATATTCATTAGGCATTTGATTCAATATGGAAATACAATATCCTGAAAAACCTTCAATGCTGGGGATTCAAGGCAATCTACAAAGATATGTGGCGCAATTCTTGGACAGAAGGCTGTTTCAGATAGTGGTGAGCGGCCTTAAATCTTATCCGAGAAATACCGAGTACGGGATTCCTCAAGGAAGTTCGCTTCCCACCCTCTTCCCGATTGCCATATGTTCAATTACTAGGTGCTTCAACAATAATGTTAATTTTTTTCTTAATGCAGATGACCTACTAATGCTTTGCCGCTTCGAAAGTTCATATATATATTCCAGCCCAAGTATGAGAACCTTTATCAGGCTGCATCCTCACCACCACCGTTTGCCCTCCACATGAAGAAACTCGTGAAATGCGTGAAGGGTTAAGGGAGTTAGAACCATCACAGTCGGAGAGTCAATTTCTCCCTGGACGTTAAAAAGGTCACAGTGCCTGGACTTTACAAAAAAGAAGGACATCATGGATGGATTCGAGCTGACCAAGAAACTCTATGACCTCCTAGAAAGAATTGACCAGGAAGGAAGTCATCTACATCGACGGTTCGAAGATTGAAGGGTCGGACGGTTCAACAGCTTGTTGCTGACAACGCATCCTTATCCGGAATTTTCTCAGCTGAAATTTTTGCTATTTCGACCGCTCTATACCGTTCGATGTCCTCAGGAGCTAAAATCTTTAGCAATAACCCAGGGGTAGTTAATGTACTACATTACACAACGATGCTGCACGAGCTGGGCAAATCGGTATTGGTGATTTGGGTTCCGGGGTACCGTGGGGCCTCGAGTAATGAGAGGGCTACTAGAGAAGCCATAGAGAATATATTATTCTCAGAAGAGCCCCTTTCGGCCATTCCTTGGCGTCTGCAACATCAATTCCTCTCACTCCGAGTGAAATTTCTACATCTCTAATTGAAGCCATGAGCAGGGGCTGGAAGGACTTGTGGGAGGAGTCCGAATACAGAAAATTGAAGATGGTGAAGAAAGACCTTGCGACATGGGAGTCTTCATCCAGACACCATTGAGGGGGAGGAGGTGCTGATATGCAGGCTCCGGCATGGGCACACAAGAATAACGCATCTCCACCTAACTAAAGGCAGAAACGCTCTCTGCTGCACAATTTGTCGTAAAAACCTCATAGTCAAACACATTATTGAGGAGTGCAAGAAATACACAGGAATCAAGGAACCTCGGCGAGGCACTGGCTAACAGTAGAGCGGCCATTGACAGGGTGATCAGGTTTCTGCATCTAACAGGCCTCTCCAGCCACATATAGCTGTTTTTTTTAATATATTTTTTTTAATGTTGTTTTAAGAGTTTTAATATTAATGTTTATTTTAATGTTTATCTTTATAGTTTTAATTTTAATGTTATTTTAATAGTTGCAATTTTAATGCTTATATTTAATAGTCTTAATTTTATTTTATAAATAGCCCTTATTCCATTGATTATATTAATACTCCATAGGTTTAGTCTAATTAATAATAGCATTTTTTTAGTATTTATTTAAATAGTTTGTCTGGAAATTTATTCTATTTTTATATATTTTAATAGTTGTAATTTTAATGTTTTTTAATGAGTTCCAAGTTTAATGTTTATTTTATTGTTTTTATTTAATAGTCTTAATGTTTTTTAAATAGCTCTAATTCCATTGTTTATTTTAATAGCATATAGGTTTAGTCTAATTAATATTGCATTATTCAGTATTTATTTTAATGGTTTGGCTGGAAATTTATTTTATTTATAATAGTTGAATTGAATACCTGTAATACCGGTACGTAGGTTTCAAGGCTGAAAAAATAAATGAATAAAAAAAATAATATATATATATATATATATATATATATATATATATATATAAAATTGGCATTGATGACCGTAATGTTTCTTGCCCAACATCCTACAAACAAACAAAGCAATACGGCAGGCCTTGGCCCTACCACTGCTGTTGTGCTAACTATTTTTTTAAAATATTAATGGAATATTCTATTTATATTGTTATATATATATATATATATATATATATATATATATATATATATTACTTTGTTTTTTGTTTTATAACTGCAATTATTTACATTTTATTTTAATTACGTCTTAATCAGTACTTTCCCATATAAATGCAGCAAGCACATTCGCTTTCTGTTGTTACATTCCTTCTCCTTTAAACAATGTCAAACTAAAAAACATACCACTTTTTTATAGTTTTTGCTAATTATAAATTCTACTTACTAATTGGAAATTAAGTAATTCTCACAAAGAAACAAGACCAAATATTATTCTTTTTCATGCATACCTAAATATTATAAAACAAAATTGAGTACAACAATTTAATCGTTACAAGTTGATTCGAAATAAATAAGAAATTCATTATACTGATGCAGCGTTAAAAAGGCGAGATTAACAGAATTTTTTAAAAGATCCGCAGTGGTACAGCATTCTCGCCCTGTTAGAAAGTTGTAGAGCTGCCTTTTTACACGCAGAGGCCAGTATCAATGTAGCTACGTGAGAGAAATTTCTAAAACTTACCTCCTACTTGATCTTCCTCTCCCTCCCTAATATCTGAAGTTAACCTCCATTCTACTACCGGTAGGAAAAAAAAAAAAGTACATGAAGAAAATTGCTCTGAAAATTTAAAAGAAGTATAAAGTTAATATTTTTTTCATATGTTATAAAATAAGCTGGCGATAAACCAATACACCGTTCCGACACTCGTGTATCTCATAAGAAGTGATATACTAGAGTACATGAGAGGCAATAATGAATTTAGAATCAATATTCATGCACAGTGTCCTCCATGCTAAGCGTGGTATTTAGTACACATTAGCAACAAATATTAAACAAAAAGTCCGTCACGCTGGGGCTGCGTAAACTAAGCCGATTTCCCACGTGAATTTTTACAAAAGATAAATCTACATATTCGTAATACTTAACACCGCCGGGAGTATTAAGTGAATAAATACATACGGTAATGAAAAATCGTTGTCAATTTTAATAACCTTCCAACGGAAAGCGTCGAAATTGTAAAGAAACAGGTCTGAAAACCGCTCATATCTGAACAGCTAGATAGAAATATTCTTCACCAGAAAGAATAACAATTACTAAAATATATTCAAATATAACATAATAACAATAGCAACAAATATTAAAAAAGCCCGTCACGCAGGGGCTACGTAAACTTAGCAGATTTCCCACGTGAAGTTTTACAGTAGAGAAATCTGCCTAATAACAACAGTAGTAGTAAGAATCTCTAAACTATTCACGAGAGACGAACAGTTACAGAAACGGCCGCCAGAGCTCTCGGCGGAAAGTACCGAACATAGCCGACTCCTGCCGACCACACGCAGAATACAAATGAAAAACCTCGGTTAATATTCAAGATACAGAAAAAGTGTATAGAACAATATTTATAGTAAATTTAATTTACAATAATATTGATTCTTTTTGATACATTAAGGTTGAATAACAACAGAGATTTTTCGAATTTTCAAAAATCCCCCCTCTAAACCCCTCTTCCCACTGGTCCGATTTCAGCCATTAACGAACTTGATTTTCCTTTTTACATAAAACGATTAAATTCCGAGTTTGGTAACGATCAAACGAATTGCGACCGCTAGAGCGTTAACAGACAAATATATATATATATATATATATATATATATATATATATATATATGTATATATATATATATATATATATATATATATGTATATGTATATATATATATATATATATATATATATATATAATAGTCCGTCACGCTGGGGCTGCGTAAACTAAGCAGATTTCCCACGTGAATTTTTACAAAAGATAAATCTACATACCCGTAACACTTACACCACCGTGAATATTAAGTGAATCTAAATAACCTTCCAACGGAAAGCGTCGGAATTGTAAAGAAACAGGTCTGAAAACCGCTCAGAGCTACAGTTGGATAGAAATATTCTTCAACAGAAAGAATAACAATTACTAAAATATATTCAAATATAACATAATAATTTTATTGAAAACTATTTACTACATATAGTATTGTAATTTATAATGGATCAGAATATATTTTATCCCCAAAAGTTCAACTTTTTATATTCCAGTTATTTACAATTAACCCTGACCCAATTTAGTATTTTTGAACTTAAGCCAATATAGTAATGACACTCCGACACCCCACAACTAAAACGCAGAGCAATATTATCATAGCAGAAATAATGATTCAGATTTACCCCCTGGAAAAGCATGAAATGTCCGTTGGAGTTAAACACTTTGGGATTACTAAGGAGATTAACCCCTACTTAAGCACCCCTATCCTACCGCTCTCTAACTGCTCCCCTGGCACTAAGCCATGGATCCTTCCAACATACCAAAAATGTATTTTAAATGAGTTTCAGGAGAATATCTTTACTGATCCAGCTACGAATTTTCATTCTGTGCAAAAAGCACATGCTGTCTTCTATAGCTATGTTCACTATATTAGTTTCCATAATGACATTATTTCAAGTAAAAAGAACTGTAAATACGAGTATATACATTGAAATATTTAATTTGCCGAGTATTTATTATCTCGATGCTTGGAAAAACTAGGATAAAATCCCTGAAATATTGTTTACACAATTGCTACGCCAAGGGCTCTGCTAGCGATAGATACTATACATCAAAGTGGTATTAAGATAGTATCTAGTGCATTGGTGGAGACTAGCCCATTGTTCTGTTTTGCTTTGACTTTGGACAAACCCTTTAAACTACACATGACATTGAATTTCAGTGACAAGCAGCTTGGTGGCAAATTGTCCTTTGCAAAATCTCATCACCAGTAATAACTTGATTATTGTAATCGCAATAATAAACCCCCACTTCTACTAGTGTCGTATTAATCATAAACTGTTACATCATGAACCACTTCATTACAAGGCTAAATACCAAATATTGTTTTCATTGAACTTTTATTTTCTGAGATATATGTAAATACGTTCTGTTGTCCCGTTTTTTAGCAGATTTCCCTTAAGGGAAATCAGCTATTGAGGTCGTACTCATGACGCGAGTTTCGAAAAATTTCTTCAAATGTCCATCGATCCTACCCAGGAGATGACGAAAATGAGGTCCGTTCAAAATTTTATATATATATATCTATATATATATATATATATATATATATATATATATATATATATATATATATATATTTGTCTGTTAACGCTCTAGTGGTCGGATTTTTTTTTATCGTTACCAAACTCCATATTTAATCGTTTCATGTAAGATGAAAGATCAAGTTCATTAATGGCTGAAATCGGTCCACTGGGAGGGGGGTTTAGAGGTGGGAATTTTGAAAATTCAAAACATCTCCGTTATTATAGGCCGCTTCGAAAAATTGTAAAAGAACAATCTTATTACAAATCAAATTTACTATAAATATTGTTCTATACATTTATTCCCTATCTTGAAAATTAACCGAGATATTTGCATTGTTATTAAATTTGGGCCGATACCGGATTTTTGAATTTCCCGCCAAAACCTAGTTCGGCCCTTTGCCGTAACTGTTGGGCTCTTGTATGGAGATTTCTCTATTGTATTACTTCACGTGGGAAATCTGCTTAGTTTACGCAGCCCCTGCGTGACGGACTTTCTTTTTGTTTTTGGAATTACTAAAATTTAAGTGATTGAGATAACACAAATTCTGATTCATTAAAAATTATAGCACTAGAATTAGTAAAATATTTTCAATAGAATTAATATGATATATTCAGATATATTACGTTAATTGCTTGTCTTTCCGGTCTATCTACCTATTCGCGCCACAACGTTGGCTAGCCTGTTTGTTTACAATTCAGCCGCTTTCCGCTGTAGGAATTATTAAATTTTATTGAAATTTGACTGAAAGATTTCTCATGATCTTTTGTATTTATTCACTTAACATTCAAGGTAGTGTTACCTGTATGTATACTTATCTATTGTAAACCTTCTTCGTGGGAAATCTGCTTACTTTACGCAGCCCCTGCGTGACGAACTTCTTATGCAATAATATTTATTTACTACTATTGGGCTTTACGGTCTCACCTCCCAGTGGTACCGAGTGCTTCAGTTTTCAGGTCGCCAAATACGTTAAAGTGATCTGACGTTACGGTGGTGGCGGTTAATTCTTCCCTACCTGACCCTCATTATATAATAATTATATGGAAAACGATTGTAGGACCCTCCAAGGACAGCGCGTTTCTGCATATTATAGTTTTAGTACCATAATTCCTCATGGACCTTGTTTTCTTATTGTAGAGTGCAATTTTTATTGGTCACAGTTCTTGATTTTGGATACTTTTTCGCTTTTGGAATTTAATAATATAGGATCATTATTTTCCTTCAGTCATTTTATCACTTAGGGCAATGAAATGTTCTACGAGACAATTAAGTCACCACATGATTAAAGGAGAAAGTATGTTGGCACATTACGGCAGGCTATTCGTCAAGATTGCGCTCATTTATAGTCATTCATGGGCTGCTAAACAAGATATTTCCATTTCGAATTGTAAAAATTAAACAAAAAAAAATAAAAGGTAATTTTGATTGTTTGAAAGGCATCTAATGAATTTTGAAGCTATAAATACCAGCTTGACTAGAGGTCAATATTCATCGTCCCAGAGAATGGAGCCATCCCACACAATAGAGTGCCTTTCCTAAATTCAAACTCACTGCAAGTATTGAAAATACCACAAACCTGGAATGTGAGCAAATATCTACCTTTGTGTGGCCTTTTCTGACGAAGTATATTTCTTTAAATTCGTTGAATATAATTTTGTCTGCAATTTCTACGATCGAAATAAATGAAACAGGAGTCTGTTTCTGAATAATGAGCAACTCATTGGATCATACTTTCCTGTTTTTTTCCTGTTTCGTGTTTTGATGATGAGTACTAAGGAGCAAATTATACAAAAGTTGGGGAAGTACACCCACAGGTGTCTCGGGCTATTTACAGCACCTGAGGCAAAGATGGGCGCCTCTTGACACTTCGCCATCCTCACGAAGTGAAGCATAACTCAACTTTTAGTTGGAAGAGTAGACATTTTAACATTTTTTTTAATGGTTGAAGTATTTAATAGAAGGAAATTTCAGCAGGAACATTTATCTAAAAGCTAATTTATAGTGCCTTAATGTTGGGGCCATCTTCGGAAATATCTGTATTTGGCCTTTTAACATTCAAATGATTCCAGCTTATAGTTAAAATTAACTGAGGGTGATCATTGGAAATTCTAGTAGATTTCTTTTAAGGGAGTTATTTATCACCAAACATTTAGGTTTCTAACTAAGAGAGAAATACAAAATGAGACATAACATAATCTATGACTCATCCCATGTGCGTGAGAAATCTTCTTAATTACTCTTCACAATTATGTAAAACTCAGGTCAAGTTCCTATCACAAGAGGAGCCGGAACACGTTAGGGCTGGGGTGAAATTGAAAACCGAAAAGGAAAACTTTGTTATTATACGTCGTTTAGAAAAATATTATGCAATCATTCTTGTTGATATAACAGTGCCCTTCAATTGCTGTTGTATACAATTTTCTCTAGCACATATATTAAGGTATTCTTTCCATTTTAGCGTCTTCAGTTTTTGTAAAGGCCACAACTCTAAACAAGGCGTTTTCAATTAAAGCTACTATATCACTAAACCTGAAAAATCTGATGTCTAGTTTAATTTGCTTCTTCTGTTAATGTAGAATTCTTACTGGTGGAGATTCAGAGAATATAATATACCTATATATTATATCTAAGTTGCGCCAACGAACAGCTAACTATTTTTAAATAGCATTTATACCAAAGAGACCACACCCACCATTTTTTCATGATTTTAATCTCTTGATTTCTATTAAAAAAAATCTGTAAAATGCATTTGTATGAGTGAAGGGCGTTCTGAAAGGAGGCTATCGTGGGTATATATAAAGACCTATAAAAAGCTAAGAGCCGAATGGTAAATTCTCCATATAGGTCGGCGACTTGCCGCCATAGAGGTATTATAAAGGTGACTATTGTTGTACCGGTAGCAGGTGCTCCTCTCTGCTGATGTCACCTTTATCGCTCCTTTCTTATCCAAGATGGGCGCTTCCAGCTCCAGATTCTAACCTATAAACAACTATAATGGTCTCCCCTTCCTTTATTTTAACTGCTCCGACTCGATTTTATGGACGGACTTCTATTCCCTTTACTCTTTTATAGCTTTTTCTGCCTCTTTTGAGAATTTGTGTCATTTGATGGATTTAATTGAACGTTTTCTCCTTTCGACCGAATCGTCGTCCCTTATAAATCTTTGGTCATCTTCGATTGGATTTTGAGACTTCTTTATGACGGAATCGTTAATAAGATTCTTATTTACTCAAAAAGGGACCCTACTTCGAAAAGGGATGTTTCAGGCCTGTCATGTTGATTAAATATGTCTTTGAATGAGTGTCCTGTTTTATGTCCATTATTTCAAACATATGAATCGGTGTAGTGCCATTAATAGATATTGTCTCATTAGTGATGTTGCCACAACCATGGGCTATTTATGTGCTAAGGTTGGAGTACAAAGGGATGCTTAAGTAGCTACAGAAGGTTATCATCGATGGAGAAGGGACAATTGTTCAACCTAGGCTCTCGTGGACAAACTTGTCGACAATATTATGAGGTAGGCGACTTAAGACTAGTTCGAAACCTAACACATTGCTCATTAATAAGAAAATGTATGTCATTTTAACAATATTATTATGATATTGACTTTTTTATTTATCATATTTTACTTATATTTAATTAGTTTTTAATTTTTATTGTTATTTTCACTTTATGTCACCTAATTCTAATTTTAAATTTCTTTTATTATTCCGGAGTTGAATTTTATTGATGCTTGAATATCTATGGCGCACAAAAACTTAGTTTCCATTGGTTTTGATTCTCTGGTGCTCTTTCACAGCTCCAAATAACTTATGCCTCTCTTATCCTTGACCAGGAAGGGTTCCCTGTTTGTGGGCGTCCACGTTTCATAAGGTTGTATATTGCCATCTAGTAGATTCTTATAAACTACAGATTTTTCTTCAGAATATGGGATCATTTAATCCGTATTACCATACAGTTTTTTATATTTGATTACACTCTAATGCTTTTTATCACAATCCGTCCAGATGCCTAAATATGATACAATTTGTCTCAAATTTTTTTCTTATGCTATTGTTTTAAATAATAAAATCTTTAGAGGTGCCAGACAGACATAAACATAATACCAAAAACATTCAAAACGATTTTAAAGTAGCTCCTACTATTTAATTCTCTTCTAAACGATCATTTGGGATAGAGCAATATTCTCCAAGTACTCAGTAAAAAGTAATGTTTGGCTATTATACTCCTGAAGAAAATAATTAGCTACTCTTAGACGTGATATATTACAGCGCCCTCTAGTCGCCAAGAACTTTATAAGGAAATTTATCAAGGGGTAAATTTATCTTTGATAGTTCGGGTGGGCTCCTTTTGTTTTCTCTCTATTTCTTTAGATAGATCCTAAATACTTCTTGATTAATTAATCATCAATTACACATTATATATTATTTTAAGCTTAATTCATAGCATTCTTGAAATTTAGCTATCGCAAAGACAAAACCAAAATATTCTTGTGAGTTGTGTTTTTCATGATTTTGAAATTAATTAAATTAAAAATATATTATAAATACAAATATTGTTGATAGTTATTATCACCCTCTTTGTGCTACTAAGGCTAGTAGTACAGTTTAGTAGCTGTACTAGGTAATAGAGAGCGGTATTGTCTCTACTTTGCTGTAAATATGTCAATATAATCACAGGGTTCTGGTTAAACGCCTGATAATTGTCTTTACAGGTATCAAAATCTCTAGATATTCATGTTTTATTTCAGGATGGTAATCCGATCCTATACGTTGAAATAATTTGTTTGATGAAATCAAAATATATTCCCTAAATTTTAGGAACCTCGGAAAACCCGCAATTTATGCAGCTCCTGCGGGACAGAGTTTTTCTTATGAAGGTTTAAGAGAAACTGAGGGATAAAAGATTGGAATAATTTTTGTTGGTGTGAGGACTAAGGCGGAATTCAATGGATGCTCTTATTGGGAAACTATATCGGCGTAGCAGGTGTATCGGGGAGATACTTGGGGATAAAGGAACCCGATAGAAAGCTGGTTAGTCACTAATCCTCAGTATTGGGGGAAGGCACTGCTCAACTACAGGCCTAACCTTCGAATTGGCTTCCACTCCTATCTCTCTCTCTCTCTTCTCTCTCTCTCTCTCTCTCTCTCTCTCTCTCTCTCTCTCTCTCTCTCTCTCTCTCTCTCTCTCTCCCTCTCTCTCACTCTCTCTTCTCTCTCTCTCACTCTCTCTCTCTCTCTCACTCTCTCTCTCTCTCTATCTCTTATCTCTCTCTCTCTCCCCCTCTCTCCATCTCTCTCTCTCTCTCTCTCTCACTCTCTCCATCTCTCTCATTTGAACATATTCCCTGAAGGGAAATAAACTGTAGAGCTTGTACTATTAATTCGATTTTTTTGAAAAAAAAAAATTCTTTAAATGTACATCGATCCTCCCCAGAAGATAGGGAAAATGAGGCCCGTCAGTTACCGCTTTATTTTTATTCCATCGTTACCAAACTCGACATTTAAGCTTATTTTTGATAAATTTACTTCCGACATTTGTAATCTAACGATATTAGTGATAGCTCAGATATTATAAGTAGGATCGACAAATTATCTTATACCAAATATAATTCCCTACATAATACTGTTGCTACGTACCTGCTCTGGGTCTCAAACTTTTACCGAGGCAGCATCCTTACTTATCCACGGCAAATCCTCACTCTTCTTCATGCGATTTCCACATGTAGTAAGAGTGCTATTTTTATACTGTTCATTAACTGAGTCACTAAATATCTTATATCAAGATGGAATTTCGATTCCTGTTTATATAGAATTCTTAAGACAGGAACAATAAAGAATAGATGGTGAGTTGAGATCATGAGCGCCTCATATACCAGCTCGAGAGAAAGCTGCGTAGTTTACGCAGATCCTGGGAAACAGATTTTTTTTATAATGTTTTTTCCCCCCTGGTTTTTGTACATTCAATTCGGGGTATATTTGTTATTTTCTTTGAGGCTGTTTTTATTTTCAGTTCGAACGAAACCATTATTCTTGTTGAATGGTTAGAGAGCGACATATTTTTCCATATGGTGAAGTGTGGCCCATAACGAGAGGGATAAAGCACTGACTTGCTGCTCAGCGGTCCATCACATCGACACTCAGCTTTATGTGCGAGTCCCTCCCACTGCCCGGCTCGTAACTTTGTTCAGAGTTAGCCTGAAGAGAGTTGCTGTCATGAGTGCGGTTATTTATGTTCCGGATAAATAAACTTAGTCGTTGTTATTCCACGGAAAAGAACACTGGAGTTAAAAGTAGCTTATGAAAGAATACTTAAACTAGAAACAGCAGTCCTCTAATAAACTCATATATATGGCATAGTCTAAGGTGGCTTTACATATTTTTCCAACAAGGGGTACAAGGAAAAATGGAAATATTTTACTGCTATGTTGCCTAGATTCAAAATCTGATTTAATTAAAGAACACCACAAAAGAAGATCTTAATCTGTAAAATATAAGAGGAATAAAAATGTTAAAAAATACCGACAAGGCAGACTGATGGGATTAATAAAGAACACTAGTTTTATGTATTCCAGTGTCTAAAGTAACAATTATATAGCCATCAGACTCGAAAGGGCTATACTCAAGAAGACTTCTCTGAAGTCGGGAGGAGTTGCTAAATTTTTGTCTATTGCATTGAAATAGTCAATCCTGACTTGCTTGATGATGGCGAGCAGGCAGCGAAGACTGACAGGACAACTAAATTTATTAAGTCCCTGGAGGTACCCAACATAACTCGTCATAAGCCTTACACATGAAAATATTACTTAAATTCTTAGCTCCGGCTAATAAAGAATTCATAAAGACAGAAATTAGTGTCGTTTTACTATTATTCTTTCAATTTTCTTTCGTTGGTTCCACTCATGATTATTCTTGAAAATATAGTATTCAAGAAAACATCCTTGTTTTGACGTAAGCTCACTGGCAGTGCCAACACTAGTTCATTGAAATTGAATTTATATCTTTCTGATTTATGCCCAAAATGCTTTAGAGTCATGTAAAAGGTGGTTAAAAATATGTTCAGTCATATCGTCTCATATACAACCATATTACTAGTTAATTGAAATATGTGTAAATATTTTTTTCTGGGTCTATTTCCTCATAAAATCCAGAAAAAAAGTTAAAAGTTGTTGATAGTGGCAGTTTTTTAACCTTTTATATATTTAATTAATAAAAAATATTCTTTGATAACTAGTGTACGTGTCTCTGATCCCTTGAAGGTCACTAGAAGACCTTGCCCTTCAAGTGGCAATCCGATGAATTAAACTTATTCAGGTGGCAACATATACAATCAACTCACACAAACTTAGGGCGTGCTAAGTTTTAATAACGGCATCATTGGCTGCTTACATAAGAGAGGACCGTACAAAGTAGGGCAAACTATTAAGGCAGTTGCGTTGGATCGTCTTGACAGGCGAGAGATCCAGCTGATTCTACCTTTTTGGCGGGAACCTTACTTCCTGAAACATCAGTAAGAGTATGCAGAAATGATTAAATGTCATAGAAATTGATATTGAAACTAGAATGGGCCGCACAGATGCTTCTGAATCATGCTGAAACCCCTCATTCTCCTCAAGTAAAACCGATCTAATACAAATCGGTCGTTAGCCCTGTCATCAGGTGTGGCAGAGAAGCTACTATATTTTACTCCACAGTTAGTGGTAGGCCAAATGACCATTAATTAGCCTGGCTGGGAATAGATTTTGGAGGGAAGCTCAAAAATGGGAAACGGCAGAAAGTCCTTGAAGATTTGTAGATTACCAAGAGAGTCAGTAAATCTTTGAGAAGTAGAATTGGTATTTACATGCAAACTAGCGTTTTATATTTGGCATTACAGTATAGAGGGGAATATAATAAATAAGTAATAGAAAAGCTAGCATTTAGCTGTTCTGGTAACTCAAGCTACTGTCTAAGAATATACCAGTTTCCTTTTACGAGAGTTTTGGGTGTGAGTAGGAAATAGGGAAGAGGATATTAGTGCCGGATGAGAAGGGATGAGGTATTCTCGGAGGAAGCCAGAGGGATGAGAGATCCGGGCTCTTGTGAATAGGGTGCCATTTACTATTAGGAGGCAAGGAAATGGAGCTAAGTCAGAATTGTCTCGAGAAACGCCATTCAGAATAGATACAAATCTAAGAGTTTAATCTTCAAGCAGAAAATCCCGCTGTAAATTGAATTATAGAGATAAAATAGAATGAAAAGTAGGGAGAAGAGAAATGAATGTATCTTTCGGATTTTCGTGTAACCCTGAAACAAAAATTGTGCTTTGAAATTGTCTAACTTAACTTGTTCTTAAATGAATAACTATTACCTTATACAATATAAGTAAGTAAATCATTAAGACGCAATATAACTCGTGAAATTCATCATTATAAGCCATGTGGGTCAAAAAGAGCTATTCATCTATTCCTGATACGATTTTCGAAAAATGTTTTCAAAAGTCTATTAGCCTACCAAAAATGAGGTCCTTCGCAAATATATATATATATATATATATATATATATATATATATATATAATAATAATAATAATTATTTCAATTTTACGACAAACGCTTATTTTGATGGAGAGCACTCTCATCTTCAGTATTTGAAAAGAGCTCTAAAGGTACTCCAGATCCATTCCAGGTTCCTGTTCATCCAGATAGACAGTTTCTTTATGACACTGAGCATCCCATGCAGAATTAAGTTAATATTCCAAAGAGCAGAGGGAGAGGGCCTCTAGGTCAATGAGCAGCAAGTGGCATACGATTCAGTGGATTAGTGTTACTTATATTGTTTTTGCTATACAATGACCAAATTTTGAGGGTTTTCAAGTAAACTTGTCTTAAAGGACAATGGTCACATGGTTGAGTATTGGTCTGAGGAGAGTAAGGATTTAGTCGAGGTGCCGTCTACACTGCTCAACCAAGCCTTGGAGTAGCTAATATGTGAGCAACCATTTTTGAAGAGGGAGTCAATGTAGGCAAGGTGCGTAAACTTCTAGCATATGTAGATGATGTAGCTGTTCTTGGAAATAAATAAAGATATATATATAGTCCCTATCTAGTTCACTGATCAGCCACAAAAGAAACAGACTTCCAATTAAATCGAGAAAAGACGAAATACATGGTAGTAAGCCGTATTCTACATTTGGAAAACTGATTGAGTGAAATAGACCAGTCGTTGGCAAAAGTAGAAAATTTTAAATACCTCGTAGGTACAGTAACCTTTATCAATACATGGACATTTCTCAAACTGACTGGAAAATAACTAGTGTCAACCTTCGTTCTCGATTTCTCCAGTGTTAACATAAGTTGAATCACACAAGCCATAAAACTAGGGGTTTATAATGTTCAAATAAACTGTTATATATGTTTGAGACTAGGGCATTGACGGCCAAATCTTGAATTGTTTGCAAGTTAGGTCCTCTGGGCAAAATTAGGCACAAAATGGGTTGTGGACATAAGGCACTGGATACATCTAGAAAAAATACCGGAAATGATAAAGCCGATTTTCTACGATATAAAAGGTAAGGGGTTACGATGGACTATCAATCTTCAGCCATGTGACATACAATATTATTTTCATGGAGTTGGCAGTAAGAGATAAATGGAGAATAGAAAATGAAAGGTGATTTTCCTGATGTTCATTTTAAATATCATTTTGCTTGTAATATGTGTGATAAAAGAAAACTTGGACGATTCTTCTTGTAAAATTATTCACACCTTTAGATAAAGCATTAAATATCACATAGTAGAAATGAAATAAGTGCAAGTTTTAGAATATTTTTCTATCGTTAATGTTAATTAGATACCCAGAATAAGCCCCTCGTATGCAGTTTGCTTGAGAATGCGGACTGTTAACTATTGAATGTAGTGCAATGTTATTATCTACCTTGGGATGGAAGATATAATCAAAGAGAGGCATTGCATTGTAGAGAACTAATCCAGTGGGAAAGTAGCTACACTCCATCTAGAGTGCAACCCAGACGGGAAATAGGTTTTGCCTTATCAGCCACCATCTTATCACGATACTATCTCCGGGGAGGACTTTGTTATACCAAGTACACTTTACCTCAAGACACTCTCTCTACAAATTTACAACTTACTTTATTCAGAGTACGCATTTCCCAGCCTGGCAACTTCCATTGTTTCAGTTCCACAGGTTCAGTTATCATGTACTCTTATTAATTTCTCAGGTAAATGTAAACATTCTTTGAGTTACATGAGGTTTTTGGATTTAAGCCATTTTTTGATTTTTCGATTACAGTGACAGTGATAGAATGTGAAGATGGATTACATAGGAGTCATTATTAGTATTATTATTATTATGATCATCAAAATTATCATAGTTTAGGAACTACGCCATCTTTTCTAGCAAACACGTCATAATTCAATTGGTTATGTCAACAGAATAAAACCAAAAGAAACAGCAACAAATGAATCTAATATATTAAAATATATTTTTTATAGCGACGGTCACCCAATATAGGTCACCCAATAATCCATTTCTTTTTAGGTTTTTCATTTGCACATTTTTCCATCATGTACTGTAGCAGGTAAATACCACTTCTTTAAGGGTGATTTCTTTTCGGTTACGAACTTCTCAACACTTATCACACGTTCAAATAAACGTTCTATATTTCCGTGTATAAAAACATAAAAATCAGGAAAATATTGAATATACCCTCTGAATAGCTTATTGAAGATTAACATATATTATTAGTATAAATTTGATAACTGGTTTTTGCCTTCCTAAATACCTGTTTGTTAAATAAACTAATTTCTCCAAATTCTTCTAAGGCGCCTTGAACAGTGTGAATGTATAATGCGAGTAAAGTAAGATCCTAATAAAACATTTACAGTCCTTTTAATTAACATCTAAATGTCAAAATAACGGGGAACGGATCAAAATGATCCACACATCGGGATTTTCCAATTTGATTTATTAATAAAGTTCTTGCAACACGCCAAAAATCCTAAGTAACTTATTCAATAAATAATAAAATAAAGGTCCAAAAAACAAGTTGAAATTAATATAAACTCAAATTTACATTATACAATATAATATTTACCATAAACCTTTCCCCTTTCTGATTTCCGTTTTATTTTTTTGGGGGGGATGATTTGTAGCTAAGCAGTATATTTTCAAGTATTTCTACAATGCTCTGTATATATACTATAATCTGAAGTACATTTTGCAAATAATTAATAAAAACATTATTTCCAAAATGGTTTTACTGAAGAATCAAGAGTGGGCCACCTGTTCTCCCTCGTAAAAATTGATGTGTCCTCAAATTGTATTAATATGCCCTTTATCAATGGGAAACTTAATTTGTTACTCAACAATGTTAGCATAAAATAAAGTTGATTTTTTAGTAGAATTACAAAGGTGTTCTGCTCACTCAGCGCATAGGCTTACTTTGCCTCTTTTTATATTAGTTATAAATGAATTTTATATAATTCAAGAACAGGCTTTCAAAGGCTTTCAGTATTGTTTTTTATCATTAGCTCAATTTTAGGTGCTTGTAAAGTCAATTCTATATCTCAACTTAATTCAGTTTAACTTGAAGGACAAAAATTTGAAGTCCTGATCAATAATTCATTAGATTCTTTATTTCTTTTGCCTCATAACAAGGAAGATTTATGATGAGAATGTTGATTCGAAGTAACCTTCAACCCGTACGTGTTTATTGAGGTTTTATTAACAATTCTTGAGTTTTGACACCAAAATACTTAACCTTGATTTGTATTATCAAAATATTTCATAGTTATTTCAGGATTTAGTTTATGTGTTTATATTTTCTTTGTGAGTTAACCTTGTCGGGTGAATCATTGTAAACTAATTCTTTTAGTTGAATTAAAATAATAATATTTGAGAGATAACGTTTCCCAGCAGAATGTGGTGAAAATGTCATCGTTGTATCGTAATGAAATATATTCACATGCAATCTTCAAAAGTATTAACTCCACACAACACAAATATAAAACCCTGTATACTAATTCATACCTGTAGTTCATATATGGTTCGTTATAATTTGAAAAGACTAAGCACAAAACTATTTGATATATGTTAGAGACCACCGCAAACTATATTCTTCATTCTGTATACTTGTTTTTCGCCTTGCCTAGTTCTAGTTTAATGGAACAAGAAATGAATCTGTCAACAATTCTTTCTCTTCTATTTCTTTTATAACTCTGCTACTTTTTCCAGTTTCACCTTATTCCCTCCACCTACAAGGTCGGGGTAAAAGTTTTTATTTTCCAGTTTAAACCTTAGTCTGTTCCTAGAAGAAAATATTAGTTTGACATTTTTATTATCCTTTACTCCTCTAATATTTCTCTGTCACTTTCTTTTATGACTTCGCCCAAGAAATGATTAAATTTCTCACAGCATTATTAAGAAAACAACATTAACATTATATTTGAATCCAGTTTTGCCTCACGTCTTAACTCATAACAAATTTACTGTTTTTTATTTAATATTGTAGGATAGCTTTTAATAAAGAAATAAAAAGTATTACACCCTTCAGTGTTACTACTTTCATTATTCTCAAGTATTTAAGGATTATTCTTTTTATCTTAAGAAAATAAAGTACAGCCAATTCACATGGAGATAGAAAATAATTTCTTATTATTAAGAAAAATAGAAAATATAAACCATAAATGACGATAATACCAAAGACTTACATTAGTCTCTCTTTAAAATATAATTATCGTTTCTTTAATCTAAAATGAGAATCATCATTTTAAAAATATAAAGATATTCATCTAAAAAGTTACTTAAAGTAGTAAAACCTTAAATGTTGGTATAAATAAATTGCAATAAACGTTATTTTAAAAAACAACGTTAAAATTTAATTGAGTCCATCTGTTTATAGCATCTGTAGCTTGAATTTAACGGTTCAACTCATTCACAGAATATAAATATCGTGGATGCCAACGACCATCCCAATAACTCACAGGACAGACTGCCGATACTCAATGTATTAACATTTTACTAAATTACTTGAGGAAAATCTGTGTATACAGCAAAGTATAAAAACTCTACCCATTCAGCTCACATTTGGTTTTAATCTAGTTAGTTTTGATCATGTTTGTGTGAGTGTGTGAAGAGATGGAAAGAACTATTTAAAAGATATGAATGGGGCACGTATCGGGTTTTAACTTTTCAACGATTAAATTATTTATTTATTTTTGCATAGGGATGAAAATGTATACATATTACATCTTCTGATTTTGAGGAATGTATAAACGTCTGACAAATTAATTCAAAACCTAAATGATTCAAGTTGAGGATTGTGCGCGGACACAGACATAGAGACAGACATAAACACACATACAGACAGACACACACGCACACACATATGTGTTCGGGTCTACCATAACAAGTTAACTCCATTCATATTTATCTGTTATCTTATGGGATTGGCAGGATCTCTATTGGCCAGTATGACAAATCCCTTCTCTATTTTCTTAGAGTTAAATACAAAAAAAACAAAAACAAAAAAAAACACATTTTTTTCAAGTATCTACTCAATTGCCTTGCGATTCTCAGCTGTTATTAGGATTACATATAGATCACCAAGCGAATAGTTTGTAGAGGTGAATAAAATTTGGAATACAATGCTGTAGTTAGAATTTGGTACACCTAGAATACTAGTCGCTGGACCATTGCCAATCTCAGTCAATAAATAATAATGTAGGTATATATTATTATAAATAACCATTAATGCACAGAATTCCACGTTACCTTTGGGCCTCAAAATACGGAGCGAATATTTGTAGTCCAACGTTTGTTAGACACAAATGTGCTAAGAACTCTATAAAGAAGGTTTTTTAAGAATTTTAGTATTATTATACTTTTAGTATTTTTTAAGAACCCCATCCCTTCTTTTGAGCTTGTATGCCGAACAATATATATTTTAATACCACTTTGAAAAACTTAAATATCGAATTTTTCTGATTTCAATTTTAAAAATTTGGAATCGCATTTATGGAATTTCATTTTGTATTTTATATTTAAAATTGTTATGCATTTGAAGATTTACTAAGTGTGCATGAACGTTTTACAAGTTACTATGTAGGGTTTCTTCTTCTTCTTTTTTTTTCTTTTTTTTTAAATTTTGTTCCATACCTCTTTATGTAAAATCAAGGAAAAATATACGTTGATTTTACTCAAAATGCATCACTTTTGTTGTGGTCTTTTAAAACAATCCCACTCTTTGAGAGTAAATACTTGGAACTTGTTCCTTGTGAAAGTAAATACCTAGGAGTTGTTTCATCTGAAAGGAGCGCATCTAGTATACAACAAGGGAGTGAGTGAGTCGAGGCACAAAAGAGAAGAGAGAAATAGAGCCAGCTCCCATTGGCTGGAATGCCTCATTACAGAGAGAGACCAGCTTTAGATGGACTCCACAGAATTAGTAGATATTTTACCTTAAATACAACTAACTAACTACGTACTCTTTAGTGAAATTTGATTATTCTATCATTATCTGTAACAAGGAACAATGCTAAAGTATTTTATTTGACAGAAATTAACCACATTTACGCGTTTTTTTTTATGTATTTCCTCCATGTAGAAACTCTATGTGGAGGGATTTTTTTTTCTGCACATCCCTGCATATTTGCATTATATGCGTATTTTGACAAAACGTTTAACAATATTTATATAATAATATTTGTACATATTAAAAATGGAAATACGATTATGAAAATTAAACTTGTCTAAATAAAACAAAAAAACATTAAGTAGAGCAATTCAGGAAAACAATGAAATAACCAATAAAAAAAATTACATAATATTAATATTATATTATCTTTTCCTCTCTCAGCTTAAGAATATCATTTCTTTTAATAAATGTAGGTGTTTTGAAAATAAGATATCGGGACTGATACGCCATGCGGAAATATGAGTCTTTAACTGTCTTTGTATATTTTGAGTCAGTCTACATTCATAAATCAGGTGTGTGAATGTCTGTTCAGTGTAACTGTCACATTTACAAGTATTCGACAGTTACACTGAACAGACATTTACCCGTTAATTGTCATGAGGCTTTAATTTGTTTTCTCTCTCATTCCTCTCTATTTGAGTACGTGTGTGCTTGAGTGTTTTTGTGTGTGTGTGTCCATATTCAGGGTGTCCCAAATTCCCGTGCCCCTCCCCCTTAAAATCTCTGATTATTTTAATACAAGGCGGTGCCATAATTGCGACCTGAAAAACCTTTCATTCCAAAATTTTGGTGACTACAACTTTCATGTCGCAGCATTTTTCAATAAAATGTGCAGTTACTGATTTGTGCATTTTACGGCTGAAGGATGCGTCAAATCTAAACCTTTACCAATATAAACTCGTTTTAGAATTTGATTTTCTACATGAATCCACCATAAAACGTAGGGCATTCCATTAGAAATCCCAAAGTTATGGTAGCTGGAGAAGCACTGGAGAAGGTTACGAGGTTGAATATGGACTGAAAGGATTCTTCAGGGACCCCAATTATGGCACACCAAGTCTCAGCCTTGTGCTAAAATAATTGGCGATATTAAGGGTGGTGGCACGTGAATTTTGGACAGCCTGTAATTTGTAACGGTGCTTACTATAACCCAAATCCCTCAGTAGCATAAAAAGTCTATTTGATTTGTTAATTTCAAATTTATTATTATATTTTATTCTTGGCGAGATAAGAGTCACAGAAGATTCTGCAAGACATCTAGGAATCATATAATAGTCTCTATAAATAATAAATATTTCTGATATTAAATACTCTTCTAAGTAAATGGTAGGAATTTGAAGAATTCATTTAAAACTCGACTAGGTCCAATGAGAATTCAACTTTAGGGAATAAATTAATCACAAATTTCACAGCCAGAGTTTATTCTTAATGCTTCTAGTCATTAAAATATAGTTATAAATTTTTTGTACGTTGTTATGTATTTAATTATTGTGTGAAACAAAACTGACTCTTTATTTAAATAGAGACAGTAGAACCTAAAGGTGTTTTCATTACCCCAAATTATCTTTTATCAACTAAATTATTTTAAAATCTCATTTATTGGGGTATTTACAAACTTGTGGTGTAATATGGATTAGCAGAAAAATGCATATTTTCTATAGGAAAATAAGGCAATCTTCCAGGCGTTTCAAGTTCAGTCTAAAACTTTATAAACATGCCTTCATATTTGTGATTAAATAATATATATTTTAAATTATTATTTATATCTAAAATTTAAAAATAAGTACTTGCGAATAAAATGTTTTATAAATGAGATTTTTTGCAATATAAGCTCACTTTATTATACTAAAGATGAAGATTTTCTTGCTATTTACACTATAAATATTTTTGACTTTAAATATTGTTTATATTAATAAATTAATTACAATAAACTAGAAATAAATACTATTTAATCATGTTTGTTTGTTTCTTATGGTTTTAGGGCGAAAAATTACTAGGCTATCATTGCCAGGTAATAAATTGTATTTATGTAAATTGTAAATATTGTTAAATCCTCACTTATATCGCCGTTTAAAATTTAACGATACAAATGAGGGTACAAGAAATTTCTTTATACAATTTTTTAATTTACATTTCATTATATTAACTTGTAATTTTCATAAAATTAAATAATTTATATAGCACTTTGGGTCAACCCCAAGGGCCACTGCTATATTATTGAAAATATTGCATTCTTTTGGAATATTTGCATACGAATGGCATTCTATTAATATATGATAGGTAGTTGACTTTGTGCTACATTTTCCGCATATCGGGGGTTGATCTTTTGACATAAGATAACTATGCGTAAATCTTGCGTTGCATATTCGGAGTCTTCCTAGTACGACTTCATTTCTTCTGCTGTCTCTTATTTCCATGGATATATGGAGGTTTTAATAGTCTTTCGTTTATTGCTCTGGGTTTCGTTCCACGTATGTTGCCCGTTTTCATCAATATCTTCTTTGAGTGGTTGATAGAGCACTATAGACGTAATTGTTGTTGGAGTGATGGAGTAGAGTTGGTGGGCTTCTCTGGCTACTACATCCGCTTTTTCACTTTAAAACAAAAAGTCATCAACAACAAAAATTGCTAAAGCTAGAGCGGTATCAGACAAATATATATATATATATATATATATATATATATACTGTATATATAGTTTGGAACGGACCTCATTTTCGTCATCACCTGGGTAGAATCGATGTTCATTTGAGGAAATTTTTCAAAAATTGCCTCAATATCTGATTTTCCTTATAGGAAAACACCTAAAAAGGAAAATTGATATTTATGGCTACACAAGTAGCCTCCTAATCAGTGCATGAATATGCCCTTGAATTTATTATACGTATGTGAACTGAAGCAGAACTAGTTAAGTCAGGAGAGAGAGAGAAAGGCCTAGAGAGTATTCTCTAATTTTTACGATTGGAAAGAGAAGGGGGAGTGCCTAAGGGCTGTCTGGGAAGGCCAGCTGTTGCCCATGTTTAGTGCCTCGGAGGGCTGGTTCCCTCACCAACAACCACCAACTTTATAAATATCTTCCACAGCCACTTATAATTAAAAGTAAAACAGCAATTTCTCCTCTCGCGACTTGATGTATTCTTAGCCTGCAAATACTCTTATTTACATCAATTCCCCCTCACAAATTACCTCTAAGCTTCCTAACAAACTTCTGAGTCTTACTTTTTTGGGAAATGGAAACTCTAAGAAATATTACTCAGTAGTAGAGAAATTAGAGTTATTCATCATTCGTCGGCAATGTTGCTATGGGGCATTGGTGGTTTCGAAAAGGCTTGCAGAGGTTGGGCATCCTTAATTGAAGAAGCCTCACTTGAAACACTAAACAAATTTGTCAAAAGGACTACAGTCTACACTTAAAAGGCCGGGAGGTTATGTCATCTCTTTTATTACAACTTTTTACATTTTTGCGTACTCATGACGCGATTTTCTAAAAATGTCCTTAAATGTCCATTGATCCTACCCAGTAGATGACGAAATGTATATATATATATATATATATATATATATATATATATATATGTGTGTGTGTGTGTGTGTGTGTGTGGGTGTGTTTGTCTATATATATATATATATATATATATATATATATATATATATCTGCTATCACTCTATCGGTCGCAATTTTTGTTTGATCGTCACTAAACTCCATATTTATCAAAAAATGTATACCAATCTTACAGCAAATTAAATATACTATAAATATTGTTATATACATTACATGTATATTGTTTCTTGAATATTAACCGAAATATTTACATTTTTCAGTGTTCAGTCTTCAGGAAACCCCCACTCCCACTCATGCCACATAAATTGTTATATAATAAACCACTTTATTCGAAGCTTAAATACGAAATATTGTTTAAAAGAGACATTTATTAAACGAGATACATGCAAATATGTTCTGTTCTGTTGATCCCCCCTGCCCTGCATTAAGTTTTTGGATTACCAAAATTTGAAGGAATGAAATAAACATGATTCTTATTGATTTTAAATTATAGAACTATATGTAGTTTTCAATCAATCAATTAATATCTTCGGATATATTTCAGTATTTATTTTTCATTCCGGGAAAGAATATTAATATTTATCTGTAAAGCTCTATTAAGTTGGCTGACCTGTTTGTTTACAATTCAGACGCTTTTGGTTGTAGAGATTTTTAAAATGTAAACCGACAGAAACATTTCTCATTATTTTTATTTATATATTATTTAGTTCACTTTATGGTGGTGTTTAGTGTTACCAGTATGTAGATTTATCTATTGTAAAACGTAAGGTAAAGGTTTAGAGAACTCCACTTTCGGCTTTGTGTATTTTAGTTAGTTGTGTTTTTATATGTTCTATTTTTTTTAAAGTTGAATTATTTTTATTAAACTCTGGAGTAATCATAAATAAATGTTTTCAAAAAGTTGGCGAGCCTCCTTCTTTCGCAATATTTTTAACTTTAACAAATGTTTGGTTTTACTTAAATAAGTTTATTTTTATTTATATAGACAAAAACAATTCATATTTTCGTACCTTATTTTATACATTAAATATACCAGCAGGAGTGGGGGGGGGTAGGTTCACATTAATGTTAAAACAAACTCTGCCTATATTCAACGTATTATCAATTTTATCAAAGTATGTAAGTAATACAATGTCATAGTTATTTTATAGTAATCAATCAAAAATTAGAACTTCCGACTTCCCAACACCATCTAATACCTCACTGCAATCGCAAGAGAATTATTGATCTGTATTACTATTATTTAATGATGGTTAATATTATTTAGTATTGACGTTAATTGCTGTATAATAGCAAACTTTTTTTTTAAATTTAAACCCATTTTTGGCGTCACGAGTTCAATCTCAATAGCAGATTTCTTTCAAAATATGCATGTTAAATGTATTATGCCGATATTTCAGTTCCTATCCGAATCTACTTGAAAATAAATATCTCGCTACGTCTATTGTTATATTTAATTTATATATATAATTGTTACCTCTGTCTGTACATTGATAATTTTCGCCAAATTACAAGATAACTTTTCGTTTCACATGTCACCATAACTGCATTTTGTTTCTTTAGTGTCTGTTTGTTTATTTGTTTGTTTGTTACCTTTTCACGCATAAACGGCTGAACCGAATTTTATGAAACTTGGTATGTATATTACTACTAACCCAACTTAGACTTTAGGCTATATTAATATCCTCTGAGATGAACAGGAGTGGGGGTTATAAGGGAAGCCTGAAATTAAAAATAGCGATATTTCGTTTCCTATTGGTTTTTCGGCAAATATGAACATAATAAAAGTTGTTTATTTTGTTATTTAGAGTAACTTTTGTGATATTCATTTTTGTCTTTTAACAAAGTATAAACGAGATATACACTATAAACTAAAGCGGGAGTCAACTATTTTATTGGGCGCTAACGATTGAACCGAACTTAACAAAACTCGGTATGTCAATTAGCATTAATTCTTCCATGATTATAAGCTATATTAAAATTTTTAGGTTAGAACGGGAGTGGGGGTTATAAGGGAGGCCTGAAATAAAAATTCGCGATATTTCATTGTCTATTTGTTTTTCGACAAGCATGCAAATAACACAAGTTGTTTACTTTGTTATTTAGATTAAATTTTGTTTTATGCATTTCTACAGGAACAATGTGTGGAGCAAGTAATTTGCGTAGAAATATTGACATGCTCAACAATTCATTCCAATTTGAACTATGAGGTACCTCACCTGGAAAAATTAATTCAAATCTATGTTAATATTTTGTCCTTAATAACTGAAATCTATGCATAATCCTCAAAAGACGGGAAATATGACAATGTGGAGGACAGTGAAGACTTACATAAAAAATTAATTTTATTATTAACAAATGCCAACAACGGGTATTAACCCTAAACACTGGGACGGGTAAATGTCAAAATATTGTGCAAAAGATTGCCAAAAAAATACCATCACCATTCAGCCTCAAATCAATTCCCGGGCGAAGCCGGGTATCTGAGCTAGTATATATATATATGTATATATATATATATATATATATATATATATATATATATATATATATAGTCTCCCTGTCTCTATCTGTCTGTGTTTTTCCTTCATGAGCCAACTTTATATTCTAAATTTGTTTATCCTCTGCAATCTAGATTACTGCAGTTCTACTATAATTTATGCAAACATTTCTCTCTATATACTTTGTAGAATTAGCTGAATACATATGGATACGCCCTGCATTCAAATTAGTCCCCTAATACTTGGAAGAATTACTGCATAAATAAGCATACATTACATTGAAATGAGATATACTTTTTTCTGAAATCGGCTTGACGTTTGAAACGTCTACTCCCCCTTAATATCCCATCCATTTTGAGGTTTGAGTAAAATATTTGGATTATACCTCATAATATCCTTTATATTTATTAGCGCATTCCTGATCAAAGCCCTAATTTATTTAATCAATTAAATTTACGAAGGGGTTATAACGAATGTGGTATCGTTGACATAATCGTACGACTGTCACCGCTGCTATTACTCGTTTTCATTTATTTGTCAAAACTTCTTTCGATATTAATGCCCTATCATATTTAGTAAACAAAATAATAAATTGCATGATTTGATTCACGTTTCACGTATGCAGCTTACACAGTAAAAAACACTTTGGTCTAGAAATGTAGCGTTATTCTGGATGCTGCATATAATCTTTTATTCAACATGGACGACACACACACACACACACACACACTAGTGGTTGAAAAGTTTGTTTGATCCTTAAGAGACTTGATAATTATAATATTGATAAAGCGTCCTCTGTGATATCGATGTGAAACTAAAGTTCCTTAACGGTTGACATCGAACCAAAGTGAAGGGGCGGGGGGGGGGGTTAGAGAGGGAAATAATCGAAAATTTTTAATACTTCAGTTGATATAAGTATTACTGTTATTGAAAAATCATATATAACTAATCTTGTTGTAAATTAATATTCTACCAACTTTGCCTATACAATTCTTCTCTATCTTCTAAAATCCGAATATATTATGAAACGTCTTAAATACTCAATATTGTTTTCAACAGATCTTTACTAGCTGAGATATATGGATGTATGTTGATGTGTGATCGGATGTTGACGTGGTTTTATGTGGTTGGAACGTAGCACATATTTTACTAAACTGTCACAGTTTATATAGTAAATTTCATTTAAGTTCGGCTAAAATTGAAAAACGTTCGCTGCAATGGAATAACTTTTGATGTTGTGAAATTTACTTTTGGATTTTTTTATTGATCTGCTTAAGAAGTAATTATTAGGTTTTCATGATTCGCTCTGTTTGGCAGGTTGTGGTGATAGGTTACACCGAACGTTGTGGATAGGTTCACAATATAAAGTTATATTTTATATCTTCCGCAAATTTACTCCTGAAGTAAAATTTTACACGCATATTAGCAGATTTCCCTTAAGGGAAATCATCTATTGAGGTCGTACGTGAATTTCGAAAAATTTATTCAAATGTCCATCGACCCTACCCAGGAGATTACGAAAATGAGGCGCGTTCAAAACTCTCTCTCCCTCTCTCTCTCTCTCTCTCTCTCTCTCTCTCTCTATATATATATATATATATATATATATATATATATATATATATTTGTCTGTTAACACTCTAGTGACCGCAATTTTTGTTTCATCGCCACGAAACAACTCAGTATTTAATCGTATTATGTGAAAAGAAAGATCAATTCGAAATAACTCCGTTACAATACGTCGGATGGAACAAATGAATGGAATCAATCTTATTGAAAATTAAATTTATTATAAATATTGTTTTATACATTTATACTCTATCTTGAAAATTAACCGAGTTATTTGAATTTTTAAGTTTTCAACCTTCAGCAAACCCCCACTTCTACTCATGTTACATAAACAATACTCGGTTATGTAATAAACCACATCATTCGAAGCTTAAATACCAAATATTGTTTTCAAGAGACATTTATTATACGAGATACACGCAAATATGTTCTGGTGCCCCCCCCCCCCTTCTTAAGTTTTTGTACTAGTTAAATTTGATTGATTGATATAAAAATTATTGTGATTCATTATAAATTACAGTACCAGATATAGTAAATAGTTTTCAATCAAATTAATACGTTATATTCAGATATATTAAAGTAATTGTTTTTCTTTCCGGTAAGAAGTTGGCAGAACTGTTGGTTTACATTTCAGATGCTTTCCGTCGGGAGGTTTCTTATTATCGTTTGTATTTATTCACTTAATATTCACAGTGGGGTTGTGTTACCGTTTTTTTTTTGTTTTTTTTTGAGGGTCACTATATGGTAAGCATTGGTCTCTTCCGCTACCTTTCCGGTAGAAATCTCCTTTGAAGGAAAGAATCATTACTCAATAACAAATTACTTGGTTAGGTCTATTTGCTTATTACTTATCATTCTTTCCGAATTGATAAGACGATGAAACCCGATGTTGGAAATTAAATAGTGTTGAATGTTAGGAGTTCCTGAGTAGCCCATATAATGGAGCTAAATCCAAAGTAGGTGTTTGGTTTGTTTCCAGGGCCAGTGCGCTCCTCAAGCCCTGAATACTGATGAGCAGTTTAAAGAAACCTCCTTGCTTTGCTCTAAAACCAGCTCTGGTCCTTTAGATAAACGTTCTTTTGAATAATAATCTAAAGTAAAGAAAATTAATGGCTTTACGAAATAATTAATATTTATTTAGTAAATTTTACTACTTAATTCAATTATCTCAAAGAAGCATATCTACTCTCCATTTGAATTAAGAAAAGTTCTAACAAGAGTTTAGCTTGAAGATTATGACCACTGTTTCGAATTAGAAAAAGTAATTTATTAACTAAGGCCACCAATCATAGTAATAAATGATACAGGGAACAAATTAACTAAAGTACATTATGTAATGCCATTAGTTAGATGGAATAAAGATAACTCAGAAAAATGGGATATTTCACTAGAGCTGAGGGTTTATTATGTTTTCTTTTTTTTTTTTGGCAGATTTTCCATTATAGAAAGGACCTCCTTTTGAGGTTGTACTTATGAATCGATTTCCCTCAATGTACACAATTACACTAAAGTGGATGACGATAATTAAGACTGTTCAAACAATACACATACACACACACACACACACACACACACATGCATACATATGTTAATATATATTTAGTAGGCGTTGAAGACTTTAGAGATATTTAGCTGCCCCCTCCCCCCTATGAGCCTCAAGGGATTTGTGATCAGTTTTAAGTAGAGGGTGATCAACTCAACGAATATAGGCCATTAACCTAGGAGAATCTGGAATTAGTTTATCCAGTAGATCGACGGATCAAAAAGATTCATAATCTCTAGTCCTCCAGAGGGGCTGTCAAACGTATATACTCACTATACTTCTGCTACTCTGCACGCGCTGGAATACTAGCGCGATCTGGTTGCCTCGTAAACTAAAGTTCTCCCTTTCAGGGAATCGAACATATTTATACCTTCAGCTTACTGGGTAGTAATAGAATTACCAACAACTAAGCCCACATGGCCACCGGCGACCCTTGTTCAAAAATATATGGCATGGAGAAGTCATAATAAACATTCGTAATCAAATAACCATGCATATTCTTCCAGATAATCCAGATAATATTTTGTTAAATGAAATATTTAAAATACGACGAAAATCGCCTGATATCAACTTTGAGATTGGTTATTTAACAATTTTTGTTGGGTTATATAATATTGAGGATATTTAAGGACTTAATTTTTCCTTTCTATAAACCTCCATTGTTGAGCTCCAATTTAAGCTTGATTATTAGTCAAGCACAAAATGTTTAATCCTTGAATTTGGTAATAATCGAATAACAATTGTGACCATTTGATCGTTAATAGACACATACTCATACACTCTAAACTATATAAATATGCTAATTTGAACGGACCTCCTTTTAGAATAGATAAGAGTTGTAGAAATATTTCGAAAATAATGTAATGGTAGCATAAAAAATATCTGATTTCCCTTTAACGATCTTATAAATAATATTTGAGTATTAAATTCAGAAATAATACGTGTCGTTGTAGAAATTAACAACCTTCATATTTCTATATGTTATACAGTAGTTTTCTCGCTAATTTACGTTGAAGGCTGAAAAAAAACGCATATATCTCGGTTTATAATCAATATATCGAAAAAACGTACGTAATAATAATTAAAGAACATTTTATTTGCCACGAAATTGATTCTATATGATTTTTTGATCCGATGCATAATAACAGAGATATTAAGAATTTTCAATATTCCCCCTCTAAACCCCTTCCTACTGGCCGGATTTCATTCCCGTCCGGGTTTGACGAACTTGATCTTTAATTTGACATAGAACGAGAAAATATCAAGGTTGATAACGAACAAACAAAAATTTCGATCGCTAGAGAGTTAACAGACATACACACACACACACACACACACACACACACACACACACACACACACACACACACACTATATATATATATATATATATATATATATATATATATATATATATATATATATATATATATATCGCTCCATGAGTACGACTTCAGATAAATCTGGTTAAACTAAGCTTAATGAGTCCCTAAGCAGTCAAATATCATTTAACGATTCAATTGGGCCACTTCTGAATTGGGAGTCAGACAGATATGTCATCGCGATTTGGTTGTATATACATCATCTAAAAACGTACGTCACACTGTAGAATAGTCTACCTCTTTGCACTCCAAGCTACTATTTTAGTGAAGGTTGCAACAGGTCAACAGGTTATGGGGCCGCTGAACTATAACGGTTATCGAGCCGTATCACATTTGCGTCACCGAGGCTAGTCAAGAATTCACCCTTTTGTCTGGCAACCCCGAAAGAAATTAGTTATAAAATAATTTTCGTTTTTTTTTCACATTTTTAATGGACGCTATTAAATTCTTTCACAATTTATTATACTATTATTATTTATACCTCATTTTCTGCTGTCATTAGCAGTAAGTGGATCTTATTTTCTGGAACAAATGAGTTTCCATTAAGAATGCCATAAGCCTTTTGATGTCTTTTTCATCGTTTCCAAGGAGCCATTTCAAGCTTGGTTTAAGGTCCTTTTCTTGGACGGTTATTGTCTTTAAAAGATCGTCCAGCAGGGGTTGCGTAAACTTAGCAGATTTCCCACTTGCGCCACGTTTTGCATTGATCTTAAAAAGTAAAAGCTCAATGAGAACAATATTTGGTATTTATGCTTCAAAAAATGTGCTTCATAATATAACAGCTTATTGTTAATATGATATGAGTAGGAAGAGGGGGGGGGGAGGTTACTGAAGGCCGAAAAAAATAAAATGAAAATATCTCAGTGAATGATGAATAAAACGTGCCTAAGAACAATTATAGAACATTACATTTTCAATAAGATTGGTTCTATACAAGTTTTCGATCCAACGCATTATAATAATATCAGACATATATCTATATATATAAATTTTGAACTGACCTCATTTTCGTCATCTACTGGGTAGGATCGATGTACATTTCTCTAACAAAATAGCTGGCTTACAAAATGGTCATGGCTCTCCATCCCAACTACTTTTATAGCAATACAGAATATTAATTAAAATTTGAAAAGAAGATTGCAACATTTATTCATAATAAGTTTATAATATATTTTTAAACCGTGAGGAAAAGTCTATGAAGGTGGTAGAACCTAGAAAATATAGAGCATTTTAAATTATAATTTTTATCTTTTAATCTTGCCAAAAAAGATGCTAAATAATAAACTTTTCCTACACGTGATAACAGATTAAATAGTCAACTATTTAATGACTAATTTTCGTCTCTGGGGAACACTGTTTGGTCTCATTTGAATAACCTCTATTTTAGATTAGGTTTAGAATCTCATCTCCGTTTTGCTCAGGCGTTTACGTAGTAATTTCCGCATGCCAAAACCAACTAACAGCCTTGGAAACTATTTTATAGTGAAGAGGAAGATAACTGAAGTGAGATACAATCGCCAGGCAATCACGAACCACTAATATATATATATATATATATATATATATATATATATATATATATACTTATTTATGGAGACCCCATTATAGGTGATTTGCCCTTTGAAAGAGTCAAATATAAGAAAATAAAGACAAATGTTTCATTTGGCGCTTCACTAAGCCAAAGACATAACACCAAAAACTGACGTCAGATAATCGTTGGTAGGTATTTTTAACTTTGAATATATAGAAATGGGTATAATAACCATAACTTGGTGAGATCAAAGGACGATGTTGGAAATAATTAAAGAGTAGGTCAGATTGTGAATTAATATTAGTGACACACTAGTATACTTTTTTAAAGAATATTTGACGTCACCTGCACTAATAAGGAAGGTTAGCTAAGTAGTTTTGGTCAATGTTAAATGATGTTTATGTTCGCCATTTGGAATTTGAGTTGCAAAAAGCGAAACCAAACACTGGTTTTGAAAAGAGTTTTAAATAAGTGTAAGGCAAATATATATTACAGTATATGAGGGTCATTTTACAATCATTTTCCATGTTTTGCAACTTTTGCCATCCGGATAAGATAATTTCGTAGAATTGCCATGGAATGGCGAAACTGCGGCCAATATAAAACACCTTCATAAATCAACTACAAAGTCTGTTGTCTAACCCGTTTTAGGGGGGCTCAGGTTAGCCATGTGAGTTAAAGAGTTGACCTTAATCTCACATGGTAAACCTAGAGTGGCGAGTTCGATTCTCGCCTGGGCAAAGGAAATTATTTAGTAAAGAAATTCATTAAATAACATCCTAAGTCCCACCCTGGCTAGAAAAGGCTGGAAACCTGTAGATAACCTGTCCCAATTAGCCTGAGTTGCAAAAAGTGGACGTTAATAATTAATAATAATAACCCGTTTTATGGAGATGCTGCAACTAAAGTGAACAAGCTGCCTTACGTATATAAAACTTTTCAAGAGGGACGAGATATGGGAATTATAGGTTCACCGGACCCATCTTTGGCTACGATGACTGATTAATCGTGCCATAATAGAGATCCGAAGCCGACCTCGGTCGGAACCAGCCAACATTGATGGCACTGATGATGGAGCTCTTGTTGTGAAAGCGCTCTGCCGGTGATGAATATATTCTTTGTTGAAGGAAGGGATGTTTTTGATTTTTCATCTTTATATATATCTTCCACAGTTCAGCACATCTCTTTGGGAAAAAATGGATTAATCATACTGTTCGATTTACGTTAATTTCTATCGATGGGCTATGGAGATATAAACCTTGTAACAACCTAAGAGTCTGGATCCAAGGCGAAGTCTTAGTATTAGGGAGTAGTGAGAGACAATATTTCCTGAGATGCTGGATGGTAGACGAACCAATTAATCAGGAACAATAAAATGCCTTATCATCTACAAAGTGCATTAATAAGCAGAGTGCAATTTCAGAGTGGAAGCTCCATCATCAGTGCCTGCTGACCAAACAAAAAACTTAAGGAATAACTATCATAGCTTGGTCAAGAGTGCAGCCTACGCTTTTCTAATCAGGTAACTCCTACATCTCCACTCTATCGTTAACATTGTTTTTCTTTTTGCTCTTCTCATTTTCACTCTAGTTCCTCCGTTGAAAGGATGAAAGCATGGGGGGGGGGCGTTCTACCCCATTGTAATGTACTTAGTTTTTAATTTTGGCAGTTTTATATGTTTTTAATTTTTCGACGTACCATTATTAGTTATTAAATTTTGGTCGTTGACTATTACTTTTAGTATTTTCTTGTTTTTATCTTAGACATGTATGCATTTTTTGTTGTTATTTTGGCTGTTTTCTGCAATGTTGACCATGCTATGATTGTTATTCTTAAAGATTTTGTATTTGTCGGCCGGAGCTGATAATGGAGCTTGATCGCTGAATGTGCAGTCTGCATATTAAACTATTTTGTAAAAGGCACGGTTTTTCATTGATCCTTAACGAGAGGCAATTTCGTTATATCTCTTTAATCAACCGTCGCATTTAAAAAATTTTATATCATGAATAATCTTTGCTATCTTCTATAATTTTTGATACTTACATTTTACAAAAAGAATGATTCAAGCAGTTATTTAAATGTCATTTCTTCTAGTTGACCTTCCAACCTACTCAAGGTGGTTATGACATTTAGCCATGATATATCCCGAATTCTGTACATCCACCTCAAGTTTTACATACGGTTTGCACTGGGCCTAAACTTTGGGGAAATACGAAATCTGAAGTTGTTCGTGAAACATACATGACGTTATCTGTTGATCAGTCCAATTGCGGAATGATATTTCTTCTGGCTTCTGGATTTTTGTAAATTTTTGCAGCTTGCTTGTTGTAGATTGGGAAATCTCCCAAGTACGTGGTAGTTTACGAAGTACCAGTTAGAGCATTTCGTTTAATAGGAAATAATTTATTATTAATGACTCTGAAGTTAAATTGCACGCCTTGTCCAAGCAGTGGAGTTTGCAGACTTGCACAGCGTATTCTTGGGCAATACCTCAAGCTGTGGGTTCATACTTGACAGAGGGTTCTATAAATCTCCATTATCTAGGAAGGCACAAGATAAATGATCCACTGCTAGAGTGCGCTGAGTTAGTACTCGTCGTTAATTATCTCCTTATCGGAATTTAAATTCATTAACTTTTTTATTTTTTATTCGCAGTCTCTTTTAGCGGGATAACACTCTACTGATAACAGGTCACAGAGTTTATTATTAACGAGGCAGATTGAAAATACTTTCCTTTATTCAATTAATCTAAATTGTTTTTAGTAATTACATTTAATTTCCGTCAGTGGTTTATCAGTTCGCTTTCAAAGCCTTGTTTGGAAAACAATTTTTGCAAAAAATATTAATATATATTCTCGATCACCATAATTGATTTCCCTCGTCATGCTACTTTGATTTATGTATTTTGTAGAAAGTATATATTCAGAGTTACGAAATATCAAATGTTGTTCTGGTCTCTGACCAAGGTACTGCAGATTGTGAACAATTCTTAGAACTCAGCTCAACCTAACGGGAGTGAATAATTTCATTACGAAAAAGGACGAGGAGAAGTCATGCATTTCTGCTAATAGTAGAAATCTTATGTAAACTGCACTTGAAACTTTACTAAATTGCTTTAAACTTTACTAGATTTAAGTATTAATCGAAAGAGTACGAATTCACTGATAGCTAAAAATACAAATGTCTCAATTTTTGTGAAGGAGAAAAACGTATAGGACGCCAATTGTTTATACACACGCACACGCGCGCGCGCGCACACACACACACACACAAACAATGTTCATTGTCTGATAAATATCTGCCATAAAATCATAATACTCCGAAACTGCTATGTTTTGTTGCATAAACGTTATATCTAAGGATTTTGGTTGCGTTGCTTGTCTACAGAGAATAACAATTAAAATGAATACATTTGTAAAACGGAATGTACGAGACTGTTCTTTCCTCGGAGGTATTCGACTATTTTAATTTTATTACGAAAATTTCCTTCTCACCTGAACATTTCAGCTTTTCTTAAAACTTTTCCTGGAGCTGCTGTGATGTTTAAAACAATTCCAAGTAGAATTCTTTTTAATAAAAAAAATAGGGTTCAGAAAATAATTAAAAGAGATATTATTGTAAAACTGACAAGATCAGACAAAGTAATCCCCTACTTCATTATAATGTGACCACATTAAAAAATACTTTTGAAAGTTATTTTCCTTGAAAATTAATCTGCTCCTCTTAGAGAGAATTTTTCAAGCGGGATTAAAACAAGTGGATAGCTGGATGAAAAAAAGGAAAAGTTTTGCGATAACTTATTCTAAAGAGCATTAGCTTAATAAAAAGTTTTGTACTCTAAAAGGCTTGAGTGATTAGAAATTTATCATACAAACTCTGTAAGATTATTAAGACTTTGACAGTTATTGATAAAGATGAATTTATTAACTAACTTGTTCACTAGATGTATAAGGCTTTGTTCTGGAATCCACTGGTATTAATTGTGGCGGTATCAAAGTAAAATATAAAACATGCGTACTTAGCTATTTACCTAATACATTTGAATATTTCATCATTTTGAGGGGCATTGGCCTGTAACATGTAATGCCTGGACTATTTATTTTTGTATGAGCGAAGCCCAGTATGACTTCCATTAGCCCAATGGGCATTCACGACAGAAGTCTGTTGACTATATAGGATAATCTAAGTGGTAGTTGGAAAGACGTTTAGAAAGCAATATGGAAAATATCTCCATTCCTGTGCATAGGATCGTAAACTGTTTACGATGAATGATAAGCATGAATGTTCCTGACAAACTCTATTTCTAATCGCAATGGTCAAATGTAGTACTATTGTGTATTTTTGTTTCGATCGATTATGTTCCGTTTTGTAAAAATGCCCATAGTGCAGTACCCTCCAAATAAACTAATTTGCAAATATCCGCTTAAGAATATAAATATTGATTTTCATGTATCTTATTTATGTAAATAATAAAATATTATTTCTCTAGGTACGACAATTGGCCGTTGACATCCAGGCAGTGACGTATCAGACAGGTAAGCCCCGTTATTTCAAATGCAATGTTTTATTACAGGCAATAGTTTTCAGTTTTCATATTCACAGTTATTCAATGTGTCTTTTTATTTCTGTCTATGGTATTATTATGTTTCCAAACTAACTTCATCTGATTGAAATATGTTAACACTGGGGGAAAAATAATTTATTTTATGATTTATTCGTACTCAAATTATTAAAATGGTTAAACTCAACCATCTTCATTTGCTTTAGCTTTAGTTATGTGGTAGTGAGATTAATGTAGTGTGTTTGCCATCGAAGGACGGGAATAAAAAAAAAATCAATTAACAAGTTTCCTGGCCTTTGGAAATGAGGTTGTGCCCATAATAAAAGCATTAAATTAAAAGAAAAAAATGTTTACATAAATTTTAACTAACAAAAAGTGCATTTCGAAATTAATACAAAATCTTTCAGTTGAAGGTACACATCATGTGGCTATGAAATAATACCTTTTTTATTTCTTCCTAATTTAGAACATTTTCGCAGTGAAGATTGTTTTGACTTTTAAATATGTGATACAGGGCTCTTGAATTATTTTTTTTTAATATTTCGTTTTGTTTAATTTACTTCGAGTAGTGGCGTGAGACAACAAATACTCCTGTGTACTCTTGACATTTTATCACAATTGTTTACACATGTAATGTTTAAATTCTAATATTTCTGCATAAAAAGCGAAGAGTGGTGATGTATTGTAGCTAGTGCACGATATTTTCAATCAAACTTGCAACACATTATCATTCAGTTTTAATAAAAAATGTATGGAAAAATTAGTTTTAAAATATGTTCGTAGTTATGGCTTTTAATATTTGAAATATATTTGTTAAATTCATGAGAAGGAATTAAATTTCCTTCGAATTTTTGACACAACTTTCATATTTCATGAAATTTATTCATCATTTATTCTGGCCAATTTATTTTTTTAAAAAAAGAAAAGAAAACATTTAATAGTTCATTTCTTAGGATATTAGAAGAAGAATGGAAATTGAAGAGGTTTATGATAGTTGTTCCATGGGCCATGTAGGTCAAACTGTGAGAAACTTCACTATCGGAGGATCTTGCCCACCCCTTCCATTTTCTGTCCATTCATTACAAACAATCTGTCTCGAGTTTATATTTGTTTTCATAAAAGCATCCAGATAAAAGAGAGAATTGAAAGGTACTTAATGAAGAGACGATCAATAAATCTTGTATGATCTTATGACATTTATCAAACCAGTATTACTCATCAGACAGTGCACACTCAGATGTGTAATTATTGGTGAAGACAATATTTCGATAAGTTTGAGCATCAGAAATCAAATATACCCGGTTAAGGAATTGCTGGCTACTTAGAGTTTGAAAAATACTAATTATAAAATCGAACAGTGGGTCTTTTGTTTCTGACGTACAGGTTACTCCTCCCCAAATCAACGCACACTAAAATGTTTAGAGAAAGTACGCAACATTGTTTTAAAAATTGCAATGAGTGCTATCAAATCAAGGCTTTTTCCTGAACCTCTTTTGGACCCATAAGCAATAAAGGCCTCTACAAAGTCAAATCGACTCAGAGTACTATGACGCACTATGAAACACTCTTGACGGAAATCATTGCCAAAGGGTAGAGTACAATCGCTATGGACTTTGGAATGTATTCGTTTTGGGAGGAGTTCATGTACCTCAAAACGAAATATCTTCATCCCTGCTTGGCTATGAGTCTTAAATTCAGCAAATACTTAACTCATACTTTTGTGAAAATTTGTTTTGTCTGAGCGTTTACTCTACGTGTCAGGTGGACTGCATGTGCTATATGGCCCGTTCCATTTTGGGCCCAATGCACGTTTATTGTTTTACCTAGGGAAGTTTCATTTCATCATTTTTTTTGTTATATTTAACTATATTATGGGGGTTTGTGTTTGTAATGCCAGTTAAGGTGTTAGGATTATTTTGGTAATGAAATCCTTAGACCCATGTAGGTTTGGAAATATCGTTAATCTGCATCACGTTCAGGATGCTAAAAATTACCGCTCACACAAGAACACCAGTGCGGGGAAATTAAAACGATGTATGGAATATCACAGATTGACAAAAAAACACAATAGCCGATTTCCTGAAGGAGAAAGGCAACAAAAGTAATAATTCAAAAATGTCAAATGAAACATTTTAAAAAAAGTCATTTTCAGCAGATTTCCCTTAAGGTTAATCAGCTATTGAGATTGTACTCATGACGCGACTTTTGAAATATTTCCTGAAAGTCCATCGATCGTACCAGGTACATGACGAAAATGAGGTCCGTTGAAAATTATATAAATATATATATATATATATATATATATATATATATATACTATTTTACCACTCTAGTGGTCTCAATTTTTGTTTGATCGTTACCAAACTCGATATATAAGCGTTTTATATAAAAAGAAAGATCAAGCTCGTTAACAGCTGAAATCAGACTATGGGGAGGGGGAGGTCTAGAGGTAGGTAACCTTTCATTCTGTTTCCATCCTCGTGTGACACAATGTATTGTGTGCACTCACTGTATATTTTCATATATTGTAGTATGATCAAGAATAACATTACAGCTTCTTAAATTTAGGATATTTCTTTTCATAATTTCTTTTCTGTGGAGCCATGGATTAGTTAATTTTTTACATAGTCCCACAAGTTCAGGATTTTTACTCATATGACACTAGTAATCCGCTTCTTGAAGCTGGAATTCCATGTCCATTGATTTTAGTATGAATTCTCATTATTCATACAATCATGAATGGAAGTAAAAAAAAAAGAGTATCCTGTATCGTAGAGGTTTGTTTACGAGAAGCTCTCAAGTATTAACAAACAAGGTTAAACTAAATCAATTTAATTAGAAATAAAGGTAGTTCAAATATTGGACGAAAACAGGCTTAGCGATTAATTTGTGGGGATTAAAGGATCTCCGCTATTCCCTGTACTTCATTAAATTCATTTAATTAGTTTGGAGACGGTAATAGATTTTCTGAGATATCTTAGACTAAATTGAGTTGTAGTTCTTCAAAAATCTTATTTTCTCTAGATAATTCAATTATTATTTCGCTACCTGAATGAACGATAATGTTTAATTACCAGGAATCGAGAATTAAAATGTCTACGAAAATGTCTTATTATGAATGTGAATCTTGTAGTCTGGTTATAAGCTCACACTTAGCATTAATTTTAGACATTTTTTTTAAAATGAAAATTTTGTTGCAAATACTCTTTTTAAACTGAATGAGTAATTTTCGTAAATAGGGCGTTACGTTTTTTGATATGTTGATGTTTTTGAAATTAATTTTTTTTTTTGGATTCATTCATATTCCATTCTCTCAAAGACTCCATTTCTCCTCATTGTAGGCAACAAAAGTATCGTTGATAGATGTCTATGGAGAAAGAATGGATTCTGAAATAAAATAAAAAAAGGATTTAAAACGAAATAACGCAAAAGTATTCTTGAATGAATCCAAACAAACATTCTTAGAATTAATTTATTTTAAACTCATTACATAGTAATTATTTAAAAAAGGATAGATTTTTGCAACTATATAGCACCATCTAAAAAAAAAAACGGTGCGATATCTTCTAAAGTAGAATCATTAAGAATACTTTTGCATTATTTCGCTTTAATTTTTTTTTTTTTCAGAAGAATTCATTCCTCTTCCTATATACTTGTTTCAAAGATAATTTCGTTGGCTACAAATTTTATGTTGCAGCATTTTTCAATAAAACGTGTGTTTATGAAATAAAGATATGTGCATTTCACGGATAAAGGATGCGTAAAATAAAAAAAAAATCACTGATATTAACTCGTTTTAGAATATAATTTTCTAAAAGAATCCGTCATAAAAAGTGTGGCATTTCATTGGAAATTCCAAAATTATGGTCGCTGGGGAAGTACTTGAAATGGTTAGGAGGTTAAATATAGAATGAAAGTATTCTTCACGGGTCACAAGTATGGCACACCAAGTCTCACCCATTTATTAATACAATTAACGACTTACGGGGGGGGGGGTGGCACGGGAACTTGGGACACCCTGTGTGTGTGTGTGTGTGTGTGTATATATATATATATATTTAAAATTTTGTATTTAATTTGAATTTAAATCGATGTATGGAATATCACAGATGGATAAAAAAAAACATAATTTATTTATTTACAAAAAGTTAATTTTAGCAGGTTTCCCTTAAGGGAAATCAGCTATTGAGTTTGTACTCATGACGTGATTTTTGAAATATTTCCTCACATGTCCATCGATCTTACCAAGTATATGACGAATATAAGCTCCGTCCAAAATTTTATATATATATATATATATATATATATATATATATATATATATATATATATATATATATATATATATACATAATTTTATCTGTTAACGCTCTAGCGTTTTTTTCTGATTGTTACCAAACTCGATATTTAAACGTTTAAAATCAAGTTCATTAACGACTAAAATCGGACGAGTAGAAGGAGCAGTTTAAAGGAGAATTTCAAAAATTCGAAATATCTCCGTTGTTATGGGTCGAATCGAAAAATTGTATTGAGTCAGTCTTGTACAGCAAATGTAATGTTCTATAAATTCAGTTTTTTACGTTCATTCAATATCTTGCATTTTTTAGTTTTTGGTCTTTAATAACCCCACTCTTACGCACATCTCATTAACAATAAGCACTTTATTTGAAGCTTAAATACTAAATATTGTTAATATTCCTTGAACTTTTACGTTTTGAGATAAATGCAAATTCCCACACGTGACGCATGTGAGAAATCTGGTTAGTTAACGCGGCCCCTGAGTTACTTAGTGGAACTTTTGTCATCTAAGGCAAGAAGGATATACTTTTGAAGAAACTATTCAATCATTAATCCATGAGTGCAACCTCAATAGGTTATTTATCTCAAGAGAAATCAGCTGAAAATTAAACGTGCAATGCATTTTTTTTTTGTTTCTGTGATTTTGCTTGGGTTGACAAACTTCTAGATCCTTCTAGCATAGAATATGATTTTGCGGGAAGTTAAAAAAGGAGTGAGGATAGAGGTGGGAGTGAGCCCGGGAGAGCGATGAAATATAAAAAGGGAAGCAGATTCCAGACATTTTCCAAGAGCCTCCCCACCTCCAATACCGATGGCCAGGCTTCATTAACTCCCCTACTCCTACCCCCAGCCAGTTTCTTCCCTTATCTTAAAGAAGGCTCTTTAGAGGGAGCCTGAAATTAATTTTTCCCTGCGACAAATTAAGGCTGAGGGTTATTTTTTTCATTTTTGTTTTAATTAAAGTGTTAAAAATCTGAGCCTGTAATTGGGGCAAAGCGGGGAGGGCTAAACCTAATCAAGTACACTAACATTTTTACAAAATATCTCTTTCATCTGTGGCGCCCATATATAATTACTATTTGGTTTTCTTTGTTTGAATATTTGTACTTTTTACTCAATTATTTTCTTCTCAAACTGAGATTTCGAAAAAATATTTCCTTCACTTTAATATTAGCTATTCCACATGGTTAACAGGGCCACCTTTTTTCATATTTAGTCTTTCATTTCCCCTGCAAAAATCTAAGGGCAAAGTATATTTACTTGGAATAAAGTGTTACAAACTGGCAGGTGTATTTGAGGCCTATGGAAAAAAAAAATCCAGTCAGGGATTTTTTACTAAATGCCTCAAGTTGAGCAATGTCCGCATTTAATTACCATTGGATTTGCCTAGTATGACTAACTGTTTCCATATGTAGGTATGCCATAGGTGAAATCTGAGTGACGATGTTTCTTTCTTCACGGCATTAATTCTTGATAACTTGTCATATTTTACTTTAATATTTTTTGCGATAAATAAGTGATTGGAGTATTACCAACCATATGATTGACAGTTTTGAGAAATGACACAATATAAATTGTTAAATATCAATTTAAAATAACATATAAAATATATTTTTGCGTCAGATGAAAAAATAACAGTGATAAAAACATTGTTGCTAACAAAAAACGTACTAAACTTGTTGTTCTGTACATTTTCCTCTCACTCTAAAACGAACTAACTTATTCGTAATTATTTCTTTTGATCTTTCGTAAACCTCCGGACTCATACCGTTCTAGTTTGAAGCTATTGTGTTAGTTAATGTGTCTTTTCCACGTTCAATGTTAATGTTTATTTGCGTGGGGGGGGGTGTTGGTAGAGAAGTCGAGATGATATCAAATGTGCCTGTTAGCTTCTGCTAGAGTTTTGTTTTTCATTCTTTTCAGGAATTGCGCTCTCGAATAGCAGAACAAATTTATGATATTTATCCAATCATACCGAAGTGTTGCAAAAATATCAAACTTGTGTGTGTGTGTGTGTGTGTGTGTGTGTGTGTGTGTGTGTGTGTGTGTGTGTGTATATATATATATATATATATATATATATATATATATATATGTACATACATACAGTTGTGAGGTGCGGCTTATCTCCAGCGGTGTCATTTCTGTGGTATTCCAGGATATTTCGCCGATTTTCCAATCTGCTTCTTAAAGTGTTATGTGTTAGCTCTTGGTAGCTCCTAATTCCGGGGACGGGGCTCAGGTTAGCCATGCGAGTTAAAGCGTTGACCTTTATCTCATATGGTAAACCTAGAGTGGCGAGTTCGATTCTTGCCTGGGCAAAGGAAATTATTTAGTGACGAAATTCATTAAATAACGTCCTAAAATCCCACCCTGGCTAGAAAAGGGTGGTAACCTGTAGATAACCCGTCCCGATTAGCCTAAGTTGCAAAAAGTGGACGTTAATAAATAATAGTAATTCCGGGGACCTGCCGTTTCGCGTTCCTTATATATTGTCGTCCCTCTTGTGGTGGGGGAACTTTCAATGATTAGTTAGTTCTGGTCTCCCTGGTAAAAAAATAGATTTTATAAATAATTACTTATAATTGTATTCGAGAGACAGATAGAAGTTCTTGGATACGAAGCGTCATTCCATGCACTGCAAGACTCCAACTTTAGCGAGCGCCTAAAAGCTCGAATGAGCAACTCAAAATTTATAGCAATGGTGATTGCATTTTTCGAAATTCATGGGATTGTGTGCATTCACGGGATTCCTGAATATCAAACTATTAATAAAGGAAAAAACCGAATCGAAATGTGGTAGACAAATCACGGGTTACTCACCAAGACAATGCGCTAGCTCATTCCGCGTTATATGCCAAGAGGTTCCTAGCCAAGTACAGAACTCCAGTGTTAGAACATCCGCCTTGATCACCAGATCATGACCATGTGACTTCTATCGGCTCTCTAAAGTGAACTCTGCATTAAAAGACACGAGCTTTGGGTCCGCGGAAACTGTAAAAGAGAGAGCTGCAGGCTCCCAGAAGGTGCTGACAGAAGAAGACTTCCAGAAGGTTTTCTAACAATGGGAAATTCGCATGGAGCATTCTGGGGATAGAGAAGGGATGTTTATTGAAGGTGAAAATAAGTAGTTACATATAAAATAGAAATACAATTTTTTACCACTTCAGTCTCGTTATTTAATGGCCACTTGCAATAGCTCGTGTATGTGATACATACATTTGTTTGAAATATTTCCCTGTATAATTACGTTATTAATTATCCCAGGAGTAATTTAGAGTTTTAATAGCATTCTATTTCGTTGAGGTGTTTCCTGGAAGGGACATCTGTCATTGTGGTGTTGCTGCAATTCCACTTGACCGCAATGCTATGCGGGTTTAGTCTAACCAAAACCCCTTTGCACCACTAATTCAAGCCAGGGGTCAAAAACGCACATATAAATATTGTATTACAAATGTTTATTACTTCATAACCCCTTTTAGTTTCCATAGAAATGCTCTTTATGAAGGGCAGTTTCTAACAACTAAAGATACAAGCAATGGGTATTTTTTTTTAAAAAACAACTAAATTACGATAATTGCATCACCGGTCATAAGTGCTTGACGAGTTGTACAAAAACAGTTAATTTAGTTGTTTTTGATACACTGAATATCAAAATTTTATCATAGTTCCTATGTGTTTAACTTCGATACATTTTTACTAGTAAGAGTGGAAAGTAACGAAATATGTAAAACTGATAAAGTATAATGAGGACTGTGGAGTTTGGTTTTTGATAGACATCCTGAAAACATCCGAAATTTCAACGATATTCCTACGTCCAACTTCTTTCAAACGTTCGTATTTGTAGAGATTTCTAATATTTTGTATCAATTATTACCTGGTATATTGTTTCTTTAAGTTTCTTATCTTTCATAAATCTCAGAGCAATTTTAGATTAATTAAAAACGACTTAAGTCAAATTAAAAAGTCCATCACACAGGGGCTGCGTAAACTAAGCAGATTTCCCACGTGAAGTTTTATAATAGAGAAATCTGCCTAATAACAACTGTAGTAGTAAGAAACCTCTAAACCTAAAACATTATTTAGGGCGTAATAACCCAGTAGTTTCTAGCCCCAAAAACAGTTAACCTAACCTCTAAAGCTATTCACGAGGGACGAATAGTTATAGAAACGGCCGCCAGAGCTCTCGGCGGAAAGTCCAAATATAGCCTACTGGCGACCACACGCAGAATACAAATGCAAATATCTCGGTAAATATTCAAGATACATAATAGTGTATAGAACAATATTTATAGTAAATTTAATTTGCAATAAGATTGGTTATATACAATTATTCGATCCGACGCATAATAACGGAGATATTTCGACTTTTCAAAAATCCCCCCTCTAAACCTCCCCTCCCACTGGTCCGATTTCAGCCATTAACGAACTTGATCTTCCTTTTTACATAAAACGATTAAAGTCCGAGTTTGATAACGATCAAACAAAAATTGCGACCGCTAGAGTGTTAACAGACAAATATAAATATATATATATATATATATATATATATATATATATATATATATATATATAATTTTGATCGGACCTCATTTTCGTCATCTCGTGGGTGGGATCGATGGACCTTTGAGTAAATTTTTCGAAACGCGCATCAGGAGTACGACCTCGATAGCTGATTTCCCTTAGGGAAATCTGCAAAAAATGCATGCTATATATTTGTAATGTTCCAAATATGAAAATAAAATATTATACTTATAACGATGTTCTAAAATTAATTATTTCGTATTAGAAATATGATATAGTCAATATAATATTAAAGTTTTCTATGTAAGAATTATTATGGAAGTTTAAAATGATATTAAATTTAATTAATTGGAAGATTAAAATTGACATAATATTTGCATATTCCGTAAAGTCAACCGAAAATGTTTCTGACGCATCCTATTATATTTGACCCAACTACATTCTCCCAATCGTCTTTAAGGAGAGGTTAATGCACAAAGTAAAATGTGGAGAGTAATATATATATATATATATATATATATAATTGTAACCTCTGTCTGTACATTGATTTTTTTCTCGAATTTTCACGATAACTTTTCGTTTCACATGTCATAACCATAACTGCATTTTGTTTCTTTGGTGTCTGCTTGTTTGTTTGTTACCTTTTCACGCATAAACGGCTGAACCGAATTTTATGAAACTTGGTTTGTATATTACTACTAACCCCACTTAGACTTAAGGCTGTATTAATTTTCTCTGAGACGAACAGGAGTGGGGGTTATGAGGGAGGCCTGAAATTATAACTATATGTGCTCGGATTGGTTTTTGTAAGGAAATATGTTCATTATAGATGATATTTAATTGTAATGAATGCTATTTATGATTATGGTTTGAATTATTCAAAAACAGTGAGTCAAAAAGTCTAGAGGGATAGATTAGGAACACATTTTTATTTATTCTTCATAACTGAAATTTCTATTCTATTAATACCCAAAATGTACCCTTTAGGATTGGCTATTTCGGAAAAACATTACGTCGTGGAGTGAAGTGTATTTGTACACATTGAAGTCTTCCTATTAGAATACCATCATTAGTCAGTCAACAATGATGTCCCGGGCATCGCCGAGTACCTTAGTTAGTATATTCATACGAAAGGAAGACTATTAGATCCAACACTTAAATAATGTTAGTTGTATAGTATATCAATACCAAAAGTCTCCTATGCAAATGCGCCGGTATGACAGTAACTTAGATATTTCAGCTCTTCCTTCCTATTAAATCACTATCTAGGGAAAGATTCGTATGGTCGTCAACATTTAATAATTCTTAATGAAATGAGCACAAAAACAAATAATTTTGACTCTGTTTCACGATACAAAGCAAAATAGTTAATCATTTTTTTTTTTTGAGCAGCACTTATTTACGCAGAGCTGCAACGAAATTTAATGACACGAGCCTCATATAACAACTATCGGACCTTTGATGCATTAAAACATTGGCTGAGCGACGATATGCAATTGGGCAACTTAGTAAATACCCGTCTTCTGAGAAACTGTTAAACTATTAGAGGGCAGAGCCCCAGTCAGATGACCCTAGTAGGCAGAAAAAAGGTTGCATAAATTTTTTTTCTCACTAAACCATCTATCTCTAACAAAAAGATTTGAGATACTGAAAATTAAATAATTCATAAAAATGATAAACATCCTCTTTTGACCATTAAAGATTCGCCCAGGACAATCTCCGCTAATCTAAATTTATAAGTAACATTTTAAGCATTATTCGGGCACATCAAACATCTAATAATTACTTTCAATCTAATGGAACTGATTTAGGGAGCATATGAAATATACTTAGATAGTTAGATTTGAATAATCCCTTTAGTGAACCATTCATACTGAATGTATCAAAATTATCATTAGAAAGAGACAGCGCCATAGAAGATAATATTGATCATGCATTTCTAAAACTCTATCCAAGAAAAGTCTGAAGACACTAGTGATTCTATAAAATAAAACTTACAATATCAACGAACACCCAGATACATTGAATCATTCATTTGGCATACTAATTCATAAGTCCAATAAAGACAACACCCTTACCACAGTTTTCCATGGCTTATGAGATTCTAGCTTGAAATTATTTAACAAGACTTCTGTAAATGGAATATATATATATGAAATTTATTAAACATTTCCTCTCGAATAGACCACTCAGTCTGAAAATAGGTAGTAACTATTCCAAAAAAAAAATATGACCAGGAAATTGGTATTTCTCGAGTGGGCGATTTCATCTTCACTATTTTCGTGCTTGCAAATATTAAATGCATGAATGATTTTCAACTCAGAAGTTTATCACACTCTTAACAAGGCAAGACAAACCTAATGCTAGGTACCTTACGATAAAGCATATACTAACTGAATCTTATTTATCTAAGAACCCACATATATTTAACCATACCCAATGATGAGATTACTGTGAGACCTTAGCCACTTTATAAACCTCTTAATTTAATACTTAAAGATATAGATTTGTTCTATAAACGTTAATGCTGGGCACATATATGCAGAAGTTTAAATATATTTGGGAAACTGTATCCAAAGAATTAAAAAAAATAAAACTATGCTATGATTGCACATCGCAGGAATGTAAAATTTAAAAGCGCAATGATGAGAAATCTGATTCAAATGGAATATAGAGTTTTTTTATTCTTACATTCAGTAGAAATAAATACATTTATCATCACACACACGCGCGCGCGCACACACACACATACAGACACGTATATATATATATATATATATATATATATATATATATATATATATCTAATATATAAAATTTCCATGTCAAAATGTTAGTTACCGTACTTCTCCGAAACGGCTTTACCGATTTTTACCAAATTTTATATGCGTATTCAGTAGGTCTGAGAATCGGCTACTATCTATTTTTCATACCCCTAAGTGATAAGGGTTGTTCACCCTTAACATTTTTTTTTAAATTTTTGGACGAAATGTTTTGTTTTTATTTTTTTATAATGTGGCATGAGTAAATACATTCAACCCTAAATTTTTACTTATTTATCACCAACCCCTATTTTTTTATAGCCATTTTAGTAATTTAATCATTATCATCCCGCTCGATAACTGATCAATTATAGTGTTTTTAACTGTATTTGATTAAAATTTCCCTTAGCTTATGGCAAATCTAAAATTTTTTTTATTATGCAACGGTACGCGATTAGTCATTCGAAAATTGATGAAAAACCTCATCGAAGCCAGCATTTTAAATGGCAAGTTCAAAGGAGAAAATATATTAATAATACGGATTCCTGTCATACCTACAGATGTGCCAATTCAATTCAAACGAATTCAGTTTCCGATTAGATTGGCATTTACAATGACAATCAACAAATCCCAAGGCCAAACACCATCCACTTAAAACTAATATTGTTTGGCGTTTGTTATTTTTATATTCCCTTATCGTTCATAGCACTTCATGCCTATTTCACGCATATACCACATACTTACACACTTATAATAAGTAAGTTACTTTTTGTCTACACTAGAAGTTATCTAGAAAATAGAAATAATTTATAAGGCAAAACAACGTTTGCCGGGTTATCTAGTATATATATATATATATATATATATATATATATATATATATATATATAATTCTAAACTATGGCATTATAATTAACTGGCCGTGTTACTCCATTTTGATCTGTTGAAATAAAAATGGCCCCCAAGAGTAATTGAAAGATTAGGAGAAACTGCCACTCTTACCAAAATAATTGATCCAAACTTATTTTACTCACCACCTGTCACAAAGTTAGTGATTGATGTTCCTTTTTAATGAATTTCTGGTAGAGGTATTTTGCCACTAAATGTTGGAACAATACAAACTGCCACATTTTTTGTAATACCCGATATCATCTCCCATTCAATTAACAGTAAAATTGTTCAATTGCATTTATGACTGAATTTGTACTTGACTATGGACAGAAAGCCCACTAAAGGTTTAATCTTCCACAATTTAATGTATTATGTAAGATGTATAGGAACTATAATTCTTTTTTTAGTTTCATTATTTTACTTTCCTTACTTACTTACCCCTAAAATCGAATTACTACGCAATTCTTGAAGTAACTTCCCTAAATATTTATTTTATTTATTTATTAACGTCCACTTTATGCTACTACGGCTAATTGGGACGGGTTATCTACAGGATACCCCTTTTCTGGTCAGGGTGAGACTAAGGATTTTATTTAATAAGTTTGTTACTTCATGAATTCCTATTTAGCCAGGCGATAATCGAACTCGCTACCCTAGGTTTGCCATGTGAGATTAGAGCCAACGCTTTTACTCACATGGCTAACTTGAGCCAGTTCCCTAAATATATTATTACAGCTAAACACAAATTAAAAATAGGATTACTTTTATCTCTCCTTGATTTTCAATAATTAAAATAGAAAAATGGTGAGAATGAAGGGAGAGAAATTATGGTGGGTAAATCTGTTGAATGAAAGTGATTGTCATTCAGGTGCAAAACACCATCTACGCAGGTTCTCAGTACTCTAAGCAGATTCCCTACTTACTGAAATGCAACAATAGAATTGCCAATTCACAATATATTCTCTATCTCTGAATCAAAATTCAATAAGTAGCAGTGGGGATTTATTGTAGGCTGAAAAGAAGAAACTACTGAAAGCTCACTTAATATTTTAGTTACAAGAAAAGTAACATCAAGCAGTAGAGCATCAAGTTTAACATGACTGGATCTTAAATATTTTTCGATCCGCTGAAGGGTTTTTGAATATTCGTTGGTGAAAATGAGCCCCTGCTCATTGGTGAAAATGAGCCCCTGCCCCTATTCCAGGTGCGATTTCAAGCATTAACAAATATGCACATTAAAGTTGTATGAAATGTTTAAATATCAAGTATGGTGTAGATCAAATACACATCAAGGCCGGAAAATCGTTAATTGATGACGTCACCACACTGCCTATTAGAATATATCTCACATGGTAAAAGTTCAATGAAGACAATATGTGGTATTTAGGCTTCAAATACTCGTAAAACGATTCATGATATAACTGGTTATTGTTAATATAATATTTGTCGGAGTTTCCTGAAGGCTGAAAACTATAAAATGCAAATATTTCGGTTAATAATCAATATAGTGAAAAAAACAAAAACATTTTTAGTATTTATTAACGTCCACTTTCTGCAACTCAGGCCAATGGGACGGGTTATCTACAGGTTACCACCCTCTTCTAGCCAGGGTGGGACTTAGGATGCTATTTAATAAATTTCGTCACTAAATAATTTCCTTTGCCCAGGCAAGAATCGAACTCGCCACTCTAGGTTTACCATGTGAGACTAAGGTCAACGCTTTAACTCACATAACCTGAGCCCCATTTCAACATTTATAGGGTATTCAATTTGCAATATGATTGGTTTTATACAATGTTTCGGTGTGACGTATAGTAACGGATATCTTTCGAACTTCCAAAATTCTTTCCTCTAAACCCCTTCCCCTTTCCCTGGTCCGATTTCAGCCATTAACGAACTTAATTTTTAGTTTTGCATAAAACGCTTATATGTCGAGTTTGGTAACGATAAAAGAAAAATTGCGACCGCTAGAGCGTTATCAGACAATTATATAAATATATACATATATATTAGTTTTTAATGGGCTTCATCTGCTGTGTAAGACTGATAGACATTTGAAGAAATGTTTCAAAATTTGCGCCATGAGTACAAGCTCAATAGATGAATTCCCTTAAAGGAAATCTGCTAAAATGCTGCGAGGGTAGCCATTCAGTCCCTACCGCTCTCTCTCCCTCTCCCCCCCCCTCTTCCCAAACGACCTATATCTCTACCCTTCCCTTATAAGCTCTTATCCCACTATCAGCTGATCCACTAACAGCCATCAATCTCTATCTTTCCTTATCTCTCTGTCCTTCAGTCATATGAGGTCGTATCTCCCTTTACTCGATTATAAAGGTTCATCGCGTCTTCTATACCTCTTTTCAAGTCCCTGAATAACAAATTGCATCAACATCAATTCTTGAGTTTATTGGTGAAACGGCTGTTGTTAAATCGGAGATTTGTTCTCCATTTTCACTAATGCAGAGCATAGCGGAACATGTCCTCAAAACTCTAGACTGATGGTCTCTCGATATTTAAGGTGATTGGTATCCCAAAAGTCACCCCCCCCCAAAAAAAATAGTAGATTGTGACAGCACCAAACTGTTATGCTTACAAATAAATAAGACAAACAGTCTAGATGAATTCGACCCAACTCGGTCGTGGACAATTCAAGAAATATCTATAGATACACAAATCATCAAACTCATATACAATTCGTCCCAACTATTGGAAAATAAAGGAAGCTTTCATTAATAAAATAAAAAAATACCAACACCAAAATATCATATACACTGATGACTCGAAAATTGCAAGTCTTCCTCCTTCGCCTACTACGAAGAAAATGCCTACCGAAAATTCAAACTCAACAAGTTAACCAGCATCTATTCCGCCGAACTATTCGCAATTCAATTCGCTTTATATCACTGCATTTGCAAACACTCGACCCAAGAAAAATTCTTGATATGCTCTGACTCGTTGAGTGTCCTATTGAGTATTAAAGATGTATTCACAAACAATCTAATAGTACAAAAAATACATAATCAAATACAAATGCTCCAAGAGTTAAAAAGGGTCGTCTGCTTCATGTGGATTCCAAGCCACGTAGGAATAGACGGAAATGAAAAAGCAGATGTAGAACTCTATCAACCACTCAAAGAAGAAATTGATAAAAACTGGCAACACATGTAGAACGAAACCCAGAACAATAAACTAAAAACTATTAACCCCACCATCCGTCCCTGGAAATATTCGACAAGAGACAACAGAAGAGATGAAGTTGTATTAAGAATACTCCGAATAGGACACACATGATTTACGCATGGTTATCTTATGACAAAAGTTCAACCGATTTGTGAGAAGTGTAACACAGACTTGACTATCTACCACATATTAATGGAATGTCATAAGTATACAGATATTAGAAACAAATGCAATATTTCCAATAATATAGAAGTAGCTCTTGTAGATGACCCGAAAGAACTCGACAAACTGTTTAATTTTGTGAAAAATACGAATTATACAAAGAGTGCACGATAGATTTTAAGTTTTTGTAATATTAATGTTGACATAATATGTAATATACTAAATATAATATTCTATATTCAAAAGCATATTTTCGGAATTAATAATACACGTTATGACGTCGAAATAATAGGGACTGGAGAACTGCACCGAAATACTGAGAGTAAGAGCAGGGGTTAGGGTTGTAAAGGCAAGTTAGACTCTGATTGGGCATTCTGTAGACGGAAAATGGAAGAGGTCAGTTCGATCGCTGTAGTAGATTTAGAGCTGTTTATTTAGGTCTCTCCAAAACAGTTTGCCCCATTTAGCCATCTCAGATCCATCCTTCAAACTCACGAATAAATCAGGCTTCAAACAGGCCGTGGCATTTTATCAAAAACACTGTTTTTATTTATGTTTTTTTTCAACGAATAATAGTTTCCTTTCAAAATACATTCATTTTTAATAAATATGTTTAATGATAATCCAAAGGAATGTAGGATGAAGATGCAAGAAAAAAATTAACGAAGCTCAACAAGTAATATAGTTTCATACAAACCGAATCAAATGGAAAGTGCTAAACGTAACCATTACAGCAGACTGTTAAAGTATATTTTACATTAACTACCATATTACGCTGATTGGACCTAATTCCAGCATCAATTATTTCCAGTTATTACGGTGAAATTTACTCTCTCACTTATTTGCTTGGCGTCGCAACCTCTCCGTTGGTTTGAAGTGGAATCTCTTCATTCTTTTAGTCTTCCTTCTTCCGTATCATGAGGGTCCAGTTTATTTGCACAAGGCTGGACTCTGGAGTCCCATTCTGCAAGGTGACGGGTACTCTGCTTTCCCGGTAACAACTGGTTAAAGGATCTTTGTTTAAATTATTGAATAAATAACAATCTAACTTATAGAATTAAAACAAGAATCATAAAAATATAAAATATGTATCTATTAATTTAATGTAAATAATTTAAAAATAATAATCATATTTAGAGTTAAGAAAAATAATAAGACTAAGAATGAATCAAGATCAGAAATGTTCATCGCTTTTCATATCAGAATCCTCCATTAAGATAGTAGTCATTGCCATAGTTTGGCAACTTCTGAATTGAAAATTTAATAATAAATAATGAGCTCTGAGTGTTAATGTTTTCTTTTGGCTGACAAATAATGGACACACATCGGATCGCCGTGTCTAATATATTTGTTGTTGTTGTTGTATAGGGTTTAAGGGCGAAAAACTACCAGGTTATCATCGCCCTGTAATATTTATAATTCACATTTTGGTATCCTCATCCATATCGCCATTTTAACAATATAAACGAGGATACAAACAATTGCACTTTAAATTTCTTTGTATAAACTCGTGTTTTTTACAAAATTAAACAATTTATGGAGTTCTTTCGGGTCATCTCCAAGGGCCACTTCTATACTATTGGAGATATTGTATTTGTTTCTAATATCTGTATACTTATGGCATTCCATTAATATGTGATATATAGTCAGTTCTGTGTTACATTTCTCACAAATCGGGGGTTGATCTTTTGTCATAAGATAGCCATGCGTAAGTCGTGTATGCCCAATTCGGAGTCTTCCTAATACAACTTCATCTCTTCTGTTGTCTCTTGTCGAATATTTCCATGGACGGATGGTGGTTTTAATAGTCTTTAGTTTATTGTTCTGGGTTTCATTCCACATGTATTGCCATTTTTTATTAATCTCTTCTTTGAGTGGTTGGTAGAGTTCTGCAGATGTAATTGTTGTTGGGGTGATGGAGTCGAGTTGCTGGGCTTCTCTGGCTGCTAAACCTGTTTTTCGTTTCCATCTATTCCCACGTGGCTTGGAATCCACATGTTATATATCTAATATATTTACCGAATATAGTACACAGCTACTACTACTATTCATAAACCTTCTGAGATCGATAATCCAGACTGTTAAATAAGCAATTGGCAGCGACTAGTTATATTTCTATTTTTTGAATATTCAAGATGATGAGTAGGTTATGCAATAAATAATTTGCCTATGCTTCATACTAGAATGGCCGTCAACAATAGCTTTACAGACTGTAGGTAGGCCATTCACGAGCTGGATTTATTATGGTCCCTATTATGGGCTTATCTGCCTCCCTGTCAGCTGGCCACTTGCTCCTTTGTGGAGGCCATCTTGGAGCTATTCCAGCTACGAGGGCCAGATCGGCTCATCAAAGCCATTTATCTCGCCACCTTTAGTAAAAAAAAAAAAGTCCGTCACACTGCGTAAACTAAGCAGATTTCTCACGTGTGTCATATGTACTTGAATTTATCTCAAACGTAAATATGATCATTATTTTGTATTTGGGCCTCAAATAAAGTGTTTCATAATATAATAGCTTATTGTTAATATGAAATGAGTAGGAGTGGGGGTTTACTGGAGGCCGAGAACTAAAGAATGCAAATATCTCAGATAATACTGAAGATAAAAAATAAATATATTTAACAATATTTATAGTAAATTTTATTTACAATAAAATTGGCTCAGTAAAATTTTTCAATCCGACGTATAATAACTGAGATATTTCGAATTTCCGAAATTCTCCCCCTTTAAAATCTCCCTTCCACTCGTTCGTTTTCAGCCATTAAGGAACTCGACCTTTGATTTTTTTTTATGAAACTCATATATATCGAGTTTGGCTACGATCAAATAAGAATTGTGACCGCTAGAGCGGTAAGAGAAGTATACATATAATTTTGAACGGACCTCTTTTTCGTCTTCTCCTTGGTAGGGCCGATGGACATTTGAGGAAATGTTTCGAAAATAGCGTCATGAGTACGGCCTCAATAGTTGATTTCCCTCAAGGGAAATCTGTTAATATAAATAACAACACGTCTTCAAGATGCAACCTTCATCGATCTGGCTATTATTTAGAGTTCGGTTGGTATTCTCTATCAGAATAGGTTTGACCTATTCTAATATTGTATTTGCATATGAAAAACCTCATTCCCGATAATACAGAAAAAAATGTATTGACGAAATAAAGGAATTTGTTTGATAAAGGGGCCAATAGCGAAAGAAACTCAAAATTGTCAGTTTACCACAGTAAAAGTCATTTTTAATTGGTTTCAATGATTGAATAAGCTTCGGTTTATACCTGAAGCATTAAAGAATTTAAAATACATGTTTTTAAACTGGTCTTAGAAAATTCCTGAATATACGAAACGTCTGTCACCTAGGGACTAGGCTACATCATGATTACATGGTGTGTGAGTGTGTTTGTGTGTGTGTGTGTGTGTTTGTACGTTCATTGCTACACGATATGAAGTACATCTGTTTTAACAGGTGTAAAAGATGCCATTTGTAATCTTCGTCCGTATGTGCCTCGAGCTCACAGGCAAACATTAATTAATTTATTTTAAAAACGCCCATGAATGAACGCCCCCAAAAATTCAAAGTAGGTTTTTGGTTATAGAAAAAAAAGTTACTCTTAAACATTTACGAGATATTTAAAACTGATAAAACCATATAGCCAGGAAGGCAAAAAGTCAAGATTTGAACTATTCTCTTTTTGGAAAAGTAATATATGTATGTTGGAAATATTGCATGCTGTGATAAAAAATTGTAGACTACGTAGTTCAATAGCGGCTGGAACGGAGCGTTAAATCTTGATAGGTAAAGTGCTTTTTCTTGCACTTTCAAAGTCTATAGCCCTTTAAAGTTAATACACCCATTCTCTGCGGATGATTGATACCAATATTCTGAAAAGAAGCCATAATATCAATGATTTATTTTTATTATCTTTCAATTGATTTTTCCTTTAATCATATTGAAATTTTACTATGCTTAGCTTCTGTACTAATTCCTCCACTACTTAAAAGGAATGAGGTCTCCATGCTTTACTTTTATTCTTGCAACACATTTTAATCCTTTGCCTATTGGATTATTTTTTTCTTTTATCTTTTAATATTTTTTCATGGCTCAGATTAGCCATGAGAGTAAAGGTGTTTGTTTTAACCTCCCTCGCATGTTAAACCAAGTGTGGCGAGTTCTATTCCTGCCTAGGTAATAGGAATTTCTTTATTGACGGCTTCATTAAATAAAATCCTTAGTCCCACTCAGGGTGCTAACTGCTGTATGACTCATCCTAATTAACCGAGTGTCATAAAGTAATGAAAAACAAATAGAATTTATTTTTATATTTTCAAAAGCGGTTCGGAGATATAAAGTTTCATCAATTTCACAGTCAAAATTGAAGTGGGAGAAATGATAAACAAAATGTCCATCATGCAGGGATCCTGCGATTTCCCATATGTAGGAATAGAACGCCGATTTTGCCATCTCAAATTAGATTTACTATTTCTCAATAATTAATTAGCTCATGAAGCTGTAACATCATGTGATGGAGGAGGAGTGGAACATGCAATGATTAGTTATACAAGTTCTGAAAAGTGATAAAACCATGAGTAGGATTGGGGTTAACTAGAACAAAGATTGTAGAGGATTAAATGACAGTCGGAATTTATTATATAACACTTTTCAGTGCAACTCAAAATAACCGTGTCCATTTTAACCCTCTCTAAACCCCTTTACCTCATAAGGGTCATATTACGATCATTAACATAATTTTTTCTTAAGCATTGTATAAATCGGTTAAATATTGACTGTGGCTTCTATTAAGTGTATACTAGGCTGTGTAGAAAATGTAATTTTTTTTGACGAAGTCGCATTGAAATTATTTGATTTTTTCTCACTTAGTAAACGTTCCATGAAAACCACATTTGAATATAAGCCACATAAGATATTTCATGATACACCAGTTTATTCTTAACATGAGATGAGTAAGTAATTGCTAGTACTGAATCTAAATTGGTTGTACAATAAAGGAGGAAAAATTTTAAAAGAAAGAGAAAACATTATCTGTAGAGAGAAATGTTTCCTTCATTGTTAGGTTCTGAATGATTATACCTGTATATGTACTGGAAAGTAGGAGGGATCTCACTTCTACTCAGAACAATTTATCATATTGTGTATGCTTGGTATAGAAAGAAATTTGGCGTGGGAATGGATTCTAATATTCACTCAAATACTTTCTGTATTTTACTGCCTCCATGTATAAATTTAAAGGCAATGCCGTTATGAAGCCATTTCTGATTTTAACTCGACAATGAGCCTCCAACTAGAATTAATGAATTCACTCTTGAGTTATGTTTTCTTTTTAAGGGAAAAACCCAATTAAAATTCTCAACAAAGATTAATTAATTAATCTAAAAACCTTGGCTATTGGTATTTCGGTTTGTTTAATTTCAATGTTTATTTAGTAATTTATTAATATTGAAGATTGAACCTACTTTAAATACAAAACCATGATACTTTTACTTTATTTATTTCTTCTTCTCATTCTCACTCTCACTCTCACTCTATAACACACTCTCTCTCTCTCTCTCTCTCTCTCTCTCTCTCTCTCTCTCTCTCTCTCTCTCTCTCTCTCTCTCTCTCTCTCTCTCCCTCTCCCTCTCCCTCTCTCTCTCTCCCTCTCCCTCTCGCTCTCCCTCTCTCTCTCTCTCTCTCCCTCTCTCTCTCCCTCTCTCTCTCTCCCTCTCCCTCTCCCTCTCCCTCTCCCTCTCCCTCTCCCTCTCCCTCTCTCCCTCTCCCTCTCCCACTCTCTCTCTCTCTCTCTCTCTCACCCTCTCTCCCTCCCTCCCTCTCTCCCTCGCTCCGCCTCTCTCCCTCCCTCCCCCTCTCTCCCTCCCTCCCTCCCTCCCCCTCTCTCCCTCCCTCCCCCTCTCTCCCTCTCTCTCTCTCTCTCTCTCTCTCCTCTCCTCTCTCTCTCCTCTCTCTCTCTCCTCTCTCTCTCTCTCTCTCTCTCTCTCTCTCTCCCTCTCTCGCCCTCCCTCCCTCTCCCTCTCCCTCTCCCTCTCCCTCTCCCTCTCTCTCTCTCTCACTCTCTCTCTCTCTCTCTCTCTCTCTCTCTCTCTCTCTCTCTCTCTCTCTCTCTCTCTCTCTCGCACACTTATTTTTTTCATTTTCATATTCGCCTGGAGAAATCTTATAGTATAAGTATTTTCCTGAAAGTGTATATGTATTAAGTGAGTCCTACAATTATAGGATTTTGTATCATTAGCTTATAAATATTTGTTAAAATTTCTTCTTCAACGAATCAAATAAATAAACCGTCATCATACAAAACCTGCGTACTAAGCAGATTACATTGCATTTACATTTCTCAATAATAATAATAATAGTATTTAGTAGAAAATTTTCTTATAGCAGTGCAACGCCTCCAATTTTTTCTTTATACATGTTTTGTACCACAAATATTAAGATGATTGCGGTGCTTCCTTGTTTTCAGCTTTCAGTAAATCTCCACCTTAACTTAATGAATTTTTATTTACAAACAGAGATTATGTGGTGAGATGAGCTCAGTACTGTCTCATTTCAGCACGTGGAAATCTGCTTAGTTTAGCAGCCCCTGCGTGATGGACTTTTTTTTTCCTACATGAACTACGAAATGTCTATGTTTTTGGGGTCGACAATTTTTAGAACTGACATTTGCATACATCTGTTTTCGTTTATAAACAAGCCGCAAACATGTGCTTGTAAATATGAGCGTGATGTTTTCCCAGAGTAGAATATGGGACTATGCCGATGATATTGTGGGTTCGGAAGCGAGCCGTCTCTGGAAGGAAATTAAAATAGAGATTTATTGTTCTTGGTGGGAGGGTGGGAACCCTCTTCCAGCCACGCCCCCTCCCTAGCATCCACGGCCATGTATATTGTGCATATAAATCATGTGGAGAGCTGCCAACCAAACCCCACGAGACTGTTTACTTAGCCATAATAAAAGCCATCGCCTACTATGTTAACTTCAGAAAATCTTATTTATCTTATGAATAAAAAAATACTTCACACAGGGGCTGCGTATACTAAGCAGATTTCTCACGTTTTACAATAGTTAAATCTACACACGGTTAACAATTACCATCACCGTGAATATTAAGTGAATAAATGCAAACGGTGTAATGCGAAATCATTTAGTCAATTTTAACAACCTCTCAACGTCCGAATTGTAAACAAACAGGTCTGCCATCCGCTCAGACCTGAACAGATAGATAGAAATATTCTTTCATCGGAAAGAAAAACAGTCACTGAAATATATCTGAATATAACACGTTAATTTTATTAAAAACTATTTACTATATGTAGTACTGTAATTTACAAAGAACCAGAATAATTTTTATCTCAATCACTCAAATTTTAGTATTCCAAAAACTTTAGACAGCAGGGGATCAACATAATGTATTTGACATTCACAAATTAGAAGTTCATTGAAAACGATATTTGGAATTTAGTGGTTCATAATATAACAGCTTATTATTAACACAAGTGCGAACGGGGGTTTTCTGAAGCCTGAAAACAGTAACTACCTCGTTTAATATTCTAGATTGAGGATACATTTATATAACAATATGTACAGTAAATTTAATTTGCAATAAGATTGGTTCTATACAATTTTTCATTTTCGAAAATCATCCCTCACCCTCCCACAGGTCCGATTTCAGACCTTAACGAACTCGATCTTCCGTTTTACATAAAACGATTAAATATCGATTCTGTTAACGATAAAATAAAATGTACCACCGCTACAGCGTTAACAGACATACGTATGTGTGTGTGTGTGTGTGTGTGTGTGTGTCTATATATATATATATATATATATATATATATATATATATATATATATATATGTGAACGAAGCTCATTTTCATTCTCAACTCCTGGGTAGGATCGATGCACATTTTATCTTGTTCATGAAGTTTGCGTCATGAGTACAACCTCAATAGCTGATTTCCCCAAGGGAAATCTGCTAAAAATATGAATGGCATATCAACTTTTGAAATTACTTCTGAGAAGTAGAGAAAATTCTATTAAACTAATTACATATATTGCAAATTGAATGCCCTATAAGTTTTGTTATACACATGTTTTTCTTTATCTTCCTTATTAACCGAGATATTTACAACTTTTAGTTTTCAGCCGTTAGTAAACCCCAACTATTAATCATGTCCTAAACTATACGCTGTTATGTTATGAACCACTTTATTCGAAGCTTAAATACCAAACATTGCCTTCTTTGAACTTTTATTGTATGAGATACATACATATACGTAGTATGATGACGTCATAACAAGGCTTTCCGCTCTTGATTCAAAAAAGTATATTTGATGTATACCACACTCATTATTTATCCGTTAAATTCAACTCTAATCTCCATAGCCATTAATGGTCTAAATCCCACTGGTTAGGGGGAGGGGGTGCTCGACATTTAAAAATATCATCATGATGAGTAGGATAGAAAACCTTTATAAAACCAACCTTGTTAAGCTATTGATGTTGTTGTGAACTTTTATTCGGAATTTTACTCAGAAATAGAGTATACGGGGAGATGAGATTATTCGTTTGTCATACTTGCCAGGAAATCTTAGTTTACGCAGCCCCGGCGTGACGGGATATTGTTCGTCACAGGTATAAAGTAAAACAAATTCACCAATGAGTTTGCAAATATGGGTAGCATTTATAATTTCTTAGTTTTACACCATATGGTTTTTTATATTTGTTTTAAAATTCTTTAGAAGTGTAAAATAAATTTTTAGAATAGTAATTATTCATTTATATTAACGTCCACTTTTTGGAACTAAGGCTAATTGGGACGGGTTATCTACAGGTTACCACCATTTTCTAGCCAGGGTGGGACTAAGGATTTTATTTAATGAATTTCGTCAATAAATAAATTTGTGTTGCCTAGGTGGTAATGGAACTCGCCATTCTAGGTTTGCCATGCTTTAACTCACATGGCTAACCTGAGCCCCGAATAGTAACTATACTTTATGAAACAATTAAGTTCTGCTGTACTAATTTCTCTGTTCTGCCGTGGAATTCTGTGTATCATCCATATTTTTTATTTTGTCGTCTGGCGAGAGTAGGTTTATCTTCATCATTAACCATATCCTCACATTTTCTTTATCATCTCTTCTCTTAAAATTTGAAAATTTATTTTTATATCCATCTCGTTGAAATTCTATTGACACGTGAGACTTACCAGACCCCACTCTTAATAATCAGTACCCGCTCACAAAGGCTTGAACTCAAGTTTGATATACATTTCACGTGCTGAAGCCAGTCAGTAAATGTACAGTTTTAACGTACTCTATTATATATTTTACATTTTTGAGACATTCTTGTCCTTTCGGGATTTAGGACTTACCATCTGATAATAGTTTCTGTAAATCGTGAGTTAGATGAACAATTGTTGGGAATTAAAAGTTTGGACAAGATTCCCTGAGATAATGGTTCAGGAAAAGATTTCTTACACAAAATTGCTCCAAAGAGTATAAAAACTCCAGAAAACATCCCCCTCCTCTTCCGCACAGTTTTTCTCCTTTCTAAGGAAGCAGAGGAAAAACCATGGAGATTAGAATTTGAGATTGTGGCCCGATAAAGTGGGGCACTTCATTCTTACTTATAAACTCTGAGAGAGAGAGAGAGAGAGAGAGAGAGAGAGAGAGTGAGAAAGAGAGAGAGTGAGAGAGCGCGAGAGAAAGCGAGAGAGAAACTGAGTGAAACGTGAGCTGAGCCGCTGTATTTCACCCGAGGCTCTGGAATGAGGCCGACCCAAATTTATTTGGTACCAGTCCTAAGGCAGTAGTGGCCATTTATTTAAAAGTTAGGATTCAGTTTCATTTGCGAATATGTGTTTGACAGTTAATTTCTTTCGGTTCAGCAAAAGATTAACGAGTAATAAGTCTTTATTAAGGAGTTTTATTAATTAATTAAAATCCCAACACTAGTGAATAATTTACTGTGCAATCGCCTTACACTTCATACATTAAGGAACTTATACCGGTAATGATGTGTTATATATAAATTTCATGTTATCTCTTCATGCAGTAATAAAGCTCATTTGACATTTTTTTCTTACATTGACACTTACTGAGATTGTAAATATGTTGAACGCATTCATAAGTCAAGAAATTTTGCATTGAATCACTTAGCAAATAATCACAAACACTAGGTGTATGTGTTAATTATATCAATTGAACTTATTTTGTTATTCAAAGGAATTAAGCTTTTTAATCGAAATAAAATATCCCTGATTTTAAGATAACTGCTTCTAAAATTCATATTTAATAATAAAAATGTTGGAAATAACGTCGGTGATAAATTCTCAAAAGAAATGTTGGGGTTATTTCATGGCTAAATTATTTACTGACTCCCTTGCTGCCTTGTGATAAAGATATTTGTTACTAAGCCATTCAATAAAAGCCGTTTGGGGGCTCAGGTTAGCCATGCGAGTTAAGGCGTTGGTCTTAATCTCTCTTGATAAATCTTGAGTCGTGAGTTCGGTTCTCACCTGGTCAATAGGAATTTATTTTAGTGACGAACTCATTAAATAAAATCCTTATTCCCAACCTGTCTAGAAAAGAGTGGTAACCTGTAGATAACCCGCCGTTAATAAATAACACAAGACTTTTACATAAATAAATTAGTTCATATTCATATGGTGAATTTTGGCGCTGGAACTTTCTGCGCACTTCTTCAGGTCTACTATCTGCCATGAAAACGAAACTCAATCACAAGGATCTCGGAAATAAAGGAAAAGCGAAAAGCTGTGATAAAAATACTGAATTTCAGAAGAATTAGTTTCCAAAGAAACTGCCCCAATTATAATTTTGGTCCCCATTGTGCTTTGCTTTTCTTTATTAGCTTCTGCATTATTTCGTATCCCTTATGATTAATTATGTTGATAGTTCCACCTTGTTTTGTTTCACCTGGCTTTTAAACGGGTAGTTCTTGCTTTTACGTTTTCAATGTTTATGCGGTTATATAATGCAATACAAATTTTAGTGGTAATAGCAATCGGAAAAACATTGCTTATTTGAAGAGCTTACTGGGAGAGAACGCTTGTTTTCATGAAACACGCAGAAATCTGTTAAGTAATTCAAAATGCGTGGTTAAACTGTCTATAGAAAAGATTTAAGGGACGGGGTAGGACATGAAAACATGAACCTGTCTTGTTAAGAACAACGAACGCTGCTAGTAGCAGAAGTAGTTTGTTCACCTCTCTTCTATTACAGCATGTTATACTAAAGGAACCTCTTGACTTGCATGACATTCAGAACTAATTGACTCAATTATGTCCTCATTTGCTATTTTTAAGAGGTGTAAAAGAATTAAACTTCATTTGGGTTTACCAATTAGTTAATAGGTATATCTAGTTTCAAAATAAGTGGAAAAGAAAAAAAAAAACTTATCTCTATTCTACGTCTGGTATTAAAGTACGTTACAAATTATAATTTGTTTTTTTTTCTGTTAAATTGGTAAGTACTTCTTACAATAATTTGTACCATTAATAATTGGAGATATTTAGTATGTATTTTGTAATTTCCTCAGTCTCCAAATCCCCTCCCTATAATGTGGTTAACAAGCATGGATCTACAAATTTAACGAGGGGGGGATTTAAATCCAGAATTTCAAGGTTCACGTACTTTCCTAAGTGAGGGTTCTGAAGCATCAACATCTTAAATATATCTGTTCCTAGGCGTGGTTTAAAATAAAAAAGTTAACAACCATGATTTCTAGGGGTTTGATTCCCACCTGGGCAATAGGAATTTATTTATCCGAGAACTAATTGAAAAACCTATAGATAACCTGTCCCGCTAAACCATGGTTGTATAAAATAGGCGTTATAAATGACATTTAACATATAATTTGTTGGGTTGAATCAAATTTTTCGTATCTTTAATATTTGGGAGAAATTCGCTATTTTGAATTGTCAACCACATCTGAATCCCATGTCTCTGTCGTGTGATTTCGCAGGTTAACGGACATAGATCTTTCATAAATAGCCTGTAATCAATCTCATTTTCAAGAATAACGGACTTTCTAGTATATCTATCTATCTATCTATCTATCTATCTATCTATCTATCTATCTATCTATCTATCTATCTATCTATCTATCTATCTATCTATATATATATATATATATATATATATATATATATATATATATATATATATATATATATATAAAATTGTAACCTCTGTCTGTACATTGATTTTTTTCGCGAAATTTCACGATAACTTTTCGTTTCACATGTCATAGACACCATAACTGCATTTTGTTTCTTTCGTGTATGTTTGTTTGTTTGTTTGTTTGTTACCTTTTCACGCATAAACGGCTGAACCGAATTTTATGAAACTTCGTATGTATATTACTACTAACCCAACTTAGACTTTAGGCTATATTAATATCCTCTGAGACGAACAGGAGTGGGGGTTATATGGGGAGGAATGAAATTAAAAATAGCGATATTTTGATTCTTATTGGTTTCTCGGGAAATATGAACATAACAAAATGTGTTTATTTTGTTATTTAGAGTAACTTTTGTTTTATAAAATTTTTTAATATACTGCATTATAACAGAGATATACGCAATAACACATAACGAATGTGATCAATTTTATTTGAGACGAAAGACCCAACCGAAATGAATAAAACTCGGTATGTGTATTAGCACTAACGCTTTCATTATAATAAGCCATACTAACATTTCTAGGGACGGGCAGGAGTGGGGGTTGTAAGGGAGGCCTGAATTTAAAATAGCGGTATTTCGTTTTCTATTCGTTTTTCGGCAAATATGTACTTAAGAAAAGTTGTTTATTTTGTTATTTAGAGTAACTTTTGTGATATTCATTTTGGATTTTTAATGATTTTTAAACGAGATATATACTATAAACTAAAGCGGGAGTCAACTATTTTATTGGGCGCTAACGATTGAACCGAACTTAACAAAACTCGGTATGTCAATTAGCATTAATTCTCCCATGATTATAATCTATATTAAAATTTTTAGGTTCGAACGGGAGTGGGAGTTATAAGGGAGGCCTGAAGTAAAAATTCACGATATTTCATTTTCTATTTGTTTTTCGGCAAAGGTGCACAGGTTGTTTACTTTGTTATTTAGAGCAACTTTTGTTTCATTCACTTATGTCGTAAAATGAAATAAATACGGGATATAAGCTAAATCTATAGCGGTAGTCGACGATTTTATTAGTACTTATTTAAGTGTTTTTAATATAGGCATATTATGACAAATGATGTTATGTTTTAGCCTTATCTATTTCGATTATTTAGTACTAAGTATGATTCGGATTAGTGAGATTATAAATCCCCCTCCCCCTTCGCCTCATTTATTTATTTTCCCTAGAAAATAACTTTGTTATTTATTTCCAATAGAAATGTAAACTATAAAAGCACTTCCATTATTTAATTTGTATAATGTATTATTTCAACAAAGTCATGCTGATTTTGCGCAAGGAATGAAAGCGGAAGTTGTTGGAAATCAAACTATTTGATTTTGGTTATATAGGTACTATCTTATTTCCTATATCTTCATGTTATTGAAACAAATATGAACTATCATAACAATTAAACGTTAATGTCATTATGACAAAAGACAAAATGCTCTTAAACTCGATGTGATTGTTTAAAGTATTACTTAGGTTGCAGGCTACGATCTCTTCCCCTCGACTAGCTTTTTGAATATAATTGAAATTATTTTTAGGGTAACACTATTATTTAATTCCATCAGGTAGATAAATTATTACAATAATATTTTGAATTAATAATTTAAGGAGAAGAGTGTTGATAGCTCTAATGCGAGAGCGGAAATAGACGGAGGCTAATAGAGTTAATTGAGTTTATTAATTTCCTGTGAAATGCTGGGCATTACGGGAAGTGATTACCACTGAGATCTACTATTATGAATATAACCTTACGTGCTAAACTATGCTTAAACTATATGTGCTCGGATTGGTTTTTGACAGGAAATAAGTTTCATTATAGACGATATTTAATTGTAATAAATCCATGATGATGGTTTGAAGTATTCAAAAAGGTGAGTTAAAAAGTGGCAAGGGATAGATTAGGAACACATTTTTATTTATTCTTCAAATATAAAATTTCTGATTTATAAGTCGCCTGCCTGAGCCTCACAGGAAAACAATGCGCGCCGACGGGAAGTGTAGTTGTAAACATTGAAGCCTTGCCCAAAAAAATACTATCCTCATTCAGCCTCAAATGAATTCCCCAGCGAAGTCGGGTACCTTAGCTATTATATATATAAAATAGGCTCAAAACATACAAGCAAAAACGAATTTGAATGATTAATGTTTTTTTTTTCTTTTTGCTTCTAGCGCTAACAAAGCGTAAATGTAAATTGCTCCAGGGACTAAGACCCTTCTTACATGACAACTATCTACAGTCTCATTGTATGTGTTAAAAATGTTGTTTGGATCTCTCCGGAAGTTCCTGGAGCTAGAAGTTAAGTAATATTATCTTTTATACTAGCATCAAACAAATTTGAGCAATATATTATTAGGCATAGAAACACAAAAATGTATGTAAATTGTATTTAAAAAGTATTAACCTCATTTCTATCTTTTGCAGAGTACATCTAGTCTTCGTCTCCAGAAGTGAAACTTAAGGTAAGGACTCGGCATTATATTTCATTATTACTCTAGTAACATTATAAACATATCAAAGGTGAAAAGCGTAAGTAAAAGTAAAAGTAAGTTTTGCAGCGCTGCCAATAGCCAACTCCATTTTCGGTGTACCTCTTATATGAGCTCATGCTGTTTTGGTGTTTTCACACATCATACATTTCCCACGCTTCCTCTTTATTAACCTCTTGCATGAGTTCTCCTCATCTCAAGAAAATTGTGTATGTTGTTCTTTAGGTACTGCCAGCCTTTCTGCATTAACATTTGCTTTTTTTTTTTAAAAATACACCATAGGACATTGGTCTGAGATCAACCAGAACATTAATTGGTTTATTATTCCCCTCATACTTCTTTTTTAGCTTTTATTTCCCATTTGTTACCCCATTAGACTAAGTAAATGAACCCGAAATATTCCCTAGACCATAAAAAGAAAATAGCATCTCTTTGCGACTAGACAAAAGTTGGTGAACGGACACCAACTTAGTTACTTCAGAGGTCGCATATGTAATTGCCAAAGTAACGAAATAATCGATCACAGGTTAACCCCTTCAATTCAAAAGTATTTAGGGGGGGGGGAATAGAAACACTAAAAGAAATAAAAATAATTCGTATGTTCCTGGATGTGGAAGAACATAACTGGAAAACTGGTCTTAAAAACAAGATATTGTCCCACCGGGATATATATTTCAGCTCAAGGCCTTTCGACACGAACATTCACATTCTCAGATCCTAAGGCTATGTATAAATCTAGCATTATGGTTGTAGAACCACTAGCTGATAGCTATGGAGTATTGGCTCTACAGCTGTAATCTATGTGGAAACATTTCTCTTTGTAACATCTGCTCCGAGAAAAAAAACTTACCTTAAGTAGAATACGAATCAATGATAGAATTAAAATAGTCTATAAATTAAATTTTCAGTTCGTGAAATCATATGTTGAAGATGCAGTACTACTGGTACTTGTGTTTATGGACGACAAAAATAAATAATTTATTTAATTCCCGATTTATGAAAAATCGATCAATGAGAAGATGAATCATTGCGATTCTTACATTCCTTACTTCATTTCATTACTGCCATCAAAAGACTGCGAAAATCAGTTTAGGTGTTGCCCATGGAATGCCAGTATTGGAATATACTTGTTATTTTTCTTTTTCAAGCAGTGCTTACTGATTTATTTATTCTTGTGCTACTGATTTTTTTAATTGCATTGATACCTGTTACTAATTAGTAGGCAATATATCCCAAAATAATTCAAATCTCTCTCTCTCTCTCTCTCTCTCTCTCTCTCTCTCTCTCTCTTCCACGCACTTGTGCGCGGACGTCCTCTGACTGACTGACTACACCTTTATGCTTATTTATCACTATTTGCCTCTTTCATAGAGTTCCATTTTAAATCCACACTATCGGCAAAGGTTAAGCTTTCAATGCCCATTTCTAATATCTCCCAACCAGTGCCACATAAAATAACTGCCTAATCCGCGTAGAATATCTATTTCTATTCCTTGAGAAAGATTAGAATTCCAGAAATAAAATGTATTATAAGAACTCACATGAGCTTTCTTATTAACGAGTCCTGTTATTGCTTTTTACTTTGAGTTCAGAACGGATACTCTGATAGCAGAAGTTGAACATTTGGCGACAGGCCAAATTGAATAGGGCCTTTTTAATTTGTTCAGTATTTAATTTCGTTGTCAGAAAGTCGAAGACTCCCTGTTTTATTTCCGGGCTGGTCGATAGGACAACGTATTTTGTTCTCAGCCAGACCTATTTTGTAATTGGCTCAGATTACCAACCTTCTTTTTTGTTTTTCTATTTTGCTTGAAAGTTTCTACTTATTTTTTAAGTTGAGATCTCTGTACTCAGAATATCTCATTAAGTTATGCCTCTTGCTTCATATATTGAGAAGTTCCACATTCTTATTTTTGTTAAGGTTACCTATTTAGTCTTGATTACATCTGATTTAATTTTTATTAAATTCGAGTGTTTGAAAAATGAAAAATTAGTAAGCCAAAATGTTCTACTTTTATTTTATTTTATTTTTTTTGTTATTTCTTCCAAGATGTAAAAAACATTGGACTTTGTAGCTTGAATGGGACTGAACTATGTCCAAATAAAGAAATTTCCTAGATTTACACTTCGATTACTGCTGTCAGAAAATAAAACGAGGAAATATGAAGCTCTATTAAATTAAATCCATAGATGGAGATCTACTTGTACATTTTTTTCTATAGTTGTCATTGGTGAAATTCATGCGTCTCATCTGCATCTCATTTTCAACGGAAATAAACCAACTAACTTTTTGTCGGAACAAAGAGAATTTAGATTTTATTTTACGATCTGAATAGAGATAAGAGAGTTATCAGGTTCAAGTGATTATTCAGTAACTAGATCCGTCAGTGGTTCAGGTGCGCTATTCAAGACCTTAATTACAACAAACTCTTTCAATCAATTTCAATTACTGGACTGATTGGCTTTAGACTGATAGCTCCATCCACTCCAAGCTTTGTTCTTCAGAATTGGCACTCGATTTCATTTTATTTTTGATTCAAATGTCCATAGTTAATTTTTAACTAACAGTATTTTCGACATTTGTAATAAAAAAAACCAGTAAAGAAATGCAGCCTCATTAGAGAAATAGAGATTCCTTTTAGTTCAACCATTGACACTGGAAATTTTATATAAATCCAAACGGTAGTGGCCGTCCTTATAGAGATGAAATTTCTTCTGATCCAATTACTGGTGCAACACACCGAACCTTTATAGATCAAAGAAGCCGGGAATAGTTAAATTTCAGAGATGCTATTGTAACTCCCGTGACATATTTTTTACCAGTTTTTCCCCCCACATATTTTGTATTCAACAGCTCTCTTTACTGGCGAGGCTCAATTTAAACTCTGACTTTTAAACGAGCAGAGAAAATATGTATCCAATTTTTGAGACGCTTTCGTCACCTCATACCTAATTTTCTACCAGTTCTTCCAACATATGTAGTATCCCCCCACACCTCCCACAATTCAAATTATAAATACCGTGTCATTCTTTATATAATTTTTTTTTGTTCGTGAAACAGATTAATAAATAGGAGAGCTCCATAATCTAGCATATGGTGTCCGCGATGAACCAATATGTTGTCGGTATATTTATTTTCTTCTATAATAGCAACCCATCTATCTATCCAATTAATTAACTCGTTTATTGATGCCACTATGAAAGTTATGGTTTTGGGTAACATGGTATCTTCATTCTCATCCTTAAGAAACGCTTTACATCGAATAATTGCAATCTTTTTTTCTTCTAAATAATATTATCCAACAATTTTTAATAGCCATACTCAAGAGCTATTACTCTTACTGTTATTAAGTTTTATTCATAATTAGTCTTTTACAGGCTTACGTTTAATTAAGCAATGGGCCTTAGAAGTAAATACCGTCTTCAACACTTAAAGTAGTAAGACATTAGCCAATGAAATTCTGGAGTTGTTAATTGACTCTTATCTAATACCTTTTAACGTTTAATTGTATAATGGAAAGCCACTGCCATATTTCTGTTTCACTTTTCTGAATCCCTTCATCATTTTGCTTATTTAATTTAAGAGGGCTCAGGTTAGCCATATGAGCTAGGGCGTTGGAATTAATCTCACTTCGTAAACTTAGAGTGGTAAGTTCGATTCTTACTTGGAAATTAGTTAGTGACTAACTCATTACATGAAATCCTTAGTCACATCCTAGCTAGAAAATATTGAGAGGCTATAGAAAACCCGTTCCAATTAGAAGCACAAATTGGGCGTTAATAATTAACAATAACATATTTAATTTAATAGATGTGAAAAATATTTTGGCCGCTTTTTCTATCGTTTAAAGCAAGATTGTAAATATATTGAAAAGTATGTGAGCCCCCCCCCTTTTATTTATAATTGTCTGGGGCGAGTAAACGCACTCTGAATGGGTGGAAGGGGCTTGTAAGAGGGAAATATGGAGATGTGGCTTTTTGATTGAGAGGCATTGTGGAGTGGTTGTGGGGATCAGGAGGGAATAACAGGAGTATGAGGCAAGTATTCCCGCCACTTGATCACGTACATTAGAGGTGGTCGTTCTTCAACGAGTCAGCTCTCTGCCCATCAGGCCTAATGCCTCTTCAGCAGAACCTTTTACATCGCAGGTACACCAGGAATATATTTCTTTGGAATTTCCCTGAGAAAGGGCTCTGAAAAGCAATATCACAAAAATATATCCAGTACTAAAAGTATGCCTTCTACGTCTAGCTTTTTATTAGCCAAATCTAAAAAAGTCACTTAGGACTAAGTAAACCAAAGAGATTTCATACATGAAGTTTTGCAATATATAAAGTTGCATACGTGTAACACAGAAAACCACCCTGAATATTAAGTAAATAAATACAAACGGTAATGAGAAATATTTTAGACAATTATAATAACCTCTCAACGGAAAGCGTCTGAATTGTAAAAAACAGGTCTGTCAACCGCACAGAACTCTGAACAGGTAAGTAGAAAAATTCTTCCACCTGAAAGAAAAAGTCCGTCAAGCAGGGGCTGCGTAAACTAAGCAGATTTCCCACGTGAAGTTTTACAATAGAGAAATCTGCCTAATAACAGCTGTAGTAGTAAGAAACCTCTAAATCTATTCACGAGGGACGAATAGTTACGAAAACGGCCGCCAGAGCTCACGGCGGAAAGTCCGAACAGACACTGCTGCCGAGCACATGCAGAATACAAATGTAAATATCTCAGTTAATATTCAAGATACAGAATAAATGTATAGAACAATATTTATAGTAAATTTAATTTGCAATAAGATTGATTCTGTAATATTTTTCTATCCGACGTATAGTGACAGAGATATTTCGAATTTTCGAAAATTCTCCTCTAAACCCCCCCCCCTCCCACTGGTCCGATTTCAGCCAGTAACAAATTTGATCTTTCTTTTTACATAGAACGACTGAATATCGAGTTTGGTAGCGATCAAACAAAAATTACGACCGCTAGAGCGGTAACAGACAAATATATATATATATATATATATATATATATATATATATATATATATATATACAGTTCTGAGCGTACCTCATTTTCGTCATCTCCTGGGTAGAATCGATGGACATTTGAAGAAAAATTTTGAAAATCGCGTCATGAGTACAACCTCAATAGCTTATTTCCCTTAAAAGAAATCTGCTAAACCAGTTACTGAAACATATCTGAATATAACATTAATTTTATTGAAAACTATTTACTGTACTGTAATTTATAATAAACCCGGAATACTTTTTATCACAATCACTAAAATTTTGGTAGTCCAAGAAAAAAGAAAGGGGGCGGTGATCAACGAACGCATTTGCATATATCTCACAAAGTAGAAGTCCAATTAAAGCAATATTTGGTAATTAACCTTAGAATGAAGTAGTTTATGATACAACAGAGTGAACAGCTTATAATTAATATGAGTAGGAGTGGGGATTCGCTGAAGGCTGAAAACTGAATAATGCAAATATCTCGGCTAATATTCAAGGTAGATTACAAATGTATGTAATAAAAAATCGTAAAAATCAGATACAATTTTTCGAGTTAAAACCGGAAAATCTTAATGCCGTCATCACACTATATATTTCCATGTATCTCGTATAATAAAGGTCTATTGAAAACAATATTTCGTATATAAGCTTAGAATAAATTGGTTCATGCTATAACAAGGTATTGTTAAAATGACGAGTAGGAGGGGGGAGGGGGGGTACTATAGGCAGAACACTAAAAAAAATCCGAATATATTGGTTATTATATATGATAGAGAAAACATTTATATAACAACATTTATTTGGTAAATATTTTCAATATGTTTGGTTATATACATTTTTTTTGATCCGACGTATAATGACGAAGATATATTTAATTTTCAAAATGCCTTCCTCTAACCCCCCCCCCTCACCCAATGGACCGATTTCTGCCAATAACGAGCTTTATCTTTCTTTTTACATAAAACGACTAAATATCGAGTTTGGGAAATCTGCTAAAACGGCTCCTTCCTACAAAACCTTTTACACTTTGAATGGATTTCTCTCTAAGATAGACTTAAAAAAAAAAAAAAAGCGACTGCTAGAGCGTTATTATTATTTATTAACGTGCACTTTTTGCTACTTAGGCAAATCGGGACGAGTTTTCTACAGGTTACATGCTAGAGCGTTAACATGCAAATATAAGTATGTCTATGTATATATATTTCGACGGACCTCATTGTGCATGAGTAATTGAGCCACTGAATACTTTATGCTCCTTCTTACATTTTAATTCTTGGTTCAAGGGATTCATTCTTACTACGGTAGAAATAGAGAATATTAAGTGAGATGAGATCAGCGGTATGTCACACCAGCAGTAAGAAATCAGGGGGGTTGCAGTTTACGCAACCCTTGGGTGAAAATGGTATTTATTTGCAAATTATATAAATATTACTCCAAGGTTTGACATATATTTAATATAATTCGTTATGGATAAATTGTATTCGCAAAAAGAACAATTTTTGTGTTTAGAATTCACATGTTTATTATATTTCTGCCCTAACACCTTATTAAGAGTTATGAACTTCTTCGACGAGAATATAGATTTATATAATTTCATGAACTAAAATAAATTATTCGTTATCCGTCCAATCCAAGCATCACGTTTAAAACTATAATATGACTGAAATTTGATGACAATGAACGGACCATTTATTCGTCTAATTGTCAGTTATTAAATCATGGGTATAACAGCCGATTGACTAAAAATTTATTACACGTGGTTCTAAATAATTGTGTTATGAATATGGCGGCGACCTTTCCCGCGTAAATTAAATTATAATAAATTGAATTTCCTCGGAAAACCATTTCTATTTCAACCCGTTAACGTAGGGTTACAAGACTAGTTCTATTTCCAAAATCTCTTTGATGTTGTGCAGCTTTTCTGTATGTAGGCAAATAAATTTATTTTCTGTGAACCTATTTGCACAAAAATCACACCGAATGCAGTGAACACCATTCTATCAGTTAAAGGAAAAAACAAAAATAAGAAAATAAATGCCCCGAATATATGTATTAGAATATATTTGCTAGATTGTAACTGAAGAGATATCTAGCGGTGAGGAGCAGGACTAAGGGTTGATTCGATTTGTGGAGGTGCTGTGCAGTGCTGCTCCAGAACGGCGAAAAGACCAACCATAGTAGGGACCTTTCTTCAGAAAATCTGTCACGCCAGGCTTTCCTTGACTAAACAGCTACTTGGCGGACTGGCATTCTGTTTATAAAGGCATTATAACCTAATTATAAAGTTTAATTGCCGAAAGAGAAATCAGCTTTTGAGGTTATACTAATGCCGTTTTCAAGAAATTTCATCTCGTTCGTAATTTTTGTTTTATCTTTTTAACAAACGATATTTAAAAGTTTCATGTAGACCTAAAGATCAATTTCGGTAATAACTGAAATGGGACAAGAAAGGCAGAGGAAGTAAAGTAATGAATTCTAAATATCTCAGATTTTGATGCATCACGTGAAATTGAAAAGTCCATCACCCTGGGGCTGCGAAAACTAAGCAGATTTCCCACGTGCTGGTATGGCGCACTACAGGAGACCAAACTACTAATAACTCGCTTAATGATTGAGTTAAGTGAAAATGTATAGCACACCTATTGTAGAACATCAATAGCATAACAATACTTCTTCTATAACATTTTTCTATTCAAATCATAGTAACGGAGATATTTTGAACTATTCAAATTTCACTATCCCCCCATTCCACGTCTGATTTCAGAAATTAAGTAACATTATATTTATGTAGAATGGAACAGTCAAATATCGAGTATGGTATAGGACAAATCAACATTTTTTGAATTAAGATCGTAAAATATTACAAGATAACGTCACCACAGAACATATTTGTATGTACCGCACACAGTACATGTCCAATGAAAACATTATTTGGCATTTAAGCTAGCTTATACTAAATTGGTTCATGGCATAACAGCTTATTGTTAATATGACATGAGTAGGAGTGGGAGTTTATTAAAAGCTGAAAACTAAAAAACTCCAATTATCTTGGTTAATAATCAAGACTGGGAAACAATATTCTGGATACACGTGCGATGCATAGTGATAACAAGTTACCTTCATTGAAAATCTCATGAGTTGGAATGGGAGTTAACAAATTCAGGGGGCTGACTGCAAAAACAAAAATGAATAAAAACCCTGTTAATATTTACTTAGAGAAAAATGTGCAGGACTACCATAATAGTATATAGCTTTGTTAATAATTTAGTTTATGTAACCTTTATCAATATGTGGTAAATAACGAATATATCCATGGTGTTGTATGTTGCTCATACGTTTACTAACTAATAAAACATTAGTATTACATGAAATAATTAAATTTTAAGTTTAATGTTGATAAAATAAAAGTTCAAGCCCTTATAGAATGTTCATTGATGACGTTACATCTCATTTATATTATTTAAAAACTTTTCACTTACAATATATTTTATATTTCATTAAACGTTAACATAAATATTAACGTAGTTATTTGTACTTTTAGTTGAGCGTCATCACTCAACACTCACTTCTTCTAAAATCACTTTAACAATAAGCTAGTCCCACAATAAATAGAAGCTATTATTTGCACCGGACCTTTAGTGATGGAAATATACAGATGCAAAATCTGACGTCAATAATGAAAATTTCTTTAAATAGTAAGGAAACCAATAGGACAGATTTGTTATTGCCCACCAGGAGGAGTTGGGTTTTACAAAAACTGCAAAATCAATATCTACGTTAATTATGTATGTATCATATGGGAACATATTGTATGACCAATAATGTTGTTAAAGTGGTGTATTACAATTGAAGGGTTTTCTGCAAAAAGGAGGTAGCTCCATCCCAGCTGTTGTAGCTGGGTAGCTGTTGGGAATTATAAACACTTTCTCGTGCCAAAAAAAAACCTCTTTTATTTGGGACAAAAAGGATGCAGCTGTTCTAATATATAAACACCATTATTGAAAGTAAGCATCAACAATATTTTTACATAAGTTAAAATTTGAATTTTTAAACGTTTTTTTTTTTTTTTTTGGTTCCCAAAAACTGGTAAATTAGAGCTACCTCCTTTTTGCAGCAAACCCTTCAATTGTTGCTCTTCGGTTTTTCTCAATTCAATCTAAATATCACAAGTCGAATTCACATTTATTACAGTAGTAAAAGTTAGCATTATAAAAGAACGGTGAATATGGCCAGGCGGTTTGAAAATAAAACTACATTTCAAAGTATGACAAAATGTTTAAAGGCAAGCGATCTGGTCTCCTAGAATTTATTTAGCAGATTTCAATTGATGGAAATCAACTATTGAGGTTGTACTCTTGTAATATCGATCGATATTTTTTAAATTTTTCACCAAATATCTATCGATACTTGAAGGAAGAATCGACACTTGAAGGAGATGGCGAAAATGATTCCAGTTCCAAACTACACATACACATACGCACTCACACACTAACACATTTCTGTTCCAGTACTAGCTGCCGCAATATTCTTTCGAGCATTACCAAATTCGATAAGTGTTTCATATAAAACTAACGATTAAGTTCGTTAACGGTTAATATCGAAAATGGGGAAGCAAAAATCACAACGTATTTGCATGTATCCCATGGAGTAAAATGAGAATCATTCAAATACGTTGTGGTTTGACGTATAATCCAACTAATATTTCAGTTTCATTTTAACATAGCTTCTTACTCCTGCAGGAATAGAGAATAGATAGTGAGGGGAGTTTATTATATTCCCTGCCCCAGGGAAATCTGCTTAGTTAACACAGCACCTGCAAGACGTATTTTTATTATTTTATCAATAACGATAGATAGTTAAATAAATAATTGAGATTATTCAGAAATCAGTCGAATAGCGGAAAACAAATACACCATTTGTAAAAAAACAATTGTTTCACGGATTAAGGATAAAATTTTATCCGAAATTCTGTTTTGAAATAACATTTATCCACAAACTATCTCTGGTGCGTATTGTGGAAAGCACAAGGCGTCTTTCAAACCTTTCTAAACCCTCACTCACTCTCTCACACACACACGCGCGCGCGCGCGCGTGCGTTTACCATTGTCTGACTACCGACATCCGGGTCCTAAAAAACTATTTTTTCCACAATAGTACCTCAACAGAATTGCTATTCTTTTTATATATGAATGAAGGGTATGAATATAGTCAACAAGAGTTGGTTTTTACGTTACTGCCACAAACAAAAGTTTGGGTTTATTTGGAAGCCAATCTTATTCTCGCCAATATTTTTGTTAATATTTATTTTAGCAGAAGATAATATGAACCATGCTATTGATTTTATCAGGACAAATAAATGAAACAATTGTGTTAGAAATCTATTTTCCAATACTAGATGTTTAAATTTACAATTTAAAATTTTTCGACTTCCAGACGTTGAACAAATATTTACTTCTGTTACATGAAAATTCTACAATAAAATTTATTTATCTTTTGTATTAATACAATGAATGTTGTGAACATATTACATTTTATTCTTTACTTTTAACAATTTACTTTATTGGGGGGGGACTTGGAACTTAGTACTTATGTTTGTCAATATCATCGTTATTTTAAATATGAATTTGTTTATATTTGCACATTCACTATTTCATGCATTACGTGCTTAACAAGAAAATCTGTACAGGGAAAACATTTTCGGTATGTGATGGTAATGAAGGGATTATTCAGAGTTTGCAATACGAATCTTGATACGATCTTTGATTTTAGGCTGACTAATGCAGCCTAATTATTACAATTAATATACTTTTTTATTATATTTCTACTAATGCTAAGGTGGCTCAATTATATTTATATTGAAAACAAAATTCATTTGATTGTCTTGAACAAGCTCAAATTAACTTTTATTTTTCCAATAGGCATTCTATGCTTTACGTTTAGATATGTAAGACTGCAGATGAAGAACACCTTTCATAATGTTATGTAAATAAAAGGGTTATTTAATGCTTATGGTAATCTAATGTCTATATTTCTATGGAAAACTATTTTTATTTCAATGACAGGAGTAACAGGAATTCTTTACATGATTTCTTTAACATTTCTTCAATCACAACTTTTTCCTTCCAAGTGGATGGCTCAGGACATACCAAAGCGTTTTTTCATGAAAATGATTACTTAGTGCAAAAATGAATGCAATGTTTATATTGGATAAAGATTTATTGGAATAAACATTTCTACCGCCTACGATGTTAAAATGAAATGGCTAGGATACTAATGAAATGCCTGAGGTAACCATTTACATATTTATTCTAATAGATTTCATGCGTTTACTTTTTAAACATCGTCGCGAATATTAATTTACTATAAATTTATGTGGGGTACCTCTTGAGTTTTATTTTCATAAATACATTTTTTATTATGATATAAACTGCTCAGAAATGAATAGGGATATTGGTAGATTGGTAGGTTTTGTGGTATTTATGGGGCTAGCATTTTTTTTTAGTTATAAATATCATTAATATTTAATAAAAATTATTGTCTCCCCCCATAAAAAAGTTATTTAATTAAAATTAATAGGATAAGAAAAAATAACCAATATCCCTATTCATTTTTGAGCAGTACACATATATTATCATAAAGGATGGCCGATTTGATATTTTCTGTAAATATAAAGTTCTTTCTTAGCGAGCTCTTCAAACTCGGTTGCTACAGGTAGAAAATGTTTATAGGTCATGGCAAAGATGGCGGAAGTGGCTTGCTGATCTGTATTCAGTGTCTTCAACCTCATTACCGCCTCTCACACCTGCTTCCTTTAAGGGGAAAATCTTCACTCTTAGCTTCCCTTATCCTCAACAACAGGAAATGGGAGTTTATAAGACCACTGTATATACCACCGCCAAACTTATGCAAGAGACCAATACAAGGCCGTCACATAAGAAACTTACTTAATATGTGATACAGGAGTAGTACCTCTGGTCTTGGTCAGCTATTATCTTCTTCTATGCTAGGAAATAGATATTTATCAACCCACTTTATCCCACAGCCATTCTTAGACTACCACCAGAGACTGTATTCCCAAGTCACATAAAAGATTTTCTACACCACCTTGGAGTTTCAATTAAAAATTGGCGCTAAACAAGATTGTAGATGTGCATCTTTCTTGTGTAGTTTCAGTGTCAAACGTAAGGAATGCCTGCAATATTTTCATATTCGCAGATTTCCCTTACGGGAAATCAGCTATTGAAGTCGTACTCACGACGCGATTTTCGAAATTTTTCTTCAATTGTCCATCGATTCTACCCAGGAGATAACGAAAATGAGGTCAATTCAAAACTATATATATATATATATATATATATATATATATATTTCTGTTATCGCTCTAGCCGTATCAATTATTGTTTAATCGTTACTAAGCTCGATATTTAGTGGTTTTATTTAAAAAGAAAAATCAAGTTCGCTAACGGCTGAAAACGGGCCAGGGGAGGGGGTGATTAGAGGGGGGATTTTCGAAAGTTCGAAATATCTCCGTTACTGTGCGTCGGAGCAATATGTTGTATATAACCAATCATATTGCAAATTTAATGTACTATAATTATTGTGATATACATTTATTCACTATCTTCAAAATTAACCAAGGTATTTGCATTTTTCAGTTTTCAGCCTTCAGCAAACCACCATCTAATCATGTTACATAAACAATAGTCTGCTACATAATAAAACACATTATTGGAAGCTTAAATACCAAAAATTTTATTCAAGGGACCTTCATTATACGAGATAAATGCAAATATGTCCTGGTGACCCCCCCCCCCCGCCTTAAGGTTTTGGACTACTAAAATTTGATTGATTGGATAACAATTATTCTGACTCATTATTAATTACAGTACTAGATATAATAAATAGTTCTCAATAAAATTAATATGTTATATTCTAATATATGTATTTCAGTAATTGTTTTTCTTTGAGGATGCCAGACCCGTTTGTTTACATTTCTAACGCTTCCTGTCGGCAGGTTATTGAAATTGGATGAAACATTTCTTATTTCCGTTTGTATTTATTCACGGTGGTGTTATTACCAGTAAGTAAATTTATCTATTACTAAACCGCACGAGGGAAATCTGCTTAGTTTAGGCAGCCCCTGCAAGACGGACTTTTTCCATGCAGGAAAATGAGCCCAATGAAATGGTACTGTTTGTGATGGCACGTTCGTGATCAACTTGTCGTACAACCCTCAAAAAGAAGGACCTGAAATGAGTTGTCTCCAGCAGATGGACGAATCTCAGTATCTGAGTGATCAGGGTCACCAGTCATCGCTTACTTGAAAACGAATGTTATTGTTAGAGAGTCTATGTTGTCAGTCATTCGATGATCTGTCACACGTATAATCTACGTATACTCGCTAGATCCGCTAATTCTAAGGACCGCGACACTAGTGGGGCTCTGGTAGCGAATTTGTGAACTAAAGCCCTGTGTTAGTGGGGACCGAGCCTGCACCTATGTTACCTGCAACTTACTCATGTAAGGTGTGTGTGTGTGTGTGCGGGCGTGCGCATGTGCGTTCGTGTGTGTGTGTGTGTGTGTGTGTGCGCGCGCGCGCGCGTGCGTGTGTGTGTGTTCAACGCCTCATATGTACATATATTTGCACACACACACACAATTAATTATTTTTTCCTTTACACATTACCCATGTGCAAAGACAGTTTATTTTCTACATGTAGTATACAATTTGTATATAACATCTACGTTAAACTAGAAAGGCTCAATATATTTTATTCATTATATTAATCGATAATAAGCATATTATATACAAAAGCAAATAAAAATAATTAAAAAAACAAAAACAAATATATTTGAAAAGATATAAACCAATGTATAATTTTGTCCGATTAATGATCATGTTAGGAATGGAGTAAATTTTAGATTTCATTTTAAAAATGCTTAGCTTTTTATGTATCAACTAATAGTATTGTTTTTTTAAAATAACATGATGTTTCGTTAAAAACTACGTAATTTCTACTGACCATTGTCAATGATTGTTGATAATTTGACCTTTCAGTGAATCCCTAATTTGTGATGTTGTTTGTTGGATTTTGGGCAAAAAACATCACAGTCATTAATGCCCAACACTCATCGAACCGTATTAGAGTTCCCCTACCATGGGAAGTCGCAGACACTTGTAAAAAATTATATATATATATATATATATATATATATATATATATATATATATATATATATATATATATATAATTTTGAAATTAATACATATATTAATATATATAATCTATATATATATAAAATTGTAACCTCTGTCTGTACATTGATTTTTTTCGCGAAATTTCACGATAACTTTTCGTTTCACATGTCATAGACACCATATCTGCATTTTGTTTCTTTCGTGTATGTTTGTTTGTTTGTTTGTTTGTTTGTTACCTTTTCACGCATAAACGGCTGAACCGAATTTTATGAAACTTGGTATGTATATTACTACTAACCCAACTTAGACTTTAGGCTATATTAATTTTCTCTGAGACGAACAGGAGTGGGGGTTATAAGGGAAGCCTGAAATTAAAAATAGCGATATTTCTTTCTCTATTGGTTTTTCGGCCAATATGCACATAACAAAAGTTGTTTATTTTGTTATTTAGAGTAACTTTTGTTATATACACTTTTGTCGTATACCGAAGTTTAAATGCGTTATACGCTAAAAATTATAGCGGGAGTCAACAATAATATTTGCCAAAAAAGACTCAACCGAACTAAATAAAACTCGGTATGTGTATTAGCAGTGAGGTCTTCATTATTATAAGCCATACCAACATTTCTATGGACGGGCAGGAGTGGGGGTTATAAGGGAAGCCTGAAATTAAAAATAGCGATATTTCGTTTCCTATTGGTTTTTCCGCAAATATAAACATAACAAAAGTTGTTTATTTTGTTATTTGGAGTATTTTTTGTTATATACACTTTTGTCGTATACCTAAGTATAAATGAGTTATACGTTAAAACTTTAGCGGGCACTAACGGCTGAACCGAACTTAACAAAACTCGGTATGTGAATTAGCATTAATTCTTCCATGATTATAAGTTATATTAAAATTTTTGGGTTCGAACGGGAGGGGGGTTATAAGGGAGGCCTGAAATAAAAATTCACTATATTTACATGTATAAGAGACGGGAAATATAAAAATATCGAAGACTGTGAAGCCTTATCGAACAAATAATTCTATTATTAGCAAATCCACGGGAAAGACGGGTATCAATCCTAAACACTGGGAAGAGTAAATGTCAAAATATTGTGCAATGTAAAGCCTGCTAAAAAATACCATCACCATTCAGCCTCAAATGAATTCCCGGGCGAAGCCGGGTATCTGAGCTAGTATATATATATATATATATATATATATATATATATATATATATATATATATATATATATATATATATATAAAATTGTAACCTCTGTCTGTACATTGATTTTTTTCGCGAAATTTCACGATAACTTTTCGTTTCACATGTCATAGACACCATATCTGCATTTTGTTTCTTTCGTGTATGTTTGTTTGTTTGTTTGTTTGTTTGTTACCTTTTCACGCATAAACGGCTGAACCGAATTTTATGAAACTTGGTATGTATATTACTACTAACCCAACTTAGACTTTAAGCTATATTAATTTTCTCTGAGACGAACAGGAGTGGGGGTTGTAAGGGAAGCCTGAAATTAAAAATAGCGAGATTTCGCTTTCTATTCGTTTTTTGATACATATGCACATAACAAAAGTTGTTTATTTTGTTGTTTAGAGTAACTTTTGTTATATACACTTTTGTCGTATACCGAATTATAAAGGCGTTATACGCTAAACATTATTGCGGGTGTCAAGAATATTATTTGGCACAAAAGACTCAACCGAACTAAATAAAACTCGGTATGTGTATTAACAGTGAGGCCTTCATTATAATAAGCCATACCAACATTTCTATGGACGGGCAGGAGTGGGGGTTATAAGGGAGGCCTGAAATAAAAATTCACCATATTTACATGTATAAGAGACGGGAAATATAAAAATATCGAAGACTGTGAAGCCTTATCGAACAAATAATTCTATTATTAGCAAATCCACGGCAACGACGGGTATCAATCCTAAACACTGGGACGGGTAAATGTCAAAATATTGTGCAATGTAAAGCCTGCTAAAAAATACCATCACCATTCAGCCTCAAATGAATTCCCGGGCGAAGCCGGGTATCTGAGCTAGTATACATATATATAAAATTGTAACCTCTGTCTGTACATTGATTTTTTTCGCGAAATTTCACGATAACTTTTCGTTTCACATGTCATAGACACCATAACTGCATTTTGTTTCTTTGGTGTCTGTTTGTTTGTTTGTTTGTTTGTTTGTTTGTTACCTTTTCACGCATAAACGGCTGAACCGAACTTAACAAAGCTCGGTATGTCAATTAGCATTAATTCTTCCATGATTATAAGCTATATTAAAATTATTAGGTTCGAACGGGAGTGGGAGTTATAAGGGAGGCCTGAAGTAAAAATTCACGATATTTCATTTTCTATTTGTTTTTCGGCAAAGGTGCACATAACAAAAGTTGTTTACTTTGTTATTTAGAGCAACTTTTGTTTCTTTCACTTATGTCGTAAAATGAAGTAAATACGGGATATAAGCTAAATCTATAGCGGGAGTCGACGATTTTATTAGTACTTATTTAAGTGTTTTTAATATAGGCATATTATGACAAATGATGTTATGTTTTAGCCTTATCTATTTCGATTATTTAGTACTAAGTATGATTCGGATTAGTGAGATTATAAATCCCCCTCACCCTTCGCCTCATTTATTTATTTTCCCTAGGAAATAACTTTGTTATTTATTTCCAATAGAAATTTAAACTATAAGAGCATTTCCATTATTTAATTTGTATAATGTATTATTTTAAAAAAAAATCGTGCTGAATTTCCTCAAGGAGTGATAGGGGAAGTAGTAGGGAATCAAACTCTTTGATTTTGGTTATATACTATCTTATTTCCGATATCTTCAAGTTATTGAAACAAATATGTACTATCATAACAATTAAACGTTAATGTCATTATGACAAAAGACAAAATGCTCTTAAACTCGATATGATTGTTTAAAGTATTACTTAGGTTGCAGGGACGGCTACGATCTCTTCCCCTCGACTAGGTTTTTGAATATAATTGAAATTATTTTTAGGGTAACACTATTATTTAATTCCATAAGGTAGATAAATTACTACAATAATATTTTGAATTAATAATTTAAGAAGAAGATAGCTCTAATGCGAGAGCGGAAATAGACGGAGGCTAATAGAGTTAATTGAGTTTACTAATTTCCTTTGAAATGCTGGGCATTACGGGAAGTGATTACCACTGAGATCTACTATTATGAATATAACCTTACGTGCTAATCTATGCTTAAACTATATGTGCTCGGATTGGTTTTTGACAGGAAATAAGTTTCATTATAGACGATATTTAATTGTAATAAATACTATCCATGATTATGGTTTGAAGTATTCAAAAAGGTGAGTTAAAAAGTGGCAAGGGATAGATTAGGAACACATTTTTATTTATTCTTCAAATATGAAATTTCTCATTTATAAGTAGCCTGCCTGACCCTCACAGCAAAACATTGCGCGCCAACGGGAGGTGTAGTTGTAAACATTGAAGCCTTGCCCAAAAAAATACTATCATCATTCAGCCTTAAATGATTTCCCGAGCGAAGCCGGGTATCTTAGCTAGTATATATATATATATATATATATATATATATTATTATATAATTTTTTTTAACTGCGTTGTTTTTGTTTCAACCCACAGTTTGTTTAAATATATATATATATATATATATATATATATATATATATATATATATATATATGTGTGTGTGTGTGTGTGTGTGTGTGTGTGTGTGTAAAACACACAGAGTACATATTTAATCATGTATGAAATACATAAATACAATATATATGAGAATGAAGACTTCACTAGGACTATCCTAGGCTAACTGGGTCCATAGGAGTCCTAAAGGGATGCACAGCTAAAGAATTCTCTCCTTTAAATGGAAGTATAAATAATTCCTTCCATTTCCTTCCCCTAATGCACTTTCATAAATTTTTTAAACATCCACTGCTTCTTTCTTTTCATTTATACTTCAATAATATTCCTATTTGGTGTTATATGAACTTTGAAGAAAATTTTAAACTTCTCTTCTTTCATAAAGAGTGTCCAGACGCTATTTTTTTTAACCTTCAGTGGAATTTTAGAATTGAAATTACTTTTAATCAATTATTTCCATATCAACATCAGAGTGGGTTGGATAAAGCATGACATCTAGCATCTTTTTGAAAATCCATTCGTTACCTGTCTTTTATATCATCAAAACTCCAAAGGAAGCATACTGGATTTACGTTAATTTATAATTGGCGTGTCCTATGAATGTCCTAAGAATATATAAATCTCTAGAGGTTTATAAACAAGGAATTTCGGGATGTACACAAAAAGATCCCTTTCCGTTTAAAGAAGCATGAATGAGATGTACTCTAAAAACTACAGCCGAAGTTAACAAACGACACGACTTAATCGAATTAAAAAAAAACTGGGTATGTGAGTTAACATTAGATCTTCCATGATTCTAAGCTATATTAACTTTTCTAGGGACGAACATGAACTAGGGGGTTATAAGGGAGGCCTGAAATGAAAATTCCCAATATTTCTTTTTCTATTGGTTTTTTGGTAGACACACACATAACAAAAGTTTTTTATTTTGATATTTAGAGTAACTTTTATTATTTATCAGGTTAATCAGAAACACTTTTGTGGCTCCTCGTAATTTATTTTTACAAATGCCTAGCGCTTTCGGGAATTACATTCCCATCCTCAGAGTGCCAGAGCGTAGGGCCACCGTTGTGCTTTAAACCATTTTTGGAAAAGAAACTCTTATTCATACAAGGTTCGGAATGAAGAATACTTTCTATGATAATTATATTATAAAAAAAGCTACATGCAAAGGAAGCAAGTACTACAAACATATTGTGGAACATAAAGACCTACGTAAGAAATACTTTTATTGTTAACATATCCCAAGCGGCACAAGCACTCGGGTGTCAATACTGAGACTGGGAAATGTAAAAATATTGTGCCTTGGCCAAAAAAATACCACCACCATTCAGCCTCTAATGATTTCTGATGGGGATATTAGGAAAAAAAGGACTTATAATTTTTGAAGTGTTGCTCTCCTCTTTTAGATTTAGAGAATTCTGTGAATTATAGCATCATTTGGAAACGGGACTACTGCAGATGTATGGAGATTTTTTTTTGTTGAAAACTTTCAGGTTAAACGTATCATTTTCTTTTTCTTTCGTTATTAGTTTCTAGCGACAAAGTAAAAAACTAAGGTCTGTCAAATACACCGTCCGTATCACCATGTCGCGTGGATGGTGTTGTACGGTAAGGCTAATGTCACCAGTTTTGTGATATTATGGAGTGGAGGTTGAGTTTTATGGAAAGCGTTGATAAAGAGGGTCCATACTTGTATTTGTGTCTAGTCAATAAAGCAATTCAAAATTGTTTGCTTAACACGGTTCATTCCGATTAGTTAACGTCAAGAGCACAATATCCCTGATCACTGTAAACAAGGTTCTTATCCATCATGAGTAGCTGAGCATATAGTGAAATTGTATTCCATTTCAAGTGTTTAACTTATAGCACCAACGTTAATATGAGCCCAGTTAGATTTGACAATGTGCCAAAGAAGAAAAGCCATCAATATGTTGTAAAGAGTCTGCCTGTAAGAGCGAAAAGGCTGAGTTTGCGATGCGATTCATGGAGCAGAGCACATAAAGTGCCCCAGGGAGGAGGCGAGACAACAACCCCAGAGCCAATATTAGCTCCCCCCCCCTGAGTAAATATTTCAACCCCCCCCCCCACAGCTAGTAGTTGGGAAGAAACTCCGTCATCTCATGCAGTATTCACTAACTGACAACGGATGGCCTCCGCTTGAATCATGGCCACTCGAGTAGGTTTCTATCCGCGCCTCGCTTTGTCCCTTTAGGATTCCTTTTAGGCTAATTTATTTATGTCTTAATCCCATTCTGCTCACTGTCCTGACAGTGAGGATAATAGATTTACATTGAAGTTATTTCATACTGAGTGCCTCAGGACGAAATAGCTTCCTTTGAAGAGACCTTTTTGCTCCCGCAAAATGGATTTGGTGCTTCAATGCCCACCCTTCGTTATATTTAATATACTTCTTGTAACAGTATTCCTTGAATTAGTTTAAATTGGCAATGTGTACTTTGGTAACAATATCTGTTTCTTATTAAAGCTATTGATTATTTATCTTATTACATAAATGTTCACTTTATGCAATCAGCATATGGACGGTGCCCGCCCTATTCATCAGTATATAAATTTTCTTTTTCTGCCTTTAAATCAAAGAGTTGGTTGGTTTTCCAAAGTTTTCTAATTGTTTTAAGTGCAACTCCTTAACACATTCTATGATAAATATGCTCGCTCAAGGCAGGTCAGTTAAATGAAACGTAGAATTTCAAAACATCTCTTGTAAATTTAGCATAAATTTTGATTAATGTATTATTATCTTTCATAATACTTCTAAACTTACGTTCCATTTTTAATATAATATGAAATAATTTACGTTTTTTTAAATTTATTTCATTTGCTGTCTGTTTACTTGGGTGTACTCAGTACTACTCTCCTTAACATTGCTATGAACTCAGTTCATGAATAAATACCTTCTCTATCTATGATATACTGTTCCTATGCTGCGGTTTTTTTTATTATTGTTCTTCTCTCTTAGAACTAACATATTTCACTGTACAACAAACGACAGTAACAGTTTACAGTGCTGAGCTTCTGTCACTGGACTGAAGTTTTCCTCTGGGTAACTTAAAAAGGTTATTTTTCAAAGGCATTCCTAAATAATCCATATTATAATGAATATCTGGTTTACGAAAGTATACCGAAGCCATTTTCTGTTAGATACAAATTTTACACACCATCAAACACGGTCATAAACACTCATCAGTTAATTCCATATCATTGTTGTATTCAAAATTTTACAATAGACATCCTCAGAAAAATTCAGTCTACCAACACACGTATTTAGGTCAGCATTGCGTGAGAAACTAGTAGTTTATGTTTGCTTATGCTGATGGCTCAAAGACGGCAAATGGTTACAAGCTTTGCTGCGGGTCGCTCCAATAATTACCCGTTAAAATGTATGCTTGTGCTTAGTCCTAAACAGCTTAGCTGCAGGCCATCCTATTAGCTTTGTCAAGAATACAAAGCTACCAAACACATATAGTAGTGTGCATTGAATCACTAAGCTAAATACATACAATTAACAACATTTACTCGGCAAAATGTTCTTTTGCTATATGCGAACATTTTTCTGTCTTAAATGTAACACAGCAAATCGACATTGGCTTCGAGATCTGTTCATCTCACATTATATAATCTATTTGACCAATGAAAAAGTAACTCGAAAAATCAGGAAAATAATAATGAGTAAATAAGAATTATATTTGAATTAGCTGAAAATTGTCCAGGACAACAACATTAAGTTGTTAATAATTTTGTCCCAATACCACTTTCGATTCGGTGCATTATAATAACGGAGATATACGTGAGTTTGTACGTACTACGTCTTTAAGGGATGTTACCCAGGCAATGGGATATAATGAGTCACATCTCAATATCTATTATCCCCCATTAATTTATTCATTTATCCCGGATTAAAAAGCAAGGAATTACAATGTTAGTAGGACTTGAGATGTTTAGTGACTGCGGTACTTGAAATGGCAATAGTATAAGTAGAAGTGGGGGTTTCCAAAAGACTGACACCAAAATATACAAATAAATCTAGTCATATTTCATTGGGTGAAAACCTGTATAAAATAATAGTTGCAGAAAATTAAAATTCCCACAAGATTGATTATATACAATTTTTCTATCCCAGCCATAGTAACGGATATGCTCCCCCTGAGTAACAAACTTAGATATTTACATTTAAGAATGTCATGTTGGCTACTCGGTAAGGCACACACATGGCTGGTTGGTACACAGATATATTTATAAAATATATACATAGAAGCTGACTTATCTACTAAACTATATCTATGTTATACAGATATATACACACACACATACCTATACTACCCCTTACAACATAAACTAAAACTTAACGCTAATTATATTATAACAGACATACCGCTGGGGCCAAGGCAAGCAGAAGGCACTGTAATACTAGCATAGGAAGACTGTTCACTCTCTCAATCCTAACGACACAATGCGCCCCAATTTCCAGTAGCGCATTCGTCAGCAGTCTCCTTTTTGCCTTGTCCCCCGCTTCTCGCTCTAATTACATAACACTGTTCTATCTCTAACACAATCACTCCACCACACTATTCCCCCACAAACAAAAGTTGCCAATACAACTTTTATACAGCTTCCTCCCCCGTTGGCCAATGAATACGCCTGGCTGCTGGAGCTGGAGATGTCCCGTAGTCTGATTGCAGGGAAGGCCTCTGCATTGACATGTCTCTCCGTAACCTGCAGTAGAGTATTACCACGGTAGTTACTACCCAAGCAACACCGCTGCCTCAGTCGTAGCAACGTAGGTCTCCTCTGCTCCTAACATGCGCCGCAGCTCGTCTAGCTCCATGAAAGAGGGGTGGGAGGCATATTCGCGAACATACCAAAAGCAGTCTTTGTCCGCTTTCCTCCAGCTCAGCCTTCATCATATGGGCGAAGAACTGGAGATGTTCCCTCAACAAAATCTCCGTTCACGTTTTTCGTACGGAGGTTGACTTGTTGACATCAGGATGGTAAGTCGGCGCGGGTGTATGGAGAAGGTCTGGCGGTGCTCTCGTTGGGAAACGTCACGTGATAACACAGTGGAAGTTGTGTAGCTGCTGCCTTGGCCCGGCCAATGGCGACCCTACCCATGGCCTCCACCAGTTTAACCAGGAAGGTTTGGTTTTCTAACACTTACAATATAGACCTTATTACTAGGTTTATCTAACCAATATATACATCATGTACACGTTTAGTTAAGCTCCATGGGCCAGCCATGTTATGTCCCCTTCCAAGTCGATGTGGGTCTGTGTCGGTCATTCCAGAGATTAAGCCACTGACGAATATTGTTCCGTTTTGTAGAGTAACCCCACCGCCCGCAAGAATAGCAGGCCGCACCTCCCGCATTATGAAAGGGGCCATTATGTGCGAGGTCGCAAGAAGTACGGGGACCTCTCTGGGATTGGCGGTTGCTCGATCGGGGGTTCCCAGGTCTGATCCATAACCCCCTCGTCCTCCTGCGAGGCCACAGAGGAGTCGTAAATGCTCGGTTCTTCACGAGGCTCTAAAGTACGGGGAAGACCATCCTCATCCTCAGTATCATGTGCGTCCTCTTCCGGGAGGACGTTATAATCGTCCTCTTCACTTTCACCGGGCCAAACCTCTTGGTTGTCGTCAGGAAGTATACTTTCATCCCCAGTACACCGCGATTCTCTAGCTCTATTATTCCGTGGTGTTGGTCGGTGTGGGTATTTAGGACAGTCGCGTGTTATCTCCGGTGACGCCTTTAATCGGTTGGCGTGAACTACCTTTGTCTGCCCTTGTGCGGTTGTAATTTCGTACGTGACCGGCCCAAGCCGCCGCGAAACGTGGAATGGCCCTTGCCACGGGTGGTAAAATTTAGCAGCGTAGCCCTTAGGAACAACCGGTTGGTGTAGTAGAACTGCCTGTCCTACTTGAAAGGCGAGGTCTGTTGTTTTCCGGTCGTAGTGACGTTTGTTGATTTGTTGGGCCTTTTTGGAAGACTTCAGAACCACCGACCGCGCTTCCTTTAGACGTGCCGCCAATCTCTTTAAGTAATCGTCTACATCGTCCCCCGAACAGCGCCTAAAGCTGGTGTCGCAGTCGAATGGTGCCCGGACATCCCGCCCGTAAACGACGCGATTCGGGCTGACAGACGTCGAGGAATGAGGCGTATTGTTATAGGCCATGACTACGTATGGGACCCAACGATCCCAGTCCCGTCCGTCCTTGCGCACAAAATGGGAGAGTGATTCGGTGAGGGTCCCATGGAAGCGCTCCAACATTCCGTTACACTGGGGATGGTATGCCGTTGTCTGCAACTTTGTTATCTTAAGCAACCTACATGCCTCCTTCAGCAGTGAGGACGTAAAATTTGTTCCTTGGTCGGTTAGAAGGTAGGAAGGAGCGCCGTGTCGCGATATGATCTTCGTAACGAACTGCCTACACACTTCGTCCGTCGTTTGATTGCATATTGGAATGGCTTCGGCGTATCTCGAAAAATGGTCAATGAACGTGAGAAGGTAGCGCTTCCTCGTAACGGAGGTAGTCGGTAGAGGACCTACGATGTCAAGGGAAACAACCTCGAACGGTTCCGAAGGTTCCCTAGGGGTCGCGAGAGGTGCTCTATGCCGAGCCGGCGTTTTCCTACCTGCGCAGGACCTGCACCCTTCCACATATTCCTTTACGTCCTTATCCAGAGTCGACCAGTAATATTGGCGTGCTATTAACCGTTTTGTCCTAGCAATTCCCGGGTGCCCACCCAGTGGGGTATCATGTGCTCGTCTAAGGATGTATTCCACCATGGCTCTCGGAACAAGCATTCGGGGTTCTCCGTCGGAGCGGAGGAAAAGGAGACCGTCCTCGTCGCTTAGAATACTCGTCCCAAAGCTACTCACAGTCTCCCTGCACCCCTTGTCTAACTGTTGTGCTTGAATAATCCTGCTACGATCCCAGGACTGTCCTACCCGCTTCTCAGGTGTTCCCGAGGGGTCGACCGCTGCCACATGGCGGCTTAGAGCGTCGGCGTTAAGGTGGAGTTTACCTGGCCGGTAGACAGGTTCGTACTGGAACTCCTCCAGTTTGATTCTCCAGCGGTTTATTCTAGAGGTTGGATCCTTCAGACCCAGAGCCCATTTGATAGCGGCGTGGTCAGTGATTAATTTAAATTCACGCCCGTAGAGATAACACCTAAATTGCCGAACAGCCCATACTACGGCTAGCAGCTCCCGCTCTGTCGTGCTGTAACGCTGTTCCGTCTCTGATAACTTCCTGCTAGCATAGGAGATGGGTCTTTCCACTCCATGCTGGATCTGGGAAAGTACCGCTCCGAGCCCTTGCGCCGAGGCGTCGGTTGCAAGGATGAAAGAAGCCGAAAAGTCAGGATACGCTAGGACGCTTCCGCTCCAAAGGTATGCTTTTAACCGCTGGAACGCGTCCCGTTGTTTTCCGTTCCACGTGAAATTTATATCCTTTCTCGTCAGGTCGGACAACGGCTTCGCTATGTCCGAGAACTGCGGGATAAATCTGCGATAGTACCCCACTAAACCCAAAAAGGCCTGTACATCCGCCTTAGACCTTGGTTCTGGATAGCTCTTCACGGCTTCGATTTTCTTTGGGTCCGGTTTAACTCCATCCCTAGTAACAACGTGCCCCAAGTATTCTACAGATTCTTCCGCGAATCTACATTTCTCCAAGTTTACTTTTAGATTGAATGCCTTGAACCGCTCTAAGACTCGCCCCAATCTTTCAGCGTGCTCCTTCATGGTCTTGCTGAAAACTATTACGTCGTCCAAGTACACAAAACACTCCTCCCCTTTTAGCCTGTAAAGTAACCTATCCATAAGCCGCTGAAAGGTAGCCGGCGCACCGTTTAGGCCGAACGCCATCATGGTATATTCATAGTGTCCTTCGGGAGTGCTAAATGCTGTTTTCGCACGGTCTTTTTCGGCAATAGGGATTTGATGGTAGCCACTGGCGAGATCCAGGGTGGTGAAATACTGAGAACCACCTAGCCCCTCAAGCGTCTCTTGTATCAGGGGTAAGGGGTAAGCATCTGGTCGGGTCACCGCGTTAAGCTCCCGGAAGTCAGTACAAAATCTGTACTTCAGCTCACCGCTAGCCGATTTCTTTCGTACGAGTATTACTGGGGCCGACCAGGGTGAGTTCGACGGCACGATGACTCCCTTCTTGAGAAGGTCATCTATTTGCTGTTCCATTTCCTTTCGGAGATGGACTGGCACCCGATATGGTCTCCTTGCTATAGGACGCGCATCGCCCGTATCAATACTATGCTCAACGGGAGCCGTACACCCTCCACTTCCTTGCCCTAGGGGAGCGAACAACGATTCAAATTTCAAGAGCTCTGCCATTAGGGTATCCTGATCTGCGGAGTCTAAATGCTTAAGCTTTCCAAGAAGGTCGTCCTCTAACTTATTTCCGCGGCTTTCCCTCACAGAATTCACCCTCCCTATTTCGGCCGGCTCTTCTTCAACTGGGTACACTGTGCCGATCACCTGGCGCCCCTTTATTCTCAGAGTTCTATCGGTACAGTTCACGACCTTGGTCCATAAGTACCCTCCATCGACGATACCTACTACTCGAGCTACCCGTAGCCCTTCCTCCAGGAGTCTCTCGTCGGTCTCCAGCATAGCTATACTATCCGGGATTCCGGTTACCTTCACCTTCAGCAACCCTTCCGACCAAGGTGGGACCTTCTTTTCCTTCGGGACTATCGCGTTCGCCTGTAGCCTCCCGTCAAGCGCATTGACGCTTAATACTCTAATGGGACCATTACTTCTATTCCCAAGGACCTCTGGTGTTAATGCGCTCTTCACTATTCCATCCTTACCTTCCTTTTGTACCACCCTGATCTCTCTGTTACCACTTTTGTTTCCCGCACTACAGACCTCTATTCTCCTCGTGGGTATGTCCACCCTGGCTCCCAACTTATCCAGAAGATCCATTCCCATTATCCCGTCATAAGGGAGGTCTACTTCCGCGATAACGAATATATGAGAGGTAGCCCTTCCTCCATAGCTCAATTGTACCCGCTGCTGTCCTAAGACCTTGAGCGGGCTTCCGGTCACCCCATTAGCCCTAATCCTCGTGGTTTCCGTCTTTACTCCAGGTACGGGCCTCTTCAAGAGTGAAATTCCCGCTCCTGTATCCACCAAAAGATCACTGTTATGTGTTCCGAGCTGAACCCTCACAACTACACTTACACCCTGATTAGAGCTAACGTTGGTGATCAAGTGAGAAGCCCCTAGACCCTTGAGGGACCCGGCCCCGGGGCTGTGGCCAGGTCGTTCTCGTTTGGGGATCTCGAACTTTCCTCGATAACGTGAATCCTTCCATTCTGAAATGGCCCCTTCTCCCTTGCTTTCATAGCGCAATCCACAGCCATGTGACCGAGTTGTCCGCAGACGAAACAAGCACCACCGAACGCGTTCCCTGTCTTAAATGCACCTCTTTGACCTGGCCTGGCCGGGGCATACCCCTTCCTCGTTGGTCTCGCTACCTTACCCCTGCCATCATCTTTTGGAGTCGAGCAATTCCTCGCGAAATGACCCCAGCCACCACAATTGAAGCAGTTCCCCCGACCGTCACGGCTACTCGTTTGGGCTACTGCATGAACCTCCGATCCTTGCACCTGTTCGATGAGGGTGGCTCTTTCTATTGCCTCCATCAGCGTCCGGGGTGGTGAGAACTTGAGTTGCTTACCACTATCGCACCTAAGACCGTTTACGTATGACGACTTGACCACCTGCTCTATTTCAGCGTCGGTCCAAGGGTTGGTTTCCTTCGGATCTTTGTATGCTTTGATTCCTAGACCCCGACATCGATCTGCAAAATCGCGAGCTGATTCACCCAGGCCTTGCATTGCACAGTGTAGTGCCCTGGCATAATAATCCGGTCCCAGTGGAGTCCCAAAACGGTCCATTAGTGCTTCTTTTAGAGCGGGAAGTGTATCTATGTCTGGACGGCTTTGGAGGAAGACAGCCGCTACTCCCACAAGCTTCGACTCAGCTACCAAGAGCGTGTCATCCTCAGTCCACGCACCGGCCTTAGCGGCTTTCCCTAGACTACTCAAGAAAACCTCCACAGGGCAGGCCTCGATATCGCCCCCCCACGGCTTTACTAGCTGCTGTAAGGACATGTCTCTCCTCTGTGGAAGAGCCGCACTAGGCTCATTCAAGGATGCTTGGGGGTCATTTCTCATTTGTAATGATTTTAAGGATTGCCTAAGCTCAGCCAACTGAGCTAGGCGTTCTTGTTCTTTAATCTTAAGAGCTTCGTTGGCGGCCAACGCCTCCGCTAATTTCCCTTCTAGGGACATGATTCCTACCTAGTGAGATTGTACGTATTTTCCTCTTTCCAACGAGCCCCCACACTACCACCCGTCACTCTAGTGCCAATTCCTCATAATAACCTAATTAATTACTAATTGGTAATATATGGTAACAAGGCATAATTTTTCTCAAAAAAAACGTTATTTTGGATGAAACGCCCTCCGCACGCCTAAAATCGCCCGAGCGCCTATAGTACAATCGAAGCTAGCCTCGCGCACTGTGTCCTCTCCGCACGAGCTGAGCCTCTTAGCCTCCCTCTCCCAGCTCCCGCTCTCGGCCTAACACACACGATGTGGTTCGCACCCCACACCTGACACCAATTGTCATGTTGGCTACTCGGTAAGGCACACACATGGCTGGTTGGTACACAGATATATTTATAAAATATATACATAGAAGCTGACTTATCTACTATACTATATCTATGTTATACAGATATATACACACACACATACCTATACTACACCTTACAACATAAACTAAAACTTAACGCTAATTATATTATAACAGACATACCGCTGGGGCCAAGGCAAGCAGAAGGCACTGTAATACTAGCATAGGAAGACTGTTCACTCTCTCAATCCTAACGACACAATGCGCCCCAATTTCCAGTAGCGCATTCGTCAGCAGTCTCCTTTTTGCCTTGTCCCCCGCTTCTCGCTCTAATTACATAACACTGTTCTATCTCTAACACAATCACTCCACCACAAAGAAATAAAATTATTCGCATTTTTATATTATTATTAAAGAACACGTTTGACAAATCCCTCCCTCTATCAAACAACTTGAGACTTATGTAATTTCTTCATAAGGCAATTGGTTTCCATACATGTTGAGTTGATTACGTCGTAAGGTTTTGGTTTATGATGATTATATAGTATTAGCGTAAAACTGTTTTATTTCGGTTCCAGATTTTCCCTCTAAGGTACAATAATGGCCATTAACAAACTTTTTGTCTTATTCGTAAATGTCCAGTTTAGTTACCAATGTCTGGAAAACTGCGGTCAGATAAAAAAATCCGTCAGGCAGGGACTGCTTAAACTAAGCAGATTTCCCACGCAAAGGTTTACAATAGATAAATAAATATACATACTGGTAACACCACCGTGAATATTAAGTGAATAAATACAAACTGTATTGAGAAATCTTTCAGTTAGGAGTTAATAACTCTACAACGGAATACGTCTAAATTGTAAACAAACAGGCCAGCCAACATGAATTCTAGACCAGAAAAAAAAACTATTAATGAAATATATCTTAATATAACATATTAATTTTATTTAAAACTATTTCTCTGTAGCTACTGCTCTAATTTGACTTGAATCAGAATAATTTTAATCTCTATTACTTAAATTTTAGTAATCCGAGAACAAAAAAGGGGCGGGCGATCAACGGAAAGTATTTGCATATGTCTCACAAAATCAAAGTTCAATGAAAACCATATTCCTTTTTTATCCTTTTAATGAAGAGGTTCATGATATATGAAGGCTTATTATTAATATAACATGAGTAGGAGTGGTGGTTTACTGAAAGCGGAAAACTATAAAATCCAAATATCTCGGTTAATAACCATGATACAGAAAATATTGTTACGTTTTTTTTTTACCAAAACCAGTAATAAACGTTGTTAATAAGAGTTCTTTTGGATTGCAAAATTAAATACTCACAAGTTTCAGAGTTTTTATCACTGCACAATTTATTTCACAATGCACAATACACTTGGTAATTATTCTTAATTACTACTCACAGAATACACTGATAGCGTCACTGTTCTTCAGATTACACAGTCCAATAATTCACTCACGATCACTGAAGTACACCAAAAGACGGCACTGCACTGTCCTTTACTTCGCGGCACTGCACTGTCAAACACGGCACTAAACTGTTACAGTCACGGCACAACACTGTTCTTCTTATAAGAACACTGTACCGCACTGCACTAAGTCGCATTGTAGCACCGAACGCACATATGAGCACTTGAGAAGAAAACTGACTCGCTCGCGGCTGGCCGGTTCTTTATATAGGTCGTCGGCATACATCAAAGGGGAATTGGCAAGGCCCTTCGACGTCTGGACTGGACGGGTCTAGTAGGAGCTCGACCCTCTGTCGGCTTCTTTGATCTACCTCGCACTTCCCAAATACGCGACTCTCTCTGAAGGATTATTCATGTATTTAATTTTCGTAACAATATCTATAGAACAATATTTATAGATAATTTAATTTGCAATAAGATTGATTCTTCACGATTTTTTGATTTGACGTATAGTAACGGAGATATTCCGAACTTTCAAAATTCACCCCTCTAACCCCCCCCCCCCTCCCAAGCGTCCGATTTTAGCCATTAACGAACTTTATCTTCCTTTTTATATATAAGTATTAAATATGGACTTTGGTAACGATCAAACAAATATTGCGACCGCTACCGATCGTTAACAGGAAATATATATATATATATATATATATATATATATATATATATATATATATATATATATATATATATATATATATATAATTTTGAACGCACCTCATTTTCATCATCTCCTGGACAGGAACGATGGACATTCAAGGAAATGTTTCAAAAATCGCAACATGAGTACGACCTGAATAGTTGATTTCCCTTAAAGGAAATCTGGTAATTCCTTTGAAGATTTGAAGACATTTTAGTCCCTAATGGCCCAAATAGCGCATTGTCTTTAGCACATAATTACCTCCTTCTGGAAGCTGAGGTATTCCTGGCACAAGCCGTGGATTACTCGAAGATGTCGCGCAAACTGTCCAATCCTTCTGTCTCTTGTGCCTCCACCAAAGGCAGCAGCAATCTCACACACACTCTGACGGCAACGCAAACATGATGGCCAGGACTTACAATGGTCTGAGGGGAACGTGAGAAGAATATACCGCCGTCCTACAGTAATTGACTTACAGCTTTAATCAGAGTCTTGTCTTGTCTTCAGGCTTCAGCTCTTTCTCCCTCTCTCTCTAGCTCTCTCTCACCCTCTCTATCTCTCTTGCTCTCTCTCACTCTCACTCCCTCTCTACTCTCTCTCTCTCTCACTCCCTCTCTCTCTCTCTCTCTCTTCTCTCTCTCTCTCTCACCCACTCTCTCTCTCTCTCTCTCTCTCTCTATTTCTCTCACCCTTTTCCACCTATTTCTTCCCTTACTCTTACTTGCCCACCATTCCTTTTCTTCCCTTTCCCCAGCCCCATTCCGTACTGGCAGAAAATCCCCCCCCCCCCAACACCAGATACTACCGTCTTTCAGGTTCACCGCTTATTGGCCTATCTTTTATTCTTCCACCCAACGTCTGTGACAGATTTATTGTTGCTTTCCTAGCAACCTTCCATTTATTTCAGCTTTCTGTCTTTGTTGAGCAAAGCCTCAAGAAATTACTTCCTACCTTTTAATTGGACCTTACTGAACCTTTCGTTTTTCTTCATTAAGAGTAAAAAGTTGCTCCAATTGTCCTCAATGTAATGATGCTGGAATGGTTATATCCTTATTATCTGCTAAATCGTTTTTAGGTGGAAAAAACTATTATAAGCTCTAAACTGCCACAAAAAAAGCGTCAAGACAATAAATTCAATGGAGGGACTGCAACAAATACAAAGACTAGCAATATCTATATTAATAAATCTCAATGCTTTGTCTTTAATTTGTCGGGGATCAATTTTTAGCAGATTTCTCTTAAGGGAAATCAGCTATTGAGGTCGTACTCATGACGCATTTTTGAAATATTTCTTCAAATGTTCATCGATCCTACCTAGTGGATGAGGTCCGTTCTTCTTATAATATAATATCACTGCTCTAGCGGTCGAAATTCTTACTTAATCCCAACCAAACTCAACATGTAAGAGTTTCATGCAAAACTAAAGATTAAGTTCGTTAATGGCTTTAATCGAACCACTAAGTGGGGCGGGGTTAGAGCAGGTGAATTTCGAAAATTCGAAGTATCTCTGTTATTATACGTCGGATAGATAAATTATATAGAACCAATCTTATTGCAAATTAAATTTACTGTAAATAGCGTTATATACACGTATTCTCTATATTGAATATTAACCGAGATATTTGTATTTTTTTTTAGTTTTCGGCCTTCAGGAAACTCCCACCCCACTCATGTCATATACCAATATGCTGTTATACCATGAACCACATCATGCCAAGCTTAAACACCAAATACAGTTTCAATTGAATGTTTACTGTGCGAGATTCATGAACATAAACAAATTGCAATGACGCCATCAATTAAGATTTTACGGCCATGAATCGAAAATATTTATTTTTCTGTAATCGTTGAATAATGGTAACATTACTAAACTGAAATGAGTGAAGAAAGTGAAACATTTTGCAATAGAGTGAAGAAAGTGAATTGCCTTCTTAATTAGTAATAAGTATAAATTTAAAAAATAATTTGAAGTTGGAAATTAAATGCTTTTAAATGTTTCTTAACATTGTAAGAATTTATTTTAACAAAATAAATTGAAATGTGAATGAATTATTGGTGGAAATAATCAATATATTTTAAAATTTAAATATAATAATAATTACCTTCCTTGTTTATAACCTGCACTTGTTTATAACTGCACTACTTCACGATCATCACTAGTTGTTTTATAACTATGCTTATAACCTTTCACAACCATGCTTATAACCTACCAACAACATACCATAATCTTCACAACATCCTAATTTTGTTCATATACTGGTTAGATCTGATCATGTATTACACGATTACAGAAAAAATTTAATATTACACTCGTGACGAAAGTAGAATTTACAACTCTAACGTGTAAACGTTTCACTCGAGTTGTAAAATGATCTAATTTCGTCACTTGTATAATAAATAACTATTCTTCTATACAATACTCTCGATATTTAACTGTCTCATTTCACACTAAAGATCGTATTAGTTAATGGCTGAAATCGGGGGTGCCGTAGGGAGGAGGTTTTAGGTAGGATTTTGAAAATTCAAAATATTGCCGTTATTATGAGTCGTGTTACAAAATGTTATAGAACCATTCTTATTAAGCTATTGGTACTTTACAATTGTTGTTCTATACCTTTTTTTCGTAATTCAAGTAAGAAGCCAGTTATTTCTACTTTCTTGTTTTCAGCTTTCAATAACCGCCCCCCCCCATGCAACCGTTTTACTCATTGGTTTTTTTACAAAGAAAAATAGAAAATGAGATAACTCCGTTAATATTCTAGATAGGGAATAAATGTATATAACCATATTTATATTACATTTAATTTTCAATAAGATTGATTCCATACATTTGTTCCATCCGACGTATAGTAACGGAGTTATTTCGAATTGATCTTTCTTTTTACATAATACGATTAAATACTGAGTTTCGTGGCGATGAAACAAAAATTGCGACCACTAGTGTGTTAATAGGCATATATATATATATATATAGATATATGTATATATATATATATATATATATATATATATCTATATATATATAAAATTGTAACCTCTGTCTGTACATTGATTTTTTTCGCGAAATTTCACGATAACTTTTCGTTTCACATGTCATAGACACCATAACTGCATTTTGTTTCTTTGGTGTCTGTTTGTTTGTTTGTTTGTTTATTTGTTTGTTTGTTTATTTGTTTGTTTGTTTGTTTGTTACCTTTTCACGCATAAACGGCTGAACCGAATTTTATGAAACTTGGTATGTATATTACCATTAACCCAACTTAGACTTTAGGCTATATTAATATCCTCTGGGACGAACAGGAGTGGGGGTTATAAGGGAAGCCAGAAGTTAAAAATAGCGATATTTCGTTTCCTATTGGTTTTATGGCAAATATGAACATAACAAAAGTTGTTTATTTTGTTATGTAGAGTAACTATTGTTATATACACTTTTTTCGTATACCGAATTATAAACGAGATATACGCTGAAACCTATAGCGGAAGTGAACAATTTTATTTGGGACAAAAGACCCAACCGAAATAACTAAAACTCGGTATATGTATTAGCACTAACGCTTTCATTATAACAAGCCATACCAACATTTCTAGGGACGGGCAGGAGTGGGGGTTATGAGGGAAGCCAGAAATTAAAAATAGCGATATTTCGTTTCTTATTAGGTTTTCGGCAAATATGAACAGAACAAAGTTGTTTATGTTGTAATTTAGAGTAACATTTGTTATATATACTTTTTTCTTATAACGAATTATAAACGAGATATACGCTAAAACCTTTAGCAGAAGTGAACAATTTTATTTGGGACAAAAGACCCAACCGAAATAAATAAAACTCGGTATGTGTATTGGTACTAACGCTTTCATTATAACGAGCTATACCAACATTTCTAGGGACGGGCAGGAGTGGGGGTTGTAAGGGAGGCCTGAAATTAAAAATAGCGGTATTTCGTTTTCTATTCGTTTATCGGCAAATATGAACATAACAAAAGTTGTTTATTTTGTTATTTAGAGTAACTTTTGTTATATACACTTTTTTCTTATACCGAATTATAAACGAGATATACACTATAAACTAAAGCGGGAGTCAACTATTTCATTAGGCACTAACGATTAAACCGAACTTAAAAACTCTGTATGTCAATTAGCATTAATTCTTCCATGATTATAAGCTATATTAAAATTGTTCGGTTAGAACGGGAGTGGGGGTTATAAGGGAGGCCTGAAATAAAAATTCGTGATATTTCATTGTCTATTTGTTTTTTGACAAACAAGCAAATGACAAAAGTTGTTTACTTTGTTATTTAGATTAACTTTTGTTTTATTCATTTCTCCAGGAACAATGTGTGGAGCAAGTAATTTGCGTAGAAATATTGATATTCTCAACAATTCATTCTAATTTGAACTATGAGGTACCTCACCTGAAAAATTAATTCAAATCTATGTTAATATTTTGTCCTTAGTAACTGAAATCTATGCAGTATGCAAAGGAGACGGGAAATATGGCAATATAACAAAATATGAAATATGACAATTTGGAGGACAGTCAAGACTTACATAAAAATTAATTTTATTATTAACAAGCCAACAACGGATATTAACCCTAAACACTGGGACGGGTAAATGTCAAAATATTGTGCAAAGTAAAGTTTTGCCAAAAAAAATTCCATAACCATTCAGCCTCAAATAAATTCCCGGGCGAAGCCGGGTATCTGAGCTAGTATATATATAATTTTGAACGGACCTCATTTCCTCCCCGGACATCATCTCCTGGGTAGGATCGATGGACATTTGAAGAAATATTCCGAAACTCGCGTCATGAGTACGACCTCAATAGCGGATTTCCTTTAAGGGAAATCTGCTAAAAAATCAAAACCTTAGAATTTCCTGAAGTGAATGGTTGCTAGGTTGCATTTTAGTTCTAGAGGTTTATCTTGAACATCCATCTAGAAGAGCCATGGTCTGCATGTGTCTGTTGATTTGAAATTATTGACTGGATATTAGGTATAAATTCCTAATAACATTACATAATTGTTTCCGAAAAATCAAACCACATTAGATCTACATGACATGACAGCCGCTTAAAAAATAAAATTTGTGTGATATACAAATTTAAAAGAATAAAATCTAATGAAAATTTATTCATGCACGCCTATTAAATACAGATTGTTGTGTATTTTAATCTCTCAAAATCGTTTATTCGCTCAATATTAGTTAGCAATCTATCTCTTTGGTAAGACTCAACTACTCAATCGCAAGTACCTTAGGCAGTTCGTTAGCTACTAACCTCATTCATCCACACCCCATGTAGTTGAAGCTCTTTAACTATGAGTATTCATGTTAGCAGATTTCCCTTAAGGGAACCAGCTATTGAGGTCGTACTCATGACGTGATTTTCAAAAATTTTCTTCAAATGTCCTTCTATCCTCCCCAGGAGAGGTCCGTTCAAAATTATATATATATATATATATATATATATATATATATATATATATATATATATATATATATATATATATATTTGTCTGTTAATGCTCTAGCGGTCGCAGTTTTTATTTGATCGTTACGAAACTCGACATAAAACCATATTATGTAAAAAAACAGATCCAGTTGTTCAAGGCTGAAATCGGACCATATGGAGGGGTGGTTTATAGGGGGTGATTATCTAAAAATCGAAATATATCCGTTATTATGAAACGGATCGAAATATTGTACAGAACCAATCTTATTGCAAATTAAATTTACTATAAATATTGTTATTTACATTTGTTCTCTATCTTTAATATTAACCGAGATATTTCCATTTTTATGAAGTCTGTGGTCGGGTATAGTTCGGATTACGTTGGCCATCTTCGTCATTTCTCGGCTCAGGCGGAAGCTTCTTCTAACCTTTCGTTTCTTACCTTACCTTACCTTCCTTACTTCCTGAGATTTATGCAAATACGTTCTGTCCCCCCTCCCCTTCTTTAGTTCTTGGACTACTAAAATTTGAGCTATTAAAATATAAATTATTCTTACAATTCAGAAACCGTTTCAGTTGGGAATTTATTTTAATTAACTGAATGATTTCTCATTGTCTAATCACGATGGTATTGTGTTACCAGTATGCAGATTTCTCTAATGGTAAACTTCACGGGGGAAATCCGCTTAGTTTACGCAGCCCCTGCGTGACGGACTTTATTCTCTTTTATATACATTTTTATTAACAGGAGGCTCTGTTTTGTTCTTAATTTCATTTAATTATATGGAACATTTATTAGAAAAAAATGCGGACCTCCTAAAATAAATATTTTCTTATTCATCCTTATAAGTCTCCTTACCCCATTTTTCACACAAACGCACATTAGGATCATTTGCCAAATTATACCTATACCCTTCCAGCATAATTGTTCTGAACAAGGACGATTCGCTGCTAAATGTGTATAGAGCTTAAAGTTGGTATAGTTTTACTTTAACTCCGTTAATAGAGTTTGTGCTTACTTTGAGTGGTCATTACATACCAGTAGTGGTCTCTACGGGCTAGAACATTCCTTAGCATGCTCCCTACATTCTCTCTCTCTCTCTCTCTCTCTCTCTCTCTCTATATATATATATATATATATATATATATATATATATATATATATATATATAATGAATGATAGTAGCATGATTTTTTTTTTTTAACTCCCATTCTTTTAATCTATGAAACGTTTAACACTGAACGGGGGCTCAGTTTAGCCAGGCGAGTTCGAGTCTCGCCTAAGCAAGGGAATTTATTTAGTGACGAAATTCATTTAATAAAATTCTAAGTCCCACCCTGGCTAGAAAAGGGTGGTAACCTGTAGATAACCCGTCCCAATTAGCCTGAGTTGCAAAAAGTGGACGTTAATAAATAATAATAATAACACTGAACGATTAAGGTATGGCAAAAATGGGACATATTATTTTTTTTATTAGTACAAGTTTTTTTAAGTACGATATAATTATTTTTGTGAAATGAGTAGTGTCACACAAACAAAGGGTTACTGTTCTCAAGAGAGAAATTCAATAAATAGTACACACACAATTATACTTCTATTTCCTCTCTACCGAAAGTCTACAGTAATAAGACTTTATCACATTTTGTGAATACTACAGCCCTTTACGTGAGCTCACCTTGATAAACGAAGTAATTCCAAGTATCATTTCCAATCCAAGTACCAAGAATTTCATTATTTGCAAAGTTTTCCTTCCCGACCCAAGTTACCCCCTTCTTGTGAATCGAAGGATTAAATGAGTATGAGAAACTTTTAAATTAATATGAGCAAGTTATACTAATAACTGATGCTTTTGTGTGAGCTATTGTACTTGAAACTTGTATCAAAGCATGCCTGATCGTTAAATTCTGTAGTACAAGTTCTCAGTTGAAATAAACCCGGTTGGGCCTGATGAGATTTCTTGAGAACTTTCTCACACTCACAGCTGCCTCATATATATCATTCCCTGTCCTGTTTATTGTAGTCCTGGCTTTAATGTTCTTCAAAAGTTATTATATTTCTGAAAATGTTTCTATGTGATTTATTGTTTAGGATGTGGAATCATTGAATTCTGATTAGATGATGATTCGGTAGATTCATTAAACGTTTCTCAAAAGAAATTTTTTTTCTTTAAAAAATAAAATTGCTACTGATGCTCACTTTATTACTTCCAGATGTTTTCAAGCTTAGTAGGAGTAAACTTTAATAGAACGTAAGTTAAAATAATTAATTGTCGAATATTTCAGTAACTTTGAGTTCAGGTCTATGGTTCGGATCAAAAGGACATTCCAGAAAAAGACTGCAGAGTTTTTGGAGATAGTTCGGATTGAAGGTGAAGGAAGATTGGCTTCCCGAAACTGAATTCTGAATTTTATATTGGAATCGATAGAAATGATCAACCATATCAACCATTAAATTTATATAGTTTTAAATTATTATTTTTTTTCTTTTATATATATATATATATATATATATATATATATATAACAGATTGTTTGTCTGTACTCAAGCGTGCTGATGAAAATAAAAATTACTCAGTGGAGAGTTTTCGACGAGAATTGCACCAAATTTCCTTCAATGAGTGGTGCCACCAACCTGTTAAGGGGAAATGTGTCGAAACTTCTGATGTATGGAAAACTCTTGGATATCGACAAAGTAGGCCTTTCCTCTTTTGAATGGAGTAGAGCAATAAAAATAATACCAACCTTGTGCCAGTACGCTCTGTCCCAGGAAGGAACTTAGGAACAACCCGCTGCACATCATTGCAGAGAGACCGAAACCCTCCCGTATGTTCTAGGTATGTTCAGATATTGCTAAACGTTTTAGAAGGTACCTACCCAGAGTGGGAAATATATGAGGAAATCGGCTGTACTTCAACAGATGGGTACATTAGAAGAGCCAATATTGTGGTAATTTCAAGAAAAGAAGACAAGGGTGTAATCATTGATCCAACAGTAAGATTCGAAACAAGTAAACAACAAGAAGTAAATTTAGAAAAAATAGGAATCTACTTCCAACGCTGGCTGTAAAACACGTACTAACTGACTGCACACAAGTAAAAACGTATCAATGGACCACAAATGTAAGCGAACTACTGGCCGACAGTAGCCAATTTATAGATGATGTTTTTAAGTATTTCAGAAACATTGAATTGATTTATGAAATATAAAAGCTGTAAGTTGTATATAGGAAGCACAGTACGTGGAATATACGTTTTGCCTCCTCCCAGTTTAACTATTTCTTCTTCTCTTTTAATATTTTTTTTATTTATTTTTTCGTTTTATTTTTATTTCTAATTTCTTCCCCTTATGTTGTAAATATATTAACAATTTATATTTAGTTTTGTCCTTTATATTTTAAAGAAAAATACATTATACAAAATTGGAGAGTTCAAGGGTTACTGTTTGGATCGAGAGGAGTTATACCCGTGTCAACTGTACAATATCGTCAAGATCTGAATATAAAAACTGAGGAAATAAGACAAATATCAACCAATATTCTAAAAGCGTTCATCAGAATAGTGAATTTTCATTTATACCATAATAAAGTTTAACTTAAACTGCTCCCTCAGCAACATCCTCAACAGAAAGTATATTTGTATTAAATTAACTAAAATGGAAATAATATCTTAAATAAGGCAGACAAGAAGGCTGATCTTGATACGTACCCCAAAAAAAATGGGGCAGCTTAATTTGTTTGTTTTATATATATATAAAATTGTAACCTCTGTCTGTACATTGATTTTTTTCTCGAAATTTCAAGATAACTTCTCGTTTCACATGTCATAGACACCATAACTGCATTTTGTTTCTTTGGTGCCTGTTTGTTTGTTTGTTACCTTTTCACGCATAAACGGCTGAACCGAATTTTATGAAACTTGGTATGTATATTACTACTAACCCAACTTAGACTTTAGGCTATATTAATATCCTCTGAGACGAACAAGAGTGGGGGTTATAAGGGAAGCCAGAAATTAAAAATAGCGATATTTCGTTTCCTATTGGTTTTTTGGCAAATATGAACATAAAAAAAGTTGTTTATTTTGTTATTTAGAGTATCTTTTGTTATATACAGTTTTTTCGTATACTGAATTATAAACGAGATATACGCTAAAACCTATAGCGGAGTGAACAATTTTATTTGGGACAAAAGACCCAACCGAAATAAATAAAACTAGGTATGTGTATTAGCGCTAAGGCTATTATTATAATAAGCTATAACAACATTTCTAGGGACGGGCAGGAGTGGTGGTTGTAAGGAAGGCCTAAATTTAAAAATAGCGGTATTTCGTTTTCTATTCGTTTTTCGGCAAATATGAACATAACAAAAGTTGTTTATTTTGCAATTTAGAATAATTTTTGTTATATTCATTTTTGTCTTTTAACAAAGTATAAACGAGATATACACTATAAACTAAAGCGAGAGTCAACTATTTCATTGGGCGCTAACGATTAAACCGAACTTAAGAAAACTCGGTATGTCAATTAGCTTTAATTCTTCCATGATTATAAGCTATATTAAAAGTTTAAGGGTAGAACGGGAGTGGGGGTTATAAGGGAGGCCTGCAATAATAATTTCCGATATTTCATTGTCTATTTGTTTTTCGGCAAATATGAACATAAGAAAGGTTGTTTATTTTGTTATTTAGATTAACTTTTGTTTTATACATTTCTCCAGGAACAATGTGTGGAGCAAGTAATTTGCGTAGAAATATTGATATGCTCAACAATTCATTCCAATTTGAACTATGAGGTACCTCGCCAGGAAAAATTAATTCAAATCTATGTTAATATTTTGTCATTAATAACTGAAATCTCTGCGTAATGCACAGGCGACGGGAAATATGACAATTTGGAGGACAGTGAAGACTTACATAAAAAATTAATTTTATTATTAACAAATGGCAACAACGGGTATAAATCGAAAAAAACACTAGGACGGGTAAATGTCAAAATAGTGCGCAAAGTAAAGTCTTGCCAAAAAAATACAATCACCATTCAGCCTCAAGTGAATTCCCGAGCGAAGCCGGGTATCTGAGCTAGTATATATATATATATATATATATATATATATATATATATATATATATATATATATATATATATATATTTGTAAATATTTTTCAGGATATCTTTTGATTCCTTTTTCTTTTTACTGTATATTCGTATTATATTTTTTTGGGATTAATGTTTGTCACAAAGTTATTGCCTACTTTTATTTTAGCTCAATTTGTATTTTATTAACATTTACTTTTATTTATTTTTTTTAAATGTCATGTGATTGATGATTTATGTGTGGATAGTCAGCAACTCATCATTGGTGAGCAGGCACACTTAATGCTTTAATAAAGTTTTTTTCTTCTTTTCTCTTAGAAGTATTACAAGAGCACGATTGAACAGAATAAAAGATTTATCGTCCTTCTTAGGTTTCAAGAGTATTAGCATGCTAATATCCATTGATGCGAAGCATGAACACATGGATTAGTAAATGTTCTTTGTTTGAAAAAGGACTATGAGAGTAACGATACTGGGGTTTTTTTTATTATTTTTTTTAAGGCCCACATATGTAGGCTTACTATATTGTTACGAAAATTAAATACATGAAAAATTAAACAGAGATAATCATGTATTTGGTAAGTGCTAGGTGGATCAAAGAAGCCGACAGAGGATCGAGTTCCTCCAGAGCGGGTGTCGCAAAGTCGAACTCATTATAATTAATTTTGTACTTGTGCTTCGGCTGCTAAGGTCATCAAGAATTGTTTTAAGATATTTTCACCATTTTTTTCTCATATTCTTTAAGATATGTTCGAACATTTTTATAAGATGTGTGTACTTACACACACACACACACACACGCACGCACGCACGCACGCACGCACACACACACACACACACACACACACACACACACACACACACACACACACTCTCACACACACACAAACACACACATCTATACCAAAAAAAGTGTAAATTTTCTAATCTTTCTTTTTTTAATGGGGATATTAAATATATCCTCATTAAAAAGAAATGTTAGGAAAAATATTAAAATCAGAATCATATTTACAGAATACAAGCCCAAGTATTTACGGAGTTCTTTTTATTTTTGCATTTTTAGCACTCACTCTATCACTACTTTCACTCTTGCGACATCAAGGCGTTATAAACTGAACACCACTTTTCCAGCGTTAATGTCTAGTATAAATAGGGTTTAATGTGAAGATGTAATAGAGAACTGAAAAGGATCTGTAACTGTCCAGGACTTGGAAATATTTTTAATACATGTTATTTATGAAAATTAACTGTCCTTAATTACCTTAAATAAGGGAAGTATTTCCTCGAACTGTATGAATTATTGATATGGGAACCCGTCTGTTAAGGTGAAAAGCCTCGGTCGTTGACTTAAGCAAGCGAGCACCATTCTCTTTAGCACACAATGTGTTAACTTAGGAACACCCCGAAATAATACGGTTCAATTCTGTTTATGCATTCAATTATAATAATTATTAACTATCAAGCGGTGACTGGAAAACTGAATTAAAGTTGCGGACTTCATTATGCAGAATCCTGTATAGCATTGTAAAAATAATTTTGTATATACCATTTTGTTAAACTGATGACGTCTAATATATTGTTACGTTTTATTACAGAATCAGTAATAAACATGGTTTATAAGAGTTCTTTTGGATTGCAAAATTAAACATACACAAGATTAAAAGTTTTTATAAGTGCACAATTTATTTAACAATGCACAATAGACTTGATTAATTATTCTTAATTACTACTCACAGAATGCTCTGATTGCGTCACTGTTGTTGTTATTACACAGTCCAATAATTCACTCACGGTCTCTGAAGTATACAAAAATCATGGCACTGCGGACTTTCCTTTACTTCACGAAGTTAACGGCACTGCACTGTTTTAAACACGGCAATAAACTGTTACTTACAGTCAGGGCACAACACTGTTCTTCACATAGAAACACTTTACCGCACTGCACGAAGTCGCACTGTAGCACTAAACGCAGATGCTGACAGCTGAGAGCAAAACTAACTAACTAGGGTCGGCCAGGGTGTCTTATATAGATTGGCGGCAAAACATCAATCCCAGACCCTTCCAGAACAGGACTCGAACGAACTCGATCCTCTGTCGGCTTCTTTGATCCACCTTGGGCTTCCCAAATACATGTTTATCTCTGTTTAATTTTTCATGTATTTAATTTTCGTAACAATATAGTAAGCCTACATATGTGGGCCTTAAAAAAAATAATAAAAAAAACCCCAGTATCGTTACTCTCATAGTCCTTTTTCAAACAAAGAACATTTACTAATCCATGTGTTCATGCTTCGCATCAATGGATATTAGCATGCTAATACTCTTGAAATGTAGAAAAGGACGATAAATGTTTCTATCGTCCTTTTCTACATTTCAAGAGTATTAGCATGCTAATATCCATTGATGCGAAGCATGAACACATGGATTAGTAAATGTTCTTTGTTTGAAAAAGGACTATGAGAGTAACGATACTGGGGTTTTTTTTATTATTTTTTTTAAGGCCCACATATGTAGGCTTACTATATTGTTACGAAAATCAAATACATGAAAAATTAAACATAGATAGTCACGTATTTGGGAAGTGGAGGTGGATCAAAGAAGCCGACAGAGGATCGAGTTCGTTCGAGTCCTGTTCTGGGAGGGTCTGGGCCGTCCCTTTGATGTTTTGCCGCCAATCTATATAAGACACCCTGGCCGACCCTAGTCAGTTCAGTTTTGTTCTCAAGTGCTCATATGTGCGTTCAGTGCTACAGTGCGACTTAGTGCAGTGCGGTAAAGTGTTTTTATGTGAAGAACAGTGTTGTGCCGTGACTGTAAGTAACAGTTTAGTGCCGTGTTAAAGACAGTGTAGTTCCGTTAACTTCGCGAAGTAAAGGACAGTGCAGTGACTTCTTTTTGTGTACTTCAGTGACCGTGAGTGAATTATTGGACTGTGTAATAACAAGAACAGTGACGCCATCAGCGCATTCTGTGAGTACTAATTAAGAATAAATAACCAAGTGTGTAGTGCACTCTTAAATAAATTGTGCACTTATAAAAACTGCAAAGTTTGTGTGTGTTAAATATTGCAATCCAAAACAATTCTCATAACCAACGTTTATTACTGATTCTGTAATAAAACGTAACAATATATTAGACGTCATCAGTTTAACGAAATGGTATATACAAAATTATTTTTACAATGCTATACAGGATTCTGCATAATGAAGTCCGCAACTTTAATTCAGTTTTCCAGTCACAGCTTGATAGTTAATAATTATTATAATTGAATGCATAAACAGAATTGAACCGTATTATTTCGGGGTGTTCCTAAGTTAACACATTGGGTGCTAAAGAGAATGGTGCTCGCTTGCTTAAGTCAACGACCGAGGCTTTTCACCTTAACAGACGGGTTCCCATATCAATAATTCATACAGTTCGAGGAAATACTTCCCTTATTTAAGGTAATTAAGGACAGTTAATTTTCATAAATAACATGTATTAAAAATATTTCCAAGTCCTGGACAGTTACAGATCCTTTTCAGTTCTCTACTACATCTTCACATTAAACCCTATTTATACTAGACATTAACGCTGGAAAAGTGGTGTTCAGTTTATAACGCCTTGATGTCGCAAGAGTTAAAGTAGTGATAGAGTGAGTGCTAAAAATGCAAAAATAAAAAGAACTCCGTAAATACTTGGGCTTGTATTCTGTAAATATGATTCTGATTTTAATATTTTTCCTAACATTTCTTTTTAATGAGGATATATTTAATATCCCCATTAAAAAAAGAAAGATTAGAAAATTTACACTTTTTTTGGTATAGATGTGTGTGTGTGTGTGTGTGTGTGTGTGTGTGTGTGTGTGTGTGTGTGTGTGTGTGTGTGTGTGTGTGTGTGTGTGCGTGCGTGCGTGCGTGCGTGCGTGTGTGTGTGTGTGTGTGTGTGTGTGTGTGTGTAAGTACACACATCTTATACAAACGTTCAAACATATCTTTAAGAATATGAGAACAAAATGGTGAAAATATCTTAAAACAATTCTTGATGACCTTAGCAGCCGAAGCACAAGTACAAAATTAATTATAATTAGTTCGACTTTGCGAAACCCGCTCTTGAAAAAAGATGATACTATTCATATTATATTATTTTTAAGTATTTTAATTGGACAAACATTTATGGCATATGACGTATTATATATTTGAAATATGGCGTAGGAAGTATTATATACTTTTCAGTTGGTGATTGCCTCTTAAAAATGAATAAAACATTTAAAAAATCTTTAGGAAAACGTATTTCATCGTTTGATAAAATGAATTATTGATCTGTCAAGTGCTTCAAAATCAGTTAAATGCACGGTTCTTTCAATGTTGTCCAGACAATAGCAGGCACGCAATCCTCTCGCCCTTCGACACAATTTCTTTCAGTCTTATTTGCCTTTGTGACCCACGTGATAGTTGTTTAATAGCTAATAGTATTGTGATTATATTTATCCTGGATATTTATGCCATATTTATTTAAAGAAATTTATATACCCTCCCTCCACTCGCCATAAAATAACAATATACCAATGAACAGTAGAAAAGAATTTGAATTTTAATCTAATATTCTCTTCCACAATCCTAAATATTTGTAGCTTTTAAATTCTATTCAACGTTTTCGGATGAATAGGTTATATGCAATACATATTGTTAGTGTAAATACAAGTTGTTGGGGAAGAGGAAAAAATAGTAATGTGTTGTTTTTGTCGAAAGAAAGTCTCGGATTCATTTTAAACAATTTTTGGATATAAACATATTTCCTATGATTTTTTAGCAGATTTCCGTTAAGGGAAATCAGCTATTGAGGTCGTACTCATGACGCGATTTTCGAAAAATTTCTTTAAATGTCCAACGATCCCTACCGATGACGAAAATGAGGTCCGTTCAAAATTATATATATATATATATATATATATATATATATATATATATATATATATATATATATATATATATATTTCTCTGGTAACGTTCTAGCGGTCGCAATTTTTGTTTGATTGTTAGGAAACTCGATATTTAACCATTTTATAAAAATAAAGATCAAGTTCGTTAATGGGTGAAATCGGACCAGCGGGAGGGGGGATTTAGAGGGAGGATTTTCGAACATTCGAAATATCTCCGTTATTATGCATCGGATCGAATAATTGTATATAACCAATCTTATTGCAAATTAAATTTACTATAAATATTGTTATATGCGTTTATTCTCTATCTTGAATATTAACCGAGATATTTGCATTTTTCAGTTTTCAGCAAACCGCCACTTCTACTCATGTTACGTAAACAATACTCTGCTACATAATAAATCACATTATTGGGAGTTTAAATACCAAAAATTGTATTGTATGTTCAAGAGACCTTTATTATACGAGATACATGTAAATATGTCCTGGTGACTCCCGCCCCCATCTTAAAGTTTTGGACTACTAAAATTTTATTGATTGAGATAACAATTATTCTGACTCATTATTAATTACAGTACTAGATATAGTAAATAGTTCTCAATAAAATTAATGTGTTATATTCTGATATATTTCATTAATTGTTTTTCTTTCCGGCGTGAGGCGGGCCGACCCGTTTGTTTACATTTCTAACCTAACGCTTCCTGTCGGCAGGTTATTGAAATTGGATGAAACATTTCTTAATTACCGTTTGAATTTATTCACGGTGTTGTTATGTTACGAGTATGTATATTTATCTATTACTAAACTTCACGAGGGAAATCTGCTTCATTTACGCAGCCCCTGCATGACGGACTTTTTATAAATGAGATAAATAATAGTAATAAAAGCGCTTGCGTTTTATTTTTACGATCTTTCTTTCAATCCTATATAATAAAATATCAGTTAGTACTTGGGTGATTCCATCTCTTTTCTCTATTTTTGAATAATAATATGGCCTGACACTACTCTTGATGAGTTAAATTGTCTCATAAAAAAGGAGACGACAAAAGCCAGAATGTGGCATCGGATTTCATCAATGGCAAGGCTGTATGTAAAAAAAGGAGGTCGGTGCTCCTCAACATTCGAAATCACTGTCAGTCTCAGGAAGATAATCTGAGACATTACATAAGATCGAATGATAGCCTCGTCGAAAGAAATTGTTAAACATGATGAGCGGTTTACAGACTTGAACTTGAAATGTAGTATCAATCCTGAAGTTAAAGATGAATCCCATTTTCTTTGATCAAAGTAAGGATCTTCATGATCATTACTATGGTTGGCTTTATGGCTCTGAGATATGTAGATTTGGCTTATTCTGTTGCGTGGCTAATGACTGGAAAGATGTTTTCAGAAACAGAACCTACTACTACTATCCAAGACCAAGTGATTGCCATCAGATCATACAGATGTCATATTCTCAAGGAGACTACTACTACCAGACAAGTGTTGAGTATGCAACAAAGCTTATGAATCCATTCAACCCACTTCGCCTGGATGTGACATACCTGCTGGGTCAGAATACCTACAAAGGCACAATAACCTGGAAAAACTACCATCAAGCTTTAACGTTTTCGGATAAATAGGTTATATACAATACATATTGTTAGTGTAAATACAAGTTGTTGGGGAAGAGGAAAAAATAGTAATGTGTTGTTTTTGTCGAAAGAAAGTCTCGGATTCATTTTAAACAATTTTTGGATATAAACATATTTCCTATGATTTTTTAGCAGATTTCCGTTAAGGGAAATCAGCTATTGAGGTCGTACTCATGACGCAATTTTCGAAAAATTTCTTTAAATGTCCAACGATCCCTACCGATGACGAAAATGAGGTCCGTTCAAAATTATATATATATATATATATATATATATATATATATATATATATATATATTTGTCAGTTAACGATCTACCGCTCGTAATTTTTGTTTGATCGTTACGAAACTCGATATTTAACTGTTTTATGTAAAAAGACAGATCAAGTTCGTTAATCGGACTAGAGGGAGGGGGGTTTAGAGGGGGGATTTTCGAAAATTCGAAATATCTCCGTTATTATGCATCGGATCGAATAATTGTATATAACCAATCTTATTGCAAATTAAATTTACTATAAATATTGTTATATGCGTTTATTCTCTATCTTGAATATTAACCGAGATATTTGCATTTTTCAGTTTTCAGCAAACCGCCACTTCTACTCATGTTACGTAAACAATACTCTGCTACATAATAAATCACATTATTGGAAGTTTAAGTACCAAAAATTGTATTGTATGTTCAAGAGACCTTTATTATACGAGATACATGTAAATATGTACTGGTGACTGCCCCCCCCCGTCTTAAGGTTTTGGACTACTAAAATTTTATTGATTGAGATAACAATTATTCTGACTAATTATTAATTACAGTACTAGATATAGTAAATAGTTCTCAATAAAATTAATGTGTTATATTCTGATATATTTCATTAACTGTTTTTCTTTCCGGCGTGAGGCGGGCCGACCCGTTTGTTTACGTTTCTAACCTAACGCTTCCTGTCGGCAGGTTATTGAAATTGGATGTATCATTTCTTAATTACCGTTTGAATTTATTCACGGTGTTGTTATGTTACGAGTATGTATATTTATCTATTACTAAACTTCACGAGGGAAATCTGCTTAGTTTACGCAGCCCCCGCGTGACGGACTTTTTATAAATGAGATAAATAATAATAATAAAAGCGCTTGCGTTTTATTTTTAACATCTATCTTTCAAGCCGATATAAAAAAAAAGCAGTAAGTACGTGGGTGATTCCATTTCTTTTCTCTAATTTTGCATAATAAAATGGTCTGACACTACTCTTGATGAGTTAAATTGTCTCATAAAAAAGGAGATGACAAAAGCCAGAATGTGGCATCGGATTTCATCAATGGCAAGGCTGTATGTAAAAAAAGGAGGTCGGTGCTCCTCAACATTCGAAATCACTGTCAGTCTCAGGAAGACAACCTGAGACATTACATAAGATCGAATGATAGCCTCGTCGAAAGAAATTGTTAAACATGATGAGCGGTTTACAGACTTGAACTTGAAATGTAGTATCAATCCTGAAGTTAAAGATGAATCCCATTTTCTTTGATCAAAGTAAGGATCTTCATGACCATTACTATGGTTGGCTTTATGGCTCTGAGATATGTAGATTTGGCTTATTCTGTTGCGTGGCTAATGACTGGAAAGATGTTTTCAGAAACAGAAGGGTCCTTTACTGCTATCCAAGACCAAGTGATTGCCACCAGATCATACAGATGTCATATTCTCAAGGAGACTACTACTACCAGACAAATGTTGAGTATGCAACAAAGCTTATGAGTCCATTCAACCCACTTCGCCTGGATGTGACATACTTGCTGGGTCAGAATACCTACAAAGGCACAATAACCTGGAAAAACTACCATCAAGCTCTAGCAGAGAAATTCGGCCTGGTAGTCAGGAAGGTCGCTTATTATCGCTATATTCCCCAAAAATTATTGGAAAAAAGATCGTGTTAAGATGTATTGGGATGAAGCGTTGATAATTGGTCATACTGCGCGTCATAACAAACCGGATATTCTCATTATTGAGAAGATCAATAAGCATGTTGATATTATTGACATTGCAGTGAACCAATGATGAGAATATTCGAAAATCTTCAAGAAATTATCCATAATTAGCAATTGAGCTTAAAAATGTATACAAGCTTAAGTCTTTTACCGACTTGATGCTAGATGCTCCAATAATCAAGCTGAGAAATACCCAGTTTTAAAAGCTGAATATATTATAAAATCATCAAATAACCTACTCAAATATATGACTATACATGCAGACAACACGACACTCATTTGCTCAATATGCAACCCTACTATACACGACCCGATCACAGAAAACATTAGAAAACATATTCTGGAAATAATACATTTAAATCTACACATACATATAGAATGGGTAAAAGCCCACTCAGGAAATATTGGAAACGAACAAGCCGACACGTTAGCTAAGGAAGTGCCCAGTATACCAACGTAAACCCAGAATTTGCCCTCGTGCCACTCTCATACATTAAAAAAGACTTACGTACCGACACAATACAAAAGTGGAACAGAGAATGGACGACATGTAGCAAATCTTACAGTTTACATCAATACATACCAAATATAACTCACAACAACTACAACACAATTAAGAGTCACCATCACAAATGCACACAATTTCTAACAGAACATGGACAGACAGGACACTATTTAACAAGATTTAAAATTCAAGACAATGACAAATGTACGTGCGACTTACAGACAACACAAACGTTTTTACATATACTTTATGACTGCACAACATTTAGTCAAAATAGATCAAATTTAATAATGAACATAATTTTAAAAGGAGGTAATTGGCCAGAACCACCTCATATTATATTTAACAAATATAATAAAGAATTTATAAAGTTTATCAAATGTATAGATATGGATGTAGCAAAAATTCATTAGAATGTGAAGTTGATTGTGAGGAATGGGAATTATAATTCAATATATTTACCTTACATAGACTCGCAAATTAAACATCGTTGAGTTTAAGTTTAATTTCAATTGATATGCTTTTGTTCCTATTGTATTTATTTATTTACTTTTCATTTCATTTATTAATTCTGTTTGTAATTACCATACTTATCTTAATATTGTATTTTATTTATCTATTTATTTATTTCATTTTTTTTAATTTTATTTCTTGAATATTTGAATGACAGTTGATAAACAAATATTTATTGTAAAATAATGATGTATTTAAACATAATAATACATGTAATATGCCATGTGGCAATGGAACATGTATTCGAATAAATAACTCCTCACAGGGTTACTATGAGGAGAAAAAAAGGAAAAAAAAAGCTTAAGTCTGCTACGGTTACAGCTATTATCATAAGTACAAGTGGACACGTGTCTAAAACAACACTAATATACACCACAAATTTAAATCTGCCAGTAGATATTATTAGAATAGCACAGCAGGGGGCTCTCATTAATACTGTGAGAATTTTAAGCAAGCTTCTAAATTTTAGGTGTCATATCTGTCATGACTATAAACTGTACATCGGTTGGATTTTCCCCCGATACGGATTTTAGACCAGTTTTCTGAAAATACACTTCTCCATAATAATTAAAAAAATAAGGCCTTTCTATAATCGAAGAAAAAGAAAATAACCACGGATTGAATTGCAGTCTGAAACTGGATTAGCGATGAGTTCTCGTCCAATACCTGTACTGGAGAAAATACCAGTGTCTGTCTTCTTCCGAGTGCTTGCATGGATTTTTGCATCCTCATAATGTTCAAATATTCGGATGATAGCGTTCTTGAACCTGAACCTATGTCTGTAAGTTTGAGACTGCTACAGGCCCTTATAAGATAGGTAGTCGACTGACTGCTACGACTACTGAAAATCCAAATATCTCCGTTACGAAGAGTCGGATCGAAATCATTTATATAACCAGTACTGTTACACATTCAATTTTCTATAAATGTTGTTCTATAGGCTTTTTTTCCTGTAAACCCCGTACTTTAGTCATCCCACATTAACAATACGTGAATTCATCACCCTCACCACCAGCTAAAAATAAATATGAATACTTGAATATATTATAAAACGTTTTATTACAAGCTTTAATACTAAATATAGTTTTCTGCAAACTTAACATGATGAAATACATGAAAATACGTTTTTAGATGTTGCCACCAATTAAGGTTTTGTTTCTTGTCTCAAAAATATTTATTTCATCTATTCCACACTCGATATTTAAATGTTTCATTCAATACTAAAGGCCATAGTCGTTAATGGCTCAAATCGCCGAACATCGAATAGTGAGGAAGGATTAAAAAATTTGGAGAGAGAGAGAAAAATGTTTTAACATGTTTTAATTTTAATTTAGAATATAGTTTTTTTAGATGACTCACTGTCATACTTGAGATTTTTCTGAGCGTACTTGAGATTGTTCTGATTGTAAGACTAAAAAATTCAAAATATATCTGTTATTTTGAATCAGATAAAAAATATAGAACACACTTTGTCAAACTATAGATGCCCTACAATTGGTGATGTATACATTTAATATTTAGCTTTATTAGTCTAGTCTTGGTGATAGTTTCCTATTTATGTTCTTAATTGAAGAAAACATGTGTTTACTAATATTGAGCCCACTTCACTCCCATGATTTTTGCCAACTGCCGGCTTATCTCCATTACTTCGGGATCAGTTTTCTTTGCCCTTCCTAACGACAGGGTTCCACATGTTACACCTAGTTAATTTAAATTAAGATCGTATAAACCTCTTGGAAATTTGCTCACACGAGAATTTCTTATAAAGGTATGCCGTCTTTCTTTTCTGTATTCGTATATTATTGTGAATAAAAGACAGGAATATGTCAGGGAACGAAATAAAGGAGTATAGTGACAAGGGAAGAATTCTAAAATTTAGCCGGGGCTGAAAGAGAGACTGGAGTAAGGCTCCGGAATGCCAGCTGATTCCGAATTCTAAGGCCTTCTCTTGATTCGGCACATAAGGCGATAAGGGTGTGTTATCATCCTCATGTTCTAAGCTGCCTTTAGCCAGTGGGAGGGGGTGACAGAAGGCAGGAAGGGGGGTGGGGGACGTGCCTTCTCAAACCATTGATAGATGTCGGGTGGCGCCCCTCGCGGGTCTCCCCTCAACTACCCAGTTACAAACCGGCAGCCGAACCTAGCGTAGTACTCTTCTCAGGCTTCCTTTCCAATATGGGATACTTTTCAGGTAATTACGTTTTACAACTCGAATTTTTATTACTGACAATTCTTAATAATCATTGCTCATAAAAGTTTATAGCTTGTTTATCTGTCTTCGGTCGTGGGAGTACTACCTACGTAAGTATGTATAACATATCTTTCTCGGCACCAAACTTCGACGGATATATATATGTTTGTATTGGTCTGACAATGGCATTAGAAGCACTATTTTGACCTAGGGAACATGTGTTATCGATCTCTCGTAACCTGAAGCTCATTCTCTCCCACACTTCCGACAATACACCCTCTAACATATAGCTTCAACTTTTTTACTAAAAATGTTCGAATGTTGGTCAGATATTTTTAAAATAATTTATTGCCAAAAATTAATTTTATAATGCATGATAACGAAAAAGTATTGGTATGTATGTTTTTAAACAGGTAGTTATCACTCCTCCAAAAGTGTCCACAATATTATTTTTTTCGTTTAAATATATTATTTAATAATGACAACACATTTTTTTACATGTTTTAAATATATTTATTAAGCCAACTAACAAAATTCATCGGCTAAATTGTTAGCTTGGAAAAATCATTATGTAAAATTATTGTATGTCTATTTGTGATATTTTTCTGTTTACAGACAAAACCAGAATGTTATAAAAACTGCAAGAATATTTATGTACGAGATTTTTCACATTGTCTTTCCAGAACATTATATTAAAACTGAAATGCAAAACAATTAACCTCAAACATGAAATGAGAAAAACAGTTAGATATTGTTGTTTGGGTTTTAACAATAAGTACTATATTTAATGCCTAAATAATATATAATTAGCATTGGAAATGCATTTTTACTTTATTTTTTTAAATGTCGAATATGATACAAACCGTTTTTCTAAATAAAAAAAAATCGTACATACTTTTTCGGAAGAACCCATTTTCATGTATAATTTTAATACAGTAATTTCCTATTTCAAACCATGATTTTTCAATCACGACAGGGAAGTCGGATGTAAGTACTAAATCCATCTTACTAATGAAATGTTCATACTTTATATTCTATCAGGTGGGTAGGTTTGCCTTAAAAAAAAAATAAAAAAATTATAATTACCATTCTACACCTGCTTCAAGTTAGCATCAATATTACATTTACAAGATTTTGTTCATTGTAACCTTATTAACTTCATTAGTTAATGGATGGTATTGTTTAATTTTCTCAAAATTGCTGTTGTTTCTTACTGTATTAAGCTACATTACTTTTAATATATTGTTTGACTGTTATACTTCTCTAGTTACGTTATTTGAAGAAAGTTTTTGCTGTAGCTATTCAAGGAAAATCCTTGGTCCTCCAGAATATGATATTTTATGAATCGCCACCATTACAAATTAATCAAGAATGGAAACATAAAGAGGGAGATAAAATTCTTCGTCAATCTAAAGGATAGATTAGAAAGCGTCCAAAAAACTGTCTTGCACTGAATTCCGCCAAATAGCAGAAATTATTTAATTTCATAAGTCAGTTTATATTTATATTTAATTTGTTCCTTTAAATATTATTTATACTTATTTATTTACTTGGTTGTACTATTTTCTTTTCAGTTCGTCCTTCTTAATAATTATTACAGACATATACAGTCACCTAAGTAACAAAATTAAACTCAACTGAAACCCTATTATCACAAATCTAATATGAACACTTGAAGTTAATGAATAACAAAAAATAAGTAGGTAAATATATTATTTAGATCTCCTTTTCCATTCTCATGTGCTCATGTCAGTTTGTAACTCTTGTGGTATTTGTAGATGGTCATGGAGTCTCCAAGGGTATATTATTTTTGTTATATGTATACTTATATTTTTTCTAGTTGTTAAAGAAATTAAGAGGTAAATAAATAATTGTTTTAAAAAATATATTTCGTTTGTGTATAAACTTCAATCAAATTAATTTCTTAGGTTGCTAAGAAGGAATGCGACAATAAAGGGCCGTAGACCGGAGGACCTAGCGTCCTATCCTGATCAATTATAAAAATGTAATAGATATGTCAGATTTTCCATTTATATTTATTTATAATGCAAGACCGATAGTTATAATTACATTTGTAACGTATACATTTTATTTTTATGGCCTGGGCCTAAGAAATATCTTCCGGGGAAGCCCCAAAGACCTTAGTTCCGCCATTGCTACTAAAACTGATGCGCGGGCTATCCAGAATCAAATTGCGCATTGTGTAAGGAATATTCTTTTTATTAGCTTACTTACTGAGAGATAATTTTGTATTCAGAAATTATTTCGATATTGGTGATCGCTACAGTTAGGGTTCGGAAGCATCCTAGAATTTGCTGAAATGAGTCTGTCAAATTTAAAAATCACAATTTTAAACCTGTCATAAATAAACATTTATTGAGTATTATTTGAAGGTGAAATTCATTAGTTTGCTTCGAAGAAAATAGTAGTCGCTTTCTTGTAAGAAACGCTGAGGAGAGTTCATGGTTTTAATCTCAGCATTGTTAATATTCCTCATTTTATCTGAAATAATAAGGATGGAATGTTAACATTTCTTATTCTAACTTGAGAGTCATGTGTTCGATTCCCATTTGTGAAGGGGAAATTTATTTACTGACACACTAACTAAATGGAATACTTAGCCCAATCCTGGCTAGAAAAAGGTGCTAACCTGTAGAAATTCCGCCCCGATTAGCATTAGTAGCACGAAGTAATACAAAGAATTTCTTCTAGTTAATAAATAACAATTTGTTTTAACTGACCCAATATTTCTATTTTAACTAAAATCAGAGGGCGTTCTTCACAGAAAATTAGTTATCATGCTGTAAACATTTTTTTAATATAGAACATATAAATATATCGAATTTTATGTAGAATTCTTCTAATTTTGTTTTATTTATGATTTTAAAATTAATAAATAACTCACATAAGAATATAGAAGTACGTGAATCTATATTTTGTTTTCTTCATTCTTTTCAACTTTTATAAACCGAATTAAATTTCAGATTAGTGAAAAATTATATGCTTTTTTTCACAATTAGAAGTCTGATATATTTTTTTCTTTCAAGTGTCCTTCATAATGAAGAAAAAATTAATGTTCTTCATATATCTACGGAAAATCCATGATATTTGTAGTAATTTTTAATCGTTGACATTAAACATTTGAGGTTAATTATTGTTAATTTTAGAAGAGTATTTGAATTCCCCACCAGATTCCTGTCATTGTTCATTATGCCATAAGTAGTATTCCACTATGCTCAATATTCCACTGTACTTTCATGTTAGTCATTTTGAGTTTTATAATTTTATACAACTGTCTATATCTAAACTATAAAAAGTTGCTGAAAAACCAAATTTCACGAAGGATATTGAAAGATACTATTTATTAAATGTTACAGAACCTGGGCTTAGTTAGTCTTTCTGTATAATATTTTTTATTTCGCATTGTTCCACCAAATTAGTGAAAACTTATTTGAAAACACTCTCAAGCTAAAACACAGTTATGAATAATATAATCCTTATAACAGTACTTCAACAGACTATTGATTTTCAAAGCTTGAAGCTATTATGCGCCCATATATGTTTCAAAACATAATTTTCCCTGCACCCATAAAATGTCTGCTCACCAACAAGAGCGCGTACCCAGTATTTATTTGTCAACGGATATCTATGATTTTATTTTCACAAATGAAACCGAATGAAAATGAAAGGGAAAGCTCCATTCTCCTCATACAATGGAGGGCAGATATTTTGGCTGATTGCCATTGCAGATCTGCCCTGCCTACACAATGAACGCTGCACTCTTCCCCCTCTACTCATCCAATTTACTCTCAAATCCATTATTTATATTAGATATATTCTCCTGTTTATTTATTATATTTAGTGGTCAGCAAAATATTCCCTCTAGGCTGCCGTTTTTGAGCCTTTATTAATAATTTTGTCTGCTATTGTTTGCTTCTCCTTATTATCCGTTTTTAGATCATTAAAGCTTAAAAAAAATTGAAGTAATCACTTTCGCCATTGATCTGCCCTATAATATGGATTAATGCATTTAACTTGGTTTATAGAGGTTTTTAGAGGAATTTCATAATTATCTTAAGGCCTACATATGTAAAGCGAATAATAAATTGTTTTTAAAAATACTTGACAATTTTGGTCATCAAATTAATTCATTCAACACCCCACAACAGGCCAAAGGCTAATTAAATAAATCCATAGCTTACTTTAGTTATAGTTTATCTTAGAAAATTTCCTTATTGATATTGTTCTTCATATTTTGCGTCTTCATGCCACCTGTTTAAGAGCCAAATACTATTTATAATTAATTTAAAATAAAATACCAGAACAGAATATTCATACAATATAAAGGAGAACAAGTGGTGCAAACATTAAAACTAAATTTAAAAAAAAAAAAAAAAAAAAAAAAAAAACTGCTAACTAATATATTATTAAATTGGCTCCGTATAGAGTAATTCCCGTATGTGTTGTGTACACATTAATATATGAAGTTTCCAATTTACATAACTAATCCTTGCTCTCATCTGACCAAAACCATAGAAATGTCCGTAAACTCAGAATATCCCACGTGATTAAATGAGTCGCAGATGGAATCGAATCGTACTCTATTCCCTATTTCTTATTTCTCTAAAACCTATGTTAACAAAACATTAAACCGAAATTGATTAAGATATGTTAAGTAATATAATTAAGACTTAAGTAAAAAATTGCAATATTTCAGATATCCCACAATCCAGTTACTGACTGGCTGTAGAAAATAAATTTAGACGTACTAAGTGAAATTACAGAAACGTTGAGTAAATTTATCTGGCACCGTATAATTTGAGCTCTATAAAGCAATGGAGACTCCACAAATTCAGTCATACAGAAAATTAAAACAGTTATACAGAACTTTTAAATTCTAAAATATGATTTCACAGATCGCAAGCAGAATGAGCCCAGCTATCAAGCGAAACACTATTAATAAATGAATTGCAAGAGTAGGGAGTTCCCCAAGACAAAAAGCTCCGTTACATTTTGATTTTGAAAAACGTATAGAACAACAATTGTAGAGTATCTCTTTATTAAGAAGAGAGCTTAAAAGGTTTTTTTTTTTTTTTTTTTTTTTTTTTGTTGGTAGTTTAGAGATATTTTGGAAAACAATTTTCCCCTTCTTTAAACCCGAGCTCCTCTCCTCACCCCCTTCCGATCCGATTTCTGCTTTTAACACACATAATTATGATCTTTACATGAAAAATTTAAATATAGATCGATATTTAACAAAAATTAACTAACAAACTCATTAAATATCGAACAATAAACCAAAAATTACTGTGGAACATTAAAAAAGAATATATATATATATATATATATATATATATATATAAAATTGTAACCTCTGTCTGTACATTGATTTTTTTCGCGAAATTTCACGATAACTTTTCGTTTCACATGTCATAGACACCATAACTGCATTTTGTTTCTTTGGTGTCTGTTTGTTTGTTTGTTTATTTGTTTGTTTGTTTGTTACCTTTTCACGCATAAACGGCTGAACCGAATTTTATGAAACTTGGTATGTATATTACTACTAACCCAACTTAGACTTTAGGCTATTTTAAAATTCTCTGAGACGAACAGGAGTGGGGGTTATAAGGGAAGCCAGATATTAAAAATAGCGATATTTCGTTTCCTATTAGTTTTTCGGCAAATATGAACATAACAAAAGTTGTTTATTTTGAGTAACTTTTGGTATATACACTTTTTTCGTATACCGAATTATAAACGAGATATACGCTAAAACCTATAGCGGAAGTGAACAATTTTATTTGGGACAAAAGATCCAACCGAAATAAATAAATCTCGGTATATGTATTATCACTAACACTTTAATTATAACAAGCCATACCAACATTTCTAGGGACGGGCAGGAGTGGGGGTTATGAGGGATGCCAGAAATTAAAAATAGCGATATTTCGTTTCGTATTGGTTTCTTGGCAAATATGAAAATAACAAAAGTTGTTTATTTTGTTATTTAGAGTAACTTTTGTTATATACACTTTTCTTTTATAACAAAGTATAAACGAGATATACGCTAAAAACTAAAGCGGGGGCAACAATTTTATTGGGCACTAACGGTAGAACCGAACTTAACAACACTCGGTATGTAAATTAGCATTAATTCTTCCATGATTATAAGCTATACTAAAAATTTTAGGTTCCAAGGGGAATGGGGGTTATAAGGGAGGCCTGAAATAAAAATTCGGGATATTTCAGCGTCTATTTGTTTTTTGGCAATCGTCCACATAACATAATTTGTTTACTTTTTTAATTAGTGTAAATTTTGTTTTATAATTATTTTTTTTGTAAAATAAGGTTTGAAGCAAGTAATTTGCTTAGAAATATCGATATGCTCAACAATACATTCCAATATGAACTACTCAGGTATCTCACCTGGATAAGTTAATTCAAATCCATGTTATAATTTTATCCTTAATAATTCAAAACTATGTTATTTTTTAATGTCAGTAACAGTTTGCACTAAATAAGGTTTACTGCCCCCGTGTATATAGTGTATTTAATACATTATTTAATTAAAACGTGAAAAATATTTGAAACAGTTTTAGAATTGTGAAGATAATGTAATATGATTTTTTAATATATTTGAATGTATTAGAGGATAGCTATCCAAAATGCATTGTAGGTTGGCAGCACTGAGGCTATGCAGGTGTCGAGCTACTTCCTTTGTCCTATCACTTCTGCCGCTTCCCTTCCGACCTCATATTGGTCTATGTTTACATGTTAATTGATGGTTATAGCAATGTATTATTATTCTCAGGAATGTGAATTTCTTTAATTATCATAAATAAATAGTTTACAAGAATAAACGCTAGGGAGGTGCACCCAGGTTTTTCTGGTATTTATTAACTCTGCTCCGTTAATGTATTATGATATACTTTACTGAAAACCAATATGAATACACAGTTTACAATCGAGACTTATGAAAGAGTGTTTTAATAGAGGCTATGACGTACCTAAAACAGCTGTCACCGTTGGACATTGTACCGCATGAAGGGAAAGGAACTTATTCATACGTGGTTTGGAAGATAGAATACATTCTAGGATTATGAATTATATGGTCCATCACTTTATAAAAAAAAAAAAAAAAAAATCTACATACTCAGAGGACGGGAAATATAAAAATATTGAGGACAATGAAGTCTTAAATAACAAATAATTTTATTATTAACAAATCCACAGTAACGACGGGTATAAATTCTAAACACTGGGACAGGGAAATAAAAAAAATATTGTGGAAAGTAAAGCCTTGCCAAAAACATACCATCTTCATTCAGCCTCAAATGAATTCCCGGGCGAAGCCGGGTACCTTTGCTAGTATATATATATATATATATATATATATATATATATATATATATATATATATATATACATATATGAACACAACTCATTATTAACACATTTTTATTAAAACACAAATATATAAATCTCTCTCTCTCTCTCTCTCTCTCTCTCTCTCTATATATATATATATATATATATATATATATATATATATATATATATATATATATATATATCTATATATATATAAAATTGTAACCTCTGTCTGTACATTGATTTTTTTCGCGAAATTTCACGATAACTTTTCGTTTCACATGTCATAGACACCATAACTGCATTTTGTTTCTTTGGTGTCTGTTTGTTTGTTTGTTTGTTTGTTTATTTGTTTGTTTGTTTGTTACCTTTTCACGCATAAACGGCTGAACCGAATTTTATGAAACTTGGTATGTATATTACTACTAGCCCAACTTAGACTTTAGGCTATACTAATATTCTCTGAGACGAACAGGAGTGGGGGTTATAGGGGAGGCCTGAAATTAAATATGGCGATATTTCGTTTCCTATTGCATTTTCGGCAAATATGCACATAACAAAAGTTGTTTATTTTGTAATTTAGAGTAACTTTTGTTATATTCACTTTTGCCGTATACGGAAGTATAAATGAGTTATACGCTAAAAATAGCGGGAGTCCACAATTTTATTTGGCACAAAAGACTCAACCGAACTAAACCAAACTCGGTATGTGAATTAGCACTAAAGCCTTTCTTATAATAAGCCATACGAACATTTCTAGGGACGGGCAGGAGTGGGGGTTGTAAGGGAGGCCTGAAATTAATAATAGTAATATTTCGTTTCCTATTGCATTTTCGGCAAATATGCACATAACAAAAGTTGTTTATTTTGTTATTTAGAGAAACTTTTTTTATATGCACTATCGCCGTATACCGAAGTATAAAGGCGTTATACGCTAAAAATTATAGCGGGAGTCAACAATTTTATTTGGCACAAAAGACTCAACCGAACTAAACCAAACTAAGTATGTGTATTAGCACTAACGCCTTCCTTATAATAAGCCATACCAACATTTCTAGGGACGGGCAGGAGTGGGGGTTATAAGGGAGGCCTGAAATTAAAAATAGTGATTTCCTCTTGGGGTTTCGGCAAATATGCACATAACAAAAGTTGTTTATTTTGTTATTTAGAGAAATTTGCTCAACACTTCTTTTCAATATGAACTACCAGGTACCTCAAATGAAAAAAATGATTCAAATGTATGTCAATATTTTCTCATTAATAATTCAAATTTATGCTTAATGCACAGGAGACGGGAAATATGACAATATGGAGGACAGTGAAGTCTTACATAATAAAATAATTTTGTTATTAACAAATCCACAGCAACGATGGGTATTAACCCTAAACACTGGGACGGGTAAATGTCAAAATATTGTGCGAAGTAAAGCCTTGCCAAAAATATACCATCACCATTCAGCCTCAAATCAATTCCCGGGCGAAGCCGGGTATCTGTGCTAGTATATATATATATATATATAATTGTAACCTCTGTCTGTACATTGGTTTTTTTCGCAAAATTTCAAGATAACTTTTCGTTTCACGTGTCATAGACACCATAACTGCATTTTGTTTCTTTCGTGTGTGTTTGTTTGTTTATTCGTTACCTTTTCACGCATAAACGGCAGAACCGAATTTTATGAAACTTGGTATGTATATTACTACTAGCCCAACTTAGACTTTAGGCTGTATTAGTATTCTCTGAGACGAACAGGAGTGGGGGTTATATGGAAGGCCTGAAATTAAAAATAGCGATATTTCGTTTCCTATTGGTTTTTCGGCAAATATACTTAACAAAAGTTATTTATTTTATTATTTAGAGTAACTTTTTTTATAAACACTTTAGTCGTATACCGAAGTATAAATGAGTTATACGCTGAAATAAAAATTTGCGATATTTCATTTTCTATTTGTTTTTCGGTTATGATGTATCTAAAACAGCTGTCACCATTAAGCTTTGGACCGCATCAAGGGAAAGGAACATTAATTCATTCATGGTTTGGAAGACAGGATACTTTCTACGACCATGAATTATACTGTTCATTACGTTATAAAAAAATCTACATGCACAGGAGACAGGAAATATACTAATATTAGAAGAGTGAAGTCTTAAATAACAAATAGTTTTATTATTAACAAATCCATAGCAACGACGGGTATAAACCCTAAAAACTGTTACGGGAAAATGTCAAAATATTCTGGAAAGTAAAGCCTTGCCAAAAAAATACCATCTTTATTCAGTCTATAATGAATTCCCGGGCGAAGCCGGGTACCTTAGCTAGTATATATATATATATATATATATATATATATATATATATATATATATATATATACACTAAACCGCAAAAAAAAACCGGACACTTCATTTTTGTCGTATTAAAAGCTAATTTTCAGCAATTTTCTTTATGTGGGTATTCTAGTTATTACAGAGAATTTAGAGTCTAAGTCCATTGAACTAATCCCTTCAGGATTAGTAAACAATTAGATAAAACTCAGATTAGATTTACTTGTCGTGAAGTTGATCTATTCTAAACTGTAAGTAGTTTTTCGCACATTTAAACATCTTTAATTATTAATCAAGCATTTTCTTTAATTAATGTTTTATTTTTATTTCGGTCCAGAATGATGGGTCTTTCAAACTTAGATGGAAGGACGGAGCTTACGTTACATTGCCGAAACGCTTGGGGTAGCGAAGTCTACCATTCACTGTAATAAAAATGAAGAATAATTTTTTTTTTAAATGTGTTAATTTATCTTTTTATTTTTTTTTATTTTGTATTTTTGTGTATCAATAAAAATTATTCACTTTTGGCAGATTTTGTTTAAATAACCTAAAGATTAACCAATTATTTTAATTAAAAAGATTAGTATAAATATATATTAAGTATATAACAAAATTATAAGACTAAATCTAAGCGTCCGGTTTTTTTTGCGGTTGAGTATATATATATATAATTTTGAATGAATCTCATTTTTGTCATCTACTAGGTAGGATCGATGGATATTTCAGGAAATGTTTCCTAAAATTGCGTTAAGAGTACAACCTCAATAGCTCATTGGTTTATCAATCTGCTAAAACGGATGAGACTTAATGCTTGTGCTGGATAGGATTTGTGATGTCTAGAATATTGTTTTACATTAAAAGATTAATGCATTATAACACAAACTAATACTACAATTAATAATGGTAAATACATACATACATTATCTTGAGACTCTTGAAATAAGACTTGATTAAATGTCTAGGATGTGGGTAAGGCCTTTCATCTATTACGGCCGATCTGGTCTTTATATCGAAACATTAGGTTTAAGTACGAAGAGGTTTAAGTGTCAGACTAGATATGAAAATTCTGTTTATATTAAGGGGTGTGTTATAAATTTGAACGTTGCGGCATTTGATGGAACATCTCAAATTCTGGGTCAAGAAGGTGGGGGTATTCTTATTTATTCATGCTGCCTTCTGCTGGCGTGCTTTGCAATTAAAAAGGACCACTTCCTTCAGAAATTAAATTAATAAAGTGATGAAAAACTTTATGGCTCCTGCTCTTCTTAACGAGAGCTAAAAATGGCTTTAATAAGTAATGAGAAGTATGGAAATATTATGATAAATAATTCTCACGACCCGTCTTCCGCAGCTCTCTTTCTCATCCAAATGGTGGAATCTCTTATCGGAAAGTTTTAATAATTCCGTTTTCTGACTGCAATGGAACCTCCAAGAATTATTTCTTTGCGCATACGCGCGCTTTTAAAAGTTAAATTAGTAGTTGCTAAAACCGTATCTGAATGTCTAAAATACTCTCAGTTTGTACACTCCAAATACAACCAAACACGCACATTATCGCGCACGCGTTTATAAGTAACTATTAACAATCATTATGATTACTGAGTACTGCCCACCTCGCTAGATATCCCGGGAGCGACGAGAGATAAACTCTAGAGCTCTGAAGATGTGTGTCCAGAAAGTATTCTACTTGGACGACCTTCTCATCACAAAAGTATTTTGATGCTTGAATTGAAACTTCTTGTGTAGGGCAAAATTGGGAGAAGAAGAGTTTGTTTAAGTGCTGTGGTTCATGCTTGTTTTAGTGCGGTGTCCTGTACACGAGTAGTTTACATTCTGTTACATTCGCATCTATCCTGCGTGTGACAGTTTCAAGATGTTTCAAAGTGCACTTGGAAGTAGAGTTCGTTTCAGTTTATCCAAATCCAACGTATTGAATAGTGGCTTTCAATGGAGGTAGATCTGTGACCAATTAGTGCCGAAGGACATACTTCTCGGTTCATTCTTTATTGACATCAGTTTCAACAGCCTAATTTATCTTGATCAGCGCTTAATGCCTTCTTAGAGATGTCACATGATAATACAAATATTCTTCTTCTTTGTTATGAGAAGGTTGAAATCGGAAAAGTGATGTAGCAGAGTTTTCCACCTCGGAAAAATAAGTGGTCTAGATACATTGGTGTCACAGTTCTTGTAAATATGCTACGGCCAACCATAAATTCTAGACCAGTGTTACATAATAAGCAACCAACACATCGTACAATCTCCTTTCAACAAGAATGATTTGAAATAAGGTGTCTCTATTTGAATGAAGGACACAAGTTTTACTACCCATACCACCTTCTAGAAAGTCTTTAGTAAATCCGAACGTTGTGTCAGAAGCATCTCTCACTAGACTCAGCAAAATACTAGGCTAGGTCGTACCAGCAATGAATTAGGATAACAGTGAACTGAAATGTGTGTCTATTTTTTTCACCATTTTAGAGAGTAGAGATGCTCCCTACGCCAGCTTTGCACTTTTATGTGTGTATCTGTATATCTAGTTATCTGGAAGGTTGGCTAAGTACTACCCCTCCCCAAAGTACCAGGAGACAGCTGATTCGAGATTCTCCTTTGATAAAGGCGAGGTTCACTTGCGGGGCAAACATTGATCGAAAGCCCCTTTAGTTGGTTGCTAAAGATATTTAAGGTCAGCAATGCTAACCCAGAAAAATGTATGTATATATTTTGGAGCGAAAAGCTTGATGTTATTTACATATGTATGTATTTATATAATGTATGCATGAATGTAGAAGGCAGATACAGGTTTGTGTCATGTCGGTGTATAAGGGGGAGGTAAGGGGTTCAGACAAAGGTAGTATATTGCCCCAGTCAACACACGGTCATGAATTTTTATTGGGTCTATGTGGTGAGGGTAATCCAGCCTGAGTCTGTCTTCCTCAGCCCGCAACATCTCTACCATATTCTTGGGAAGCTCTTTTTTACCTTCCCAGGCTTCTGATGTCTTTCTATATTACACCTATATACCTCATACATCGGGAACAAATATTATCTTTTGTGTCCTAGCGGAAAAATAAATCGGGATTTTATATCGAGACTAAACGGCAGTCTTATTGGATTGCGTTTATGATATTTGCCGAGGCCGACCTAACAGATGATCATGAATTTCGAATGAATTCAAGACAGGTGGACTTCCTCTACTTGAACTAGAAAAACCACATGAGTTCTACTGGTCAGGGAAAGAAAACCCCTAAGGGAAAATATAGGTGAGCCGAGGCTCATTAGCAAGAGTTTACCTACATAATCCTATGAAACCAATCATAGTCTATAGTACTGATAAGAGCAGATAGGGTTGGTTGGTTTGAAACTCTGATTTGTGTTGACACATCACATTTGTGTCGACAGATAACATCAAGAAGAGGGCTGAAGAGACTGAAAGATCCTACCTGCTGACAGCAACGAGTCATCTAAGATGGCAGGGAGCTCTAGATTTCAAAAGATTTGTCTTAAGTAAGTTAAGAGGTGAGAGTAACCCAACTTACAACTACGTACACTAAGCATATTTCCCACATCAGATATATTTCTCCGGTAATAAGAAACCAATATAAACAGGACTTGAATTTATGGTAGACATAAGATTTTTTGCCGCACAAGTTAGCTTAAGTGAAAATTGCTTAAGTAGAAGTCGTTGTTAATGGAAGAAACCAAAAAAAAAAAAAAATTCTCGATATAAAATATATATATATATATATATATATATATATCAACATTTTTAATATTGTACTTTCTATATATTTTTTGTTATAGAACCATTTTTCGATCCAAATAATGGGAACATTACACAGGACATACATGCTTTTGTGTATTTTTTATTGCTTTAACTCGTCTCTTCACCGAATACGGCTTTTAACGAACTTACCCTTAGTTTACATGAAAAGGTTATATATAGTGAAATGCTATCGAGGACTGTAACGATCAAATAAAACGCTCACGTACACCAAATAGTAAAACTCAGATGATTAATAAGTCATATTATTTAGAAAATAAGTACATTTTAAGCATTGACGTTTCGTGATACAATGGCGAAGTCTTAATGTTAAGTGAGTAGAAGTGGAGGTTTATTTAAGGCGGAACCACCCCAAAATATAAATAACAGATAGATATCGAAAAATACACCACCTGCAGAATATTCCAGTTTCAGTAGCATATTCCACTTCATATAGTACTGTTTGTTAAGACTATAATAACGGAAATATCAAGCAAATAATAATTTTTGACTCTACCCCCTCCCTAAGCTTCCATTTATCCCAACTATTCTTTATAGCCACTTCATGTTTAGTTTTTCATAAAACGTTGGCAACGATGAATTCATAATTCTGACCACTATAATAACACACACCCACGTATGTAATTCGGAAAGACAATACAATGTCCTCTTGACAGCAGTGGCTTCTGAAAGGCAAAGACTAACCTTACGTAAGGCACGAGCGACCCTTTTTGGAGCTCCTTGATTAGGTGTTTAGGCCTAGATTTTGGAAAATTGAAATGTTGCTATTATTGTTAACTTCATATTAATTGTTTTAAGTTTCTAATCACGAAGCGCGATTAACTCATGTCTATGTCATATGATCCGAAATACTCCAAAACTAGTTCTGTGTACAAAACAGTATTTAGTTCATAGAATGGAGAACCCCAAACTTAGCATGTTCGTAAACATACTTGGCAAGCCCAAACTTGGAATGAGCTGCAGCTGAAGCGCATGTATTCCGCCATTTAATCTGTATCTGCTGATTGACAACTACCAGTTGACACTAGGGAGCGGTGTTTACTCCCTAAAGGCTGTTGATAGAGGAAGAGGAAATACCCGACCTCCCTCTGGTAGGGTTGTGTCTCCCCTTGTTTACCCGGCCTCCCGGGATCTTCCCGAGACTCCTCCTGTTTGTAAACAAGCACAATGACCCCTTCAACCCGACCACCTCCTTTAAGATACCATTATCATTTGTTATCAGTCTCTCGTCTCCTAGTCTCTAGTTTATGGACTGCAGGCATTTATATCTTGGCTTCCCATATAAGCTGGAGTTATATGTAGCTATCCAACCGAAGCCCCATTAATTATAGACATAGATTGCTTTCAAAAGTTTTGTTTTTGCATTATGACTTAGGAAAGAAGTACTAGTGGATGGGGTAGTCTAAATATCTTTCTACACAATACGGTCCGTAGGTTGGGCCCTTCAATGACAGTGAAGTGTTAGAAATATAGGTAGAACAGCTACAGTGATTTTTCCTGATGTATCCTATCATTCCCTTCCTTGTCTTAATTGATGTAAGTGGGGCAGATTATTAAATCATTTTGGAGATATAGTTTTGTTTAATACTGAATAGATTAGGAACTGTGTATATCATGCGTTGAACAAGTAACTATCATAAGGGATAGTTCTCAATGTTTGTCAAGACAAGCCACAAGTAGAGGATGACCGCACTGAGGAAGGGTATTGGACACTGCAATTTTCCTGCTAATATTCTGTAGGGTGATCAGTATATTCGACTCATTAACTTAGAGATCTGAAAGTTACGTTCTATTATTCAGACCAGGAGTGTTCTGTGGAAATTTGAACTCCATGAGTGAGATTCCTTCAAAATAAGGCGCTTCTTTCTCCAATAGTCAAATATATGTTGATGAATTTCTGCCCCAAACATAAAACCTTTTACACTAATTTTACACTAGTTACAGGCTAGTTTTACACTTTTATTGCTTTTAAATGATTATATCCTAGTTCCTGAAGAACGGCAAAATTACTCCATTTAGAAATGTTTTTAAAAAAAAAATTTTTAGTAACCGTATTTAAGTATTCCTTCTTCAACAAAATAATTCTCTTGCTTTGGAAGACGCACTTAACTAGAGCATGCTATTGACCTGCTATTTGTCTGAATCTTCTTCAGTTACGATACTTTCTTGGAGAAGAAAACTACTTCGACTGTTCAATAACGGTGTTTCCAGTTTTCATACTAGTTTGTTCATTGGTGAAATTAGAATATGAATATTTTATATCATGTAGTTTTCGATCATTACAATAAAAAAAAAATTTGTTCACAGGTTTGATATTGATATTTTCATTAGTTTGTATCAAAGGGTCATCAGAAGATTTAGGGTTGACGGTTGCATGTCTAGGTAGAGGAATTGTGTACCGAAACATTTTAGTCCACTAGGTTACGAACTGGAAACGGAATAATGAAAACCACTAACCTTTGCGTGCTAGTAATCACTATAATTTTAACTTGCCAAATAAATTCGGGCTCAAATAAATAGGTTCCGAGAGTTTGAAATACCCTTGAGCCTGGAGATGACACGGGCCTAGAGCTTTATTTATATGCTAATGTTGGTTGCCCTGATAATAAACTAACAACAAACTAGGAGGAAGGGTTGGCACAACTGTTGACAAGGGCGAACCCCGGTAGCCCAAGGCTAAGGAATTAGTGATAATCCAGGAATGCCAGAAGTCGGGTCGATACTTAGCCATCTCTGCATTTACTTAATTGCTTAAAGTACTTCAACCATCTAAACCCTCTCTCTCTCTTCTCCCCTTCTCCATCTATGACGTTTCCACAATGAATGGGGCGTTTATATTTCACTTTAAATTATGCGTAGCATGGTCTGTTATGTAGAGTATAGATAGAATAATTAATTCCGTCCATGCTTACTCCCCTAGGCCTTCATTATCTCAATCTCTCTGCTTGTATGTGACTGTATACGTATACATACATACATATATATATATATATATATATATATATATATATATATACATAAAACAAAAAAAAAAACAAGCAACCCTACTGGAGGTTTTCAGTTTCTCTTTTCTGAATTTCGGCAGTTGCCTAGGGTGTTACAGCTCTATAATTTTTCTAGAATCTATTACCCAACCCTTTTTAGTCCATTTCCCATTGGAGTATTTTTCCTTGAGGTTTATTAATCTTCTTTTCCTCGTCTACCTCTGATGACTATTGGTTTTGGAACCTCACTATGGGACATAAGATGTACGTTTCGTTGACTTCTTGCTGTATAATAACAATATCACCTCGTGTTTGAAATCTACTTCTACATAGACTTGCTAGCCTTCGTGATATCTACTGGGCTACATTTGACCTAAATTTATGGTGACGGGTGTTGGCGACGGATGAGCTCCCTGCTTTTCAATAACCTGATTGATGATTTTTATTTTTTTTTAATCTATTTCCTCTACATAGTAACTCTATGTGGAGGGATTTTATTTTTCTGCACATCCCATGCATATTTGCATTATAAGTGCATTTTGACAAAACTTTTAACAATTTTTTATATAATAATATATATACATATATTAACAATATAATAATATATACATATATTATTATATAAACTATATATATATATATATATATATATATATATATATATATATATATATATATACATTAACCTAAGATTTTAGGAAAGGTTTCGAACTCTCACTCAATTGTGCCAGCGGGTTGATCTAACTTCTTTAGGGCGGTGTGTTTATGGCGGTGTGTATATTTGAACGGACCACATTTTTGTCTTCTAGATAGGATCAGTGATAATTGGAGAACATTTTTTGGAAAATCGCTTTATCTGATAAATAGCAGTTGCTGTATCAATTATAATAGCACACTAGCTGATTTCTGCTAATAACCGTACATTTTTTTCATTTGTGCTGGAAGGAGAGGGATACAGCCAAGAGAATATCTTCTACCAACGAAAACGTTCAAGTGTGCCAGCGCGCTAAGCCCCGACATAATTCAAGTATTAAACCATCGCCGAAATAAGAGAAGAAATGGGAATTGGAATCGATTTAAATGTAAATTCGGGTGGCTTTAATAGGAGCTAAGTGCTGTATGTTAGGAATAGAGGTAGGTGTACTATAGGAGAAGCTATTGAGTACGTGCTTGGGTTACCTGGTGACGGTGCTGCCCCCTAACGCACCTTTCACAAGAATATTGAACTACTTTATAGGGAACTTCTTTTCCTTCCTTACTAAATTCTAACCTTTTTTTTAAATGAAATAATATGTAGTTAACGCACAAAAGGACAATCCTTTAATCTTTTTGTAACAGTAATGTGGTGACATTAATATGTAAAGTTTATCCTACTAGATGTAATTTTGTATATTCATTTATCCTAAAACAGTTGGTCTTTAGAAAAATGTAAATACATACTTCATCGATTAGTTTCTGATGTAATCCAGTCGCTTATTTGTTGTTGTTACGAACATATGAATAAATATGAGAAGTTAAATCAATTAAAGGGTTGGAACCCTTATGAGAAGTTGTTTGGGGGTTACTTTATGTGCTCATTTTCCTTAAAAATGTGTTACCGAGGTTGTACCGGTGGTTTTTTTGAACGTCTTACTAAGATATTTTTCGATTTTTAAAATTATAAAAAAATATTTTTCTGTATGACGCTCTAGCTGTCACAGCTTCATTTAATCGGTACCAAATTTGATATTTAATAGTTTCATGTACTTTCATGGCCTTGGGGACAGGAACATCATAAGAGCCAATGTTTTTATACGGAAAACTGTTTTGATATTGCTCTTACTGGATAATGTATTTCCTTCAATATGAGTTGTATAAGTAAAACTCATATACTTAATAACTCTACTCATATACTTACTAACTCTACTCTTAGCTTAATAAATTACATGTATTATTTAAATTGTACCTTTGCTAAGGGGAAAGCAACATTGATGCATTGTTATCAATCAAAATTGTAATTACGTAAGGTGTTAGTTACTCTTAGCATAATTTTAATTTTTTTTATTTATAAATTCATATAAAAAAAAATAGTTTTTTAGAAACTAATGGATAAATCGTTATCTCAGGTAAGAAAAAACGCCTCGTTCCTTCACTATTCTTTATTCGTTGTGACAGAGCGCTTTCAGAGCATACGCTCCATCATCAGTGCCCTGTGGGAGTCACAGGGAATCCTTGGTTCCTGTCACATCATTGTGAAGAGCAGGGCACTGATGATGGAGCGTATGCTCTGAAAGCGCTCTGTCACAACGAATAAAGAATAGTGAAGGAACGAGGCGTTTTTTCTTACCTGAGATAATAATTCCTTCACCATCCAGCACCTCAAAAATGGATAAATCGTTAATTGCTGAAATCAGATTTAATAGAGAAGTGATGTATAGAAGGAGTGCAATATTAGAAGTTCCTCGATAATTTTGAGCTCCGTTGACAAGTTATATATTAACAATCTTGTTACATTCAACTTTTTTTCTATTCATTCAACCTCAATTAAATCCTCCATTCATTTTCCGGAAATTCTTACAATAAGCTGCTATATCAAAAATGATATCCAAGTTCAAAAAATTATTAAAATTAGAAAATAATTTGTTCTTGGCCGAAGAAATTATTTGCCATTCCTTTATTATTATCAGCACTTGAATAACTTTTAGAAGCTGCTTTAATTATAGAATATAAGAATATTCTTATTTACTAAGCTTATTTTTAACTTATAGAGTATAAAAAGATTAATTGTGGGTGACAACAATAACGGAACGCAAATAAGAATAATAATGGAAAATGAAACTCGTTAAAAATTCGGAAGACATGGTCAGCTTCGATGCGGATATTCCAAGAACATTTTCCGGTTTATGATTTTATCGAAGCACAATTCTGAAGTTCACCAGAACTAATTTTAACTTTTCCGGGAACCAATTCATTCAACGTTTTCATTTGAACCAAATTTCTGTTTATAATCAAAACTTTTGGCCTTAAGGACAATTTTGAAAAATATCTGTTTCTATTAGTTGAGTGCTTGAGGATGATTAGTTTTGGTAGATGTTTTATTTCCTGAATACTCTGCATATTTTTATTTCTTCCATTTCATTTTATCTTTATTTATAAATTAATTTATAAATGAATTTAGACTTCAGGTAAATCTGATGTTTGGAATTCTACAACTTTCAGTTCTGTATTCATTAGTAGCATACACTGTAATTGTCGAATAACACTTCAGGAATTAAGTTTGACAGTTACTACAAGATAAACTAAATCAAAGGGAGTAATGACATTTGCTATTAAATCCTTTCTAGATTACCTTGGATCAAGATTGAATTACGATCAACTTAGCTTAGATTGCTACAAATAGAATTATTAAACTTAGCTCCGTGAAGCCACAGTCGTTAAAAGTTTTGGAATTAACGCTGGGAACATTTTTCCCATGATTATTTGCTGATTTAACTTCACTTCCCAGGACTGTAACAGACCAGCAGAACTGTAAATACATCCTACTGTAAAAAGTAATTAATTACTTCCTTTACTCTTAATCGAAAACTTTCATTTCAACATTACTTTTTTTAATGGCTTTATAGAGAGGTTTCAAATTGTAATGAGTGTATAGTGTCCTATTAAAAACCAACCACGGGCTCAAATTTTAATTATTTTTTTCTGGTGAAACTAAACAATAACTTCTACGTTTGTGAAAATAATAAATTATTTTACAACTTTACAACAAGAGGATCTTCATATCTCACGAACATTCTTTATTGTTTTTAAGTAAACATTTTACCCTCTAGTGAAATCTGACCAAATCCACAAAAAAACAATGGCTATCATCATAAAAAGTAATTACATCAATAAGATGGCAAGTGAATGCAGACAGGTATACAGAGTGCAAGGAAGATACACTAAATGAAGTAAATAAGAAATTTTTAAAGTATTTAGAGAAACAATACAAGCACAAATTTATAGGTGAAAATGTAGAAAATATGCATTTATCAACGATCCAAGGATATTTCGGATTGTCAAATTACATAAAGATGATATCTAACTCAGGCTCATAGTTTATGGTATAAATTGGTCGCTATATTACCTATTTGTTTTTATAACCGTTTTGGGATGTTTTTTTGTAAAAATAATACATTTAATATTGAAAAGTCTGTAGAGACAAAGAAAGAAACTGAAAAGAACAGTCTTGGGAGTTTTAGAGGTTTTAAAAACCTTTATATATTACGGTTTGGGGGGAAATTCCTGTAATATGGAACAAAATAAGAAAGAAATTAGGGAGGATAAGAAATTTGTGAAAGCATTTGTGTGAAAGGATTTTTAGACAAAAAGTCTTTTGAATGTTATGTAAATTATTTAAATTTTTCTACTAGGAACAAAATAAAAGATACATAAAACAACTTAAAAGATAAAAAAGAATTATCAAAGGATTCAAATGTGGTTTATGAAATTATATGTCTGGTTTGCACAAAAAAGTACATTTGGGATACAAAACAGTGTTTGGAAAAAAATTTCTTTTTTTATTTTCTCAGTTCCCTGAACTGAGGAAGTATATTTATTTAATTCTCTTCACTTGTAGGTCCAATCTTTTGATACTACTTTCAGTGGAATGGGTTATTTAAAATAATTTGTTACATGAAATACAAAATATTCTTTTCTATACACATCTACCATATTAATTTTAGATCCATTTAGCAAACAATAAATGCAATTTAAGAAAAATATTTGTAATAATGAGAAAGAAAAAATCGTTATTATCAATCGTACACGACTCTTGAACTATTAATAGTCAATATCGTTTCTGTCTATGTAATCCACCAGAGAATAAATAGCATTCAAAGAACGATTTAATTTAATTTATTTTATCAATAGGTCTATGTATGTTTTACTGCCTGATGTATAACACTGACATTATGATACTGCATAATATTTCAGGTGAAGTTCGTAATACCACCTGATCAGCTGTAATGCAGTTACCCATAGCAACCTAACAAGTTATTTTGATTATTGAAAACCATTAGAATACACGTGCAAAAATAATTTCAATTCAAACGAATTAATAAATAATTTATCAACTCTAAAATGATGTAAAAAAACATTTCTATACATATTAATCATGAAACTGCTTAGGGAAAATATTGTAATACTGCATAGCACAATTTTGGTTTTAATAATTTAAAGGTTTTACACAAGGAGCCAGTTAGGAATAAGTTGTTATATCTATTTTTTCATTATCTTGATTATTAACCCAGATATTTGCATTTTTTAGTTTTCGGCCTTCTGTAAACCCCCACTCCTACTCACGTCATATCAATTAGCTGTTATATTAAGAAGCACTTCATTTGAAGCCTAAATATGAAATATTGATCTCATTGAACTTTTATGTTTTGAGATAAATGCAAATACGTGACGTTCGTGGGATAACTGGTTTGTTAACTCAGTCCCTGCGTGACGGACTTTTTTTTTTATTTGCTTGGTGACTAAAATGAATATTTATTTTCTTATTTAATCAGTCGTTTAATAATTCAATCCATTTTCAAGTAAGTAATTAAGAAAGAATCTGGTATATAGGCAGACGTGAATTTCAATTACTTTATGACCAAAGAAAAACATTGGTGAAATGAGTGATTCTCCAACTCAGTCTCTCTTCCTCTCACACAAACACACAACATACACACACATTGAAGGTCGACACAAACCTCTACTCACATTAAATAGTTGGAGGGGTGAGCATAAGACTATCTGATTTCCCTCAGGAACTGACTGGGTTCCCACTAGAGACCTTCCGAATTAATTCTCTACTCTAATCTGGAATGAGCAGGTTGCAATTTCTTGACAATATGACATTAATATATTTAACTACGGATTCTGCTGGCACCAGTAGCCTGCCTTTTATACATTCCAGAAAGCCCAGCGTCCTTTTCTTACAAAATATTAGTCAAATCGACTTTTATTTATAATGTTTTTGTGTGAAATTAGTATGTATAAAAATTATCTCAATAAAGGAAATCCTAATACTGACAGTGAATTTCACAATAAATACTTAAGAGAAGATGTTATTTTTTATAGAATCAATGATTCAAATATTGATTAACTTATTGTCCCATATTTCATTTTAAAATTTGGACGTAGGAATGATGAATAGTAAATACTTGTTTAATATGTAAAACCTCTAATAATTCTACAAAAATGCAATTTGGGAATTGAATACTCTCGTTACTTCTGTCTGTATCTTCAGAACCACTAGATACTCGCAGAGAAAGAGGTTAAAGGAAGTCTTCACAAGCATTTAACAGACAGATACTTGTTTCATAAGGTTTTAGGGCGAAAAACTACTAGGCTATCATTACCTTGTAATATCTATAACTGTCGTTTTGATTAAGCACCTGCATTTTGAGAGTAATCTGTGTTCATGTAAATTGTCAACATTTTAATTTTTGTAAATTTGTATTGTAATTATATACTCATCCATATCGCCATTTAAAATTTAACAATATAAACGAGTATACAAAAAAAAAATTTACATTTCTCTATACAAATTTGTAGTTTTCACAAAATGAAATAATTTATCAAGCTCTTTAAGGTGAACCACCTCATATTATATTTAACAAATATAATAAAGAACTTATTAAGTTTATCAAAAGTATAGATATGGATGTAGCAAAAATATATTACAATGTAAAGTTGATTGTGAGGAATGGGTATTATTGTTCAATATTTTTTCCTTACTTAAACTCGCAAATTAAACATCGGTTGAGTTTAACTTTAATTGATATGTTTTAGTTTTTTTTTCTTCTTTTTGTTTGCTCTTATTTTATTTATTTATTTATTTTTTCATTTCATTTATTAATTTTATTTGTAATTATCTAACTTATTTTAATATTTTATTTTATTATTATATTTGAGTAGATAATTGATTAATGTGTATATATTGTAAAATAAAAATGTATTTAAATACATATAATCATCCACGTAATATGCCGTGTGGCAATGGAACATGTATCCAAATAAATAACTCCACATAGGGTTACTATTAGGCGAAAACAAATGGTCTTAAGTGTCATCTCCAGGTGCCACTATATTCTTGGAAATATTGCAAGCGTTTCAAATATTTGTATACGCATGGATTCCATCAAAATGTGGTAGATAGTCAAGTCTGTATTACACTTCCCTCACGTCGGGGGGGGGGGGGGGTTGACCTTTTGTCATAAGATAGCCATGCGTAAATCTTGTGTGCCCTATTCGGAGTCTTCCTAATACGACTTTATCTCTTCTGTTGTCTCTTGTCGAATATTTCCATAGACGGATGGAGGTTTTAATAGTTCTTAGTTTATTGTTCTGGGTTTCGTTCCACATTTGTTGCCATTTTTTATCAATATATTCTTTGAGTGGTTGATAGAGATGTAATTGTTGTTAGGGCGATAGAGACAAGTTGGTGGGCTTCTCTGTCTGCTACATCTGCTTTTTCGTTTCCATCTATTCCCACGTGGCTTGGAACCCACATGAAGTAGACGACCCTTTTTAACTCCCGGAGCATTTATATATACTTATGTATTTTTTGTACTATAAGATTGTTTGTAAATACATCTTTAATACTCAGTAGGACAAGAGTCAGGTGTATTATTTGAGTTTGCTTATTTCACAAGTCACATTTCTTCTTCGCCTTGGAATATTTTTTTTATATACACACCTTTATTATTGTTTTCCTTTTCTTCTTTAAAAATTTGCTAAATTTGAGGTGGAAGTAAAGTTTTATTTTCCCCCTAGAGTGGTTTGGTGGGAAGGAGAGTAACATGGAGTATGAAAGTAGAGCCATGAGCGAGCTGGTGGATGTATTTTTCCAAAGCAACCACTAGTAAGCCGAGCAAACTTTGCAAGCTTCGGCAAACTTCAAGTATTAATAGAAGGACGTGACGAACTCTCCGCTCTCCAATATGCCACATATTTCTTCTGGCTCATCCCGCCGGTCCCAAGACTCTCTCTCTCTCTCTCTCTCTCTCTCTCTCTCTCTCTCACACACACACACACACACACACACACACACACGCAAGCATTTCATAGGTAAAAATGGGACTCACTTCCCCTTCCAGGGTTGTTATTAAGAAAGGGGTGTACCTCGAGGATTAATATTTGTTCATTATTCGTACTAAAGATATGGAGCAAAACATTTTGATTAACAATTATTACGATGTCAGGATGAGACAACTATTTTTGCTGCAGATACCTGTATTTCTAACGTGAACATGTTTTCGGTTTTAGATCCTGCTGTCTTAAACAACAAGGAATACAACAGTTACACCGAGCTTAAGATTGTTGTATATGTAGTTTTAGCCCCTGAATATATTATTATAGCGACATTAACAACTTCCCCAGGTACGTTGGTGATATAAAAGTCTCTTTTGGGAGTACTAAAGAAGAAACTGAAGGTTATCTCGATTATTTCTAAAGGTTCTACAGAATTATCCAATTAAGAAAGGACGGGAATAAGTCGTGAGGTTACAAGTGAAACACTGAGTCTTAAAACATGGTTTTCAGAAAACGCTGTTCAAACATTTTTTTCATTTGCCTTTATTGGTGCTAACGTTATTAAATCAAATTAACTTAAACCACTGGCGAGTTTTGGTTTCACCTGTTGAAACATCTCCTTCATTTTAAAAAGAAGTAATAAAAATCAATAATTTTGACCTAACGTGTTTCACTAGTAACCACGCAAAAAACGTTGAAAGCGTTGAGGGGAAAAAGCGTGTTTTTTTTGTTTTGTTTTTTGAGAAAACAAATATTTGTGGCAAACAGAGTTTTTCTTTCTGACAGTCCTACTGCAAACCAGCAATTTTATATCATTGCGTTTAAAAATGTGTGTAAATTGCCATTTAATAAATTTTTGACTAAAGCCAATAAACGAAAAATCAAATCTACTTATGCTACATTTCCGTGCAAAAAAATAAAAACGTTGTCAAAAAGATATTGGATCTATATTTATTCCCGTCCCTTCTTAACTAGAGTTAGAATAAGTAGATAAATCTTACTAGGATATTTTTGTGGTAGCTCATGATAGAATATAAGAAACCAATAGCTCCATCTTTAGCACACCCAAAAGTCTTTAACCGACCTTGCGCAGTTGTTAGTTTTATTGTAGAAATAGCCAGACAAATAAATAAGCTAGCTTGCGAAAACTCTATAAAAACTTAATGGTAAATCTCATAGTTTTTCTCGTTTTATACGCATTGAAACTACTTTGAAATCTAAAATAATTTTGCTGTACAAACAATTTCATGAGCCATCGCCGAAAGTATAATATCTTTAAGAAGCCAAGTACTTCTTAATATTCTCGCTTTTCCATATCAGTGTAGGCAGTACAGGATTTAAGGATGAATGTACCCCGTTGTTAGTCTTTCAAATTTAAACATCCATAGAAGGAAAAAAAAATTGATGAAGAACATTTGTAGATGAAGCATTTGGCCTGTTCTAATGATGATGTGAACTAGCGAGAAATTCTTTATGAAATTCTGACAAATTATTTACAGGTTATGTTTATAGGTTATTTACAGATGAAATATTTAATTGTTCAAAACCGCGTATCGCTATTGGGTGTTATTGCTTTCACCTTAGGCTGTTCATACACGACTAGGTTAACTTAGTCATTATGTTATTAGAAAATGAGAGAACCTCTATTAACAACGCATGGTGTTTATGGACATTATTTGGTGTTTATTATCACCATTTGATGATTATTTATTACTACACCACTTGGTGAACGTTTATTATTACACTTCTTGGACAGCTACCTAGCAGAGTTTATGCAACATAAGACAGCCAGCGTCACCCGCTTTATGCCGCTACTCCGCGACATCATACAGTTTTGGCTAACTCTAATTTATTACTATCATTCGTCTTTCAAATAAACTCTAGAAGTGTAATTTTAAATAATAAAGTGGGTTTTTATATGATTTAATAATCTTCTTTAAATGGTTTTCCTTAGGGGATATCTAAAGAAAAAATAAATAAATTATAAAAACCTAAACTCTTTCTACTTGAACTATTAACACATTCACTGTAATTCCCAAAGTTTCGCCAGCTAATACGGAGTCAACTTCCTTAGTCGGAAAGAGGGTGAATATTATAGCAGTATTAGGACTGGAGTGATGTGTTGTATTTTTGGCCTCCACCGCGCCAGGTTGAAATCCCAGCCAATCGGCTTCCTTGGTAAAATATTTATACCGCCCTGGCTGAGAGGGGAGTACTCCCTCCGACCTTCTTACAAACTGAATAAATAATTCAACGTTAATATCCAATCAAACCGACCTGCAGGCTCGTGCCTCCTCTTTTAAACTTCTGTTTGAGTTCTTCTTTCGCGGTTTCTCCCCCGGTAAGCAATGGCGAGATTAAGTACGAATGTATTAATTAAAGAATTACCTACTGGACTTATGAAAGTAACAAAGACAGAAATACTTGACATATGGCAAGGTCACTGGCTGAACTCGACTAGTAAGCTCTTAGGGAAATTAAACATTCAGTGATGCCGTGGTCTTACGAATTTAAAACAAGAAGAGATGAAGTAATACTTACACGGTTACGAATTGGACACACTCTACTAACACACACTTGATGAACAAACAAGACCAGAGAGAAGAAGGATTTGTGGAAATTTAGCTCTGACAATTAAACATATACTGACTGAATACAGACGACTCAATTACTTACAGATACCACATAATTTACATGAACTACTGACTATGGGGAGTCCATACATAGATACTATTCTCAAATATTTAAAGACTATACACATCTATTAAAAAATCTGATATATTTTTGCTGCGAAGCTCCAATAAATAAATAAAATGATATATTTTTAATTTAAGTTTTACATTTAAATTTTTACAACATTTTTGGATGCAAAAATAAACATTTTATCTAAACCTCAATTATTTTAAAATTCTTTTACTCCATATAGATGCCCATTGTATTTTATTACTAGTTTCTTTATAAGATATTTTTTTGGGTTTTTGAATTTAATGTTTCGTTTTCGTTTTTATATAATTTTTTTTAATTTGTCGATTCGTTATTTTGTCTTTTTGGTTGCGTTCTTAGTTTGTTCTGTTCTAATTGTATTGTTTAATTTTTTTCTGTCACTGTTTTCGTTTTTTATTTTGTTTATATTCATTGTTTTTTGATGAGCAATATCGCCTCGCAGATTAAAATTAAAATGACCTATTCTTCAAGATTATTTATTTGGTTTGTTGGATACCGAATGAATCCTAATCGACGTTCATCCTTTTCCCTTCTTGCTCAACTTCCCTTATTGTTATACCTGCTTTATGCGGAAATTGCATAAAAGGAAGTGAGGGAGGCTAAAAAAAAAAAAAAATATATACAAATAACTCGTTTAATAGCAAGTTGGAAAAAATTGTATAGAACTTTGCTTTCGGTGAGTTACTGTATTAATTTCTTTAGTTATATTAGATTTTTAGATCCAACCCATAACTGTGTAATATTACAAGATATACATTTGGTGCCGATCAATAAAAAGTTGAGGCTTTCTTAGTCATCTATCCTTTTCTATTTACAATAATAAGGCGCTAGCTAATATGAAATGAGTAACTATCTAATGATACTAATATATATAATTTATCAGAAACTAGGTAAAATGTTTTTATGTTTGGTCAAATTCTCTATGTAAATGTTCAGATTTTGTTATCTTAATTATCACGCATTTTTGAAAAATTTCATTAAATGTCCTTTTCATCAATTTTACATTGTAGATGGCAAAAATGAAGTTCGTACAAATTTACATAGACACACTCACACACTATCCTCCTCTCACATACTGATGTCAATATACTTTTTACTACCCGTACAGGAAACCTGTGCAAAATGACTTGAAGTTCCAAATTATATAATTATGCAGATGGAAAATCTTCTAAAGAGTTAATGTTTAATGAAGGATGAAAGAAGCACACTTCCATATAAAATTCGAAATCTATGTGTGTATATGTATTTGTTAACGCATGAAATGTTTCTTCAACCGCTTCTACATTTACACGCGTGGAACTAAACATCAAGTTCGTTATTGTAAAACCGTATATATATATATATATATATATATATATATATTATATATTTAGAGAGAGAGAGAGAGAGAGAGAGAGAGAGAGAGAGAGAGAGAGAGAGATAGTTTTAAGAAACTGTTTTCTCTTAAAAAGCTCTACTAAAATTATTGAAAAAAAAAATCGAATTATTTATCTTTCAGCTATTACGAAGCAGGTCCTTAAATATTGTTTCTAATTTCAGACACTATGTCCAAAGATAGTAGTACTCCTAGGCAAAAAGAATAAACCTTTGGAGAATTATAGGACTCGCAAATGAGAAAACGGACTAGGCACCATTGAAAATGCGTTAGAGCAAACTAAATGTATATTAAAGAAAATAAAAAAGGTTACTTATGATTTAGTAATTAAATTCATATCTTGAGTCATTATTCATCTAAATTATTTCCGGCACGTTTTAATCTCACTGTGGCTGCTATGTCCCGGAAAATATATTTTTTTCTTTCTTTATCTTTTTTTTTTTTCTTAAAAAAAATAAAGAATAAAAGTCTCCCTACCTTTATCAATAATGAGCTCCAAAACAGAATAATAATCAAATATTAAAATATAATTAGGAATTCAGTTTAGGAAGAATACCTGAAGCAACTCATTAAAAAGTAATTTGTTGTCTTTTTTATGTTTTTTAATTTTCTTTTGTAGGTAAGATAGATTTTCAGATAATAGCAAGGTAATAAATTATCAGTTACAACAAAATATTGCACGAATATAGGTGGTCATTGAAATGAAATGAAATGCGTTTATTTCGATTAAATGTTAACATGATGTAATGGATACGTCAAGTAGTTTTGTTTTATATAAAAAAAATGTCTAATATTATGTTAATTAATTTTTTTACACCAATGTACCTGAACACAAATTTATTTTTGATGACATTCTGATTAACAATTATTACGATGTCAGGATGAGACAACTATTTTTGCTGCAGATACCTGTATTTCTAACGTGAACATGTTTTCGGTAGATCCTGCTGGCTAAAACAACGAGGAATACAACAGTTACACCGAGCTTAAGATTGTTGTATATGTAGTTTTAGCCCCTGAATATATTGTTATAGCGAAAGTAACAACTTCCTCAGGTACGTTGATGATATAAAAGTCTCTTTTGGGAGTACTAAAGAAGAAACTGAAGGTTATCTCGATTATTACTAAAGATACTACAGAATTATCCAATTAAGAAGGTACGGGAATAAGTCTTGAGTTTACAAGTGAAACACTAAATCATAAAACATGGTTTTCAGAAAACGATGTTCAAACATTTTTTTCATTTGCCTTTATGGGTACTAACGTTATTAAATCAAACTAACCACTGGCGAGTTTTGGTTTCACCTGTTGAAACATCTCCTTTATTTTAAAAAGAAGTAATAAAAATCAATAATTTTGACCTAACGTGTTTCAGTAGTAACCACGCAAAATACGTTGAAAGCGTTGAGGGAGAAAAGCGTGTTTTTTTTTTTTTTTTTGAGAAAATAAATAGGAGTTTAGGAAGAATACCTGAAGCAACTCATTAAAAAGTAATTTGTTGTCTTTTTTATGTTTTTTAATTTTCTTTTGTAGGTAAGATAGATTTTCAGATAATAGCAAGGTAATAAATTATCAGTTACAACAAAATATTGCACGAATATAGGTGGTCATTGAAATGAAATGAAATGCGTTTATTTCGATTAAATGTTAACATGATGTAATGGATACGTCAAGTAGTTTTGTTTTATATAAAAAAAATGTCTAATATTATGTTAATTAATTTTTTTACACCAATGTACCTGAACACAAATTTATTTTTGGCCGATTTTTGTAACAAAGATTTTGTAGTTTTATTTAATAATTGAACTTTATACTAGTATTCATCTTGTGTATGAAAACATCCTTCAGACTTGAATTAATTTATTTTTAAACAAAGAATATATTTTAATAGACTTAATAATTTCGGGGGATTTACTCCTGAAGAAGATAAGCTTTCAAGTTTGTGGTTGGGGGTTTGAAGCATATTCTTGTATCCTGTTTTATAATTATGGGTTATACTATTTTTGTAAAACATGTTCATGTTCCACAACCAATATTGTTTGATGCAAATATGTTGAGGGGAAATTCATTATTTTTGACTCCTTAAAACGTGGACGACTAGAGTCTCTCCACTTTCTATTATACATAAACCTTATAGCTGTCAATGTTTTTAAATTTTACAATTCAAATATTAAAACATGATTGTTTGTCTGGCCATTATGCATTATGCCATTATTTAACCGACTATGGAAATAACCATAGTATAATAGTAATAGAGTTTCAATTGGAAGATGTTTTATTAACATATTTTAATAAGAAGTATAGCGATTTTATTTTCTTACTTACTTTTTCAGTGTGATGAAACCAATCTAGGAGTTTATCCACAGTCAATCCTAAAAACTTTATCATGGGGACTGGTAAAATGTCCCGATTATTCATTTATATCACTCCAGAAGAATATGAGCAATGTTTGCTGAAATATAGAAAAATTGTTTTCTACACGTTCAAAGTTAACTTATTAGTTATTAACAAATCAGATAATGATTTAATAGGCAGAGCCATCTTGAATCAGTTTTTCAGGGTCTGTACCTTTTACTGTACTATACTGCTATCATCAAAATAAAAAATAGATTTTGTTGGTTTAAGATTAGCTGGGAGGTCATTTATATATATATATATATATATATATTAAAAATAGTAATGGTGCTAACGCTCTAATTAGTTGATTCCAGTGTTGATAAAATAAGCCACATAATTTCCTGAACTCTATTAGTTCCATAAAAATCTCTTTCGTTATTTTTGAATGTTTGCAGAACTACATTAATAGGCGAAAAGTACCACCTAGTTAGTTTAAGCTTTGAACCCTGACAATAAATATCAATCTACTTAACTTTTAATTAATAAATATGATACACTGACCGGGCTAAATGTATTGTCAGACTTCTGTAATATATGTATGTACATATACAGGGAAAGGTAATATGTAAAATAGTCAGATACACTGGAAAAATTATTTAGGAAGCTTCTGGTGGAAAGGGGTTTGCGAAAACTTAAAGTTGCCCATATTTCGTTAAATCTGTTTCACTAGTGGGCATGAAGGAGCATAAGGTCATATTTCATACGTAATTAATTGTAATAGGTTCTGTTATCACCGCTGGCCGTTGCCCGTTATCAGAACTCTTGTAAACTCACTTTTCACCCTTATCCTGATTCCTCGAGGGTGCTTTTGACTGATGCTTGCATGTCGGCAGTACCCTCTCACTCACTTGAACAACTCATGAAGCTTTATTTTTTCAGGAAATAACTTTTTTTTTGTATAATAGGTATATTCATCAGTATGTTCTAAAATTGGAAACTCGTGGTTTTAACTGTTCAATAATTTTAGCAGGTTAAAGGGAAATCTGCATTGAGGTTGTTCTCAATGACGCGATTTAAAAAAAAGAATTCCAAAATTTCCATCGATCCTAGGAGATGACGAAATTGAGGTCTGTTCAAAATTATATAGATATAACTAACGGCAGACATCGGATCACTTGTGAAGAGTATAGACGTAGAATTTTTGAAAATTCAATATATACCCGTTATTATACGCTGTATTAAATTTCTTATAAAGATAATGTATACATGTTTTCTCTATCTTCAATATTAACCGAAATATTGGCATTTCTTAGTTTTGAGGCTTCAGTTAAGACCCGCTTTTAATTAAACTTTATCTTCTGATATCGTTGTTGATCACCGTACACTACTAAACGTTATCTTCTGATAGCATTATTTATCACTGTACACTGCTAAACCTTATCTTCTAGCATTATTGATCACCATACACTTCAAAACGTTATCTTCTGATAGCATTATTTATCACTGTACACTGCTAAACCTTATCTTCTAGCATTATTGATCACCATACACTTCAAAACGTTATCTTCTGATAGCATTATTTATCACTGTACACTGCTAAACCTTATCTTCTGATAGCATTATTTATCAACGTTCACTAGTAAGTCTTTTTATCTTCTAGCATTATTGATCACCATACACTTCAAAACGTTATCTTCTGATAGCATTATTTATCACTGTACACTGCTAAACCTTATCTTCTAGCATTATTGATCACCATACACTTCAAAACGTTATCTTCTGATAGCATTATTTATCACTGTACACTGCTAAACCTTATCTTCTGAAAGCATTATTTATCAACGTTCACTAGTAAGTCTTTTTATCTTCTAGAGTTATTGATCACCATACACTACTAAACGTTATCTTCTGATAGCATTATTTATCACTGTAGACTACTAAACCTTATCTTCTGATAGCAACACTGATCACCATACACTACTAAACTTTATCTTCTGATAAAATTATTTATCACTTTAAGTACTAAACGTTAACGTCTGATAGCATTATTTATCAACGTACACTAAAAGCTTTATCTTCTAGCATTATTGATCACCATACACTACTAAACGTTATCTTCTCATACCATTATTTATCATTGCAGACTATCAAACCTTATCTTCTGATAGCAACATTGATCACCATACACTACTAACCGTCATTTCTACTAAAATTTATCTTCTGATAAAATTATTCATCACCTTAAGTACTAAACGTTATCTTCTAATAGCATAATTGATCATCGTAAACTACTAAACTATCTCCTAATAGCATTATTGATCACCGTAAACTACTAAACATTATCTTCTGATAGCCTTATTGATAACCATTACTACTAAAATTTATTTTCTGATAAATTTATTTATCACCTTACTAAAAGTTATCGTCTGATAACATTATTTATCAGTGTACACCACTAAACTTTATCATGTGATAGCATTATCGATCACCATACACTACTTAGCGCTAACTTCTGATAACATTATTTATCACTGTACATTAATAATCACAAACATGTTTAACGTCTTTAAGTTACGTCACGTTTCCTTCAGTCAGTCAGTAAGTGGTTCATTTCATTATTTAATTTTTAATGGCCAAACCACCTCCTATCGTCTTTAAGAAAATGAATTAACATGTTAAAGTGATCTTGGTTTAAGGAGAAGGCTTCATCCCATCTTTTCTTGAACTACGTCAAAGCGTCAAACCCAGATCTATGAAGGGAGAATCCCAGATGGGAAGCAGGAGAAATTGTGGACATTGGTGATAATAGATGTCTAGGTGCTTGAAGGCTCTGGGTTCCAATATGAAGTAAATGGTATGGGGGATAACTCGAGGAAATTTTTTATTCTGAAATAGATGGAAGAGCGGAAATAAGAATGATATTGCATTCATCTACCCCTCCGAGTGACAAATCGTAAAATGGTGGTGCTGGGGACACCTAACAATTCAGCCTCCCCCACCTGTTGGTAGTTCTAAGCGCTTCTAAAAGGATGTCAGATTTCAAAGCAAGTTCTCTTTCCCATAATTATCACTGCGTTTTACATGTATAAAATAGGACCTAAGTCCGCCAAAGAATATTTATGCGGTATAAATAAAATGGCAACTATACCCATTTGACATCCAGTTGCCCAAATGGAAACGTTAAGTACATCAACATACAGATTCATCAAAAGCTTTCCAAGAAGTGAACAACCTTAACATTGAGTAAAAGGTAGATACGTGAATAAAGACCTAAAAGAGCTGTAATTCGGCCTTTTAAAAAGAACACATGTGAATCATTACTTTCATATTGTTACGTTTTTGTATTACCAAAACCAGTAATAAACGTTTTTAATAAGAGTTCTTTTGGATTGCGAAATTAAATACTCGCAAGTTTCACAGTTTTTATCACTGCAAAATTTATTTCACAATATACAATAAACTTGGTGATTATTCTTAATTACTACTCACAGTATACACTGATAGCGTTACTGTTCTTCAATGAGTCACAGTCCAATAATTCACTGAAATTCACAGAAAGACGGCACTGCACTGTCCTTTACTTCGCGGCACTGCACTGTCTTAAACACGGCACTAAACTGTTACTTACAGTCACGGCACAACACTGTTCTTCTTTTAAAAACACTTTACCGCACTGCACTAAGTCGCACTGAAGCACTGATGTGAAAAAAAATACAGGTGACAATAAAACTGACTGCTCACGGCTGGCCCGAGCTTCTTTATATAGGTTGTCGGCATAAATCAAAGAGGAATTGTCTAGTTCATTCCAGGCTGGGCTAGACGAGCCTAGTATCGTCTCGACCGACCCTCCGTCGGTCTCTTTGATCTACGTCACACTTTCCAAATACGCGACTCTCTCTCTGAAGGATTATTCATCTATTTAATTTTCGCAACAATATATATATATATATATATATATATATATATATATATATATATATATATATATATATATATTACAAAAAAATTATGCTTATATAAATATTCAAACTCGGTTTTAAAATATCTGACTCTTTCCATATAAAACAAATTGAATAACAAATCACAATATTTAAAAATAAAAGTCCGTCACGCAGGGGCTGCGGAAACTAAGCGGATTTCCCTCGTGAAGTTTAATAAAAGATAACACAACGCCACCGTGAACAATGCGAGTGAATAAGTACAAACGGTAATGAGAAATCTTTCCCCTCCATGCGGGAAGCGTCTGAAATGAACGAACAAGTCTGCCAACCCGACTCTCACCGAAGAGAAAAACAATTATTGAAATATGTCATTATAATGATTGAGAATCATTTTTATCTCAATCAATCTTAAATTTGATGGATTCAGATAAAAAACCTAAGACGGGGTGTGGTGGAGAGGGGGGGGGGTAACCAGACATGTATCTCGTATAATAAAGGTCTCTTAAAAACAATATTCGGTATTTAAGCTTCGGATAATGTAGTTTATTATATAACCGTGTATTATTTTTGTAATATGAGTAGAAGTGGGGGTTTGCTGAAGGTTGAAAACTGAATAGTCCAAAGAACTCGGTTAATATACAAGATAGAGAATGCATGTATATAACAATATTTATTGACACATTTAATTTGCAATAAGATTGATTCTACACCTTTTTTCGATCCGATGTATAGTAACTGAGATATTTCGAATTTTCAAAATTCTCTCTCTCTAAGCCCCCCTCCCCTCTCCCTGGTCAGATTTCAGTCATTAACGAACTTGATCTTTCTTTTTACATAAAACGGCTAAATATAAAGTTTGGTAACGATCAAACAATAATTACGACCGCTAGGGCGGTAACGGACAAATATATATATATATATATATATATATATATATATATATATATATATATATATATATATATATATATATATGTACGGACCTCATTTTGGTCCTCTACTAGATAGGAGCGATGGACATTTGAAGGAATTTTTCTAAAATCGCGTCCATAGTACGACCTCAATAGCTGATTTCCCTTAGGGGAAATATGCTAAAAAATTTAAAAAATTTTCCAAATTTGGTAAATAAGGTAACTTGTTTTTGTTAGTGTTGTGGCCAAATCGAAGCCCAAAGAGGGTGGGACAAAGGGAGTAAAACTTAAAATTCTCTATTAAGCAATGCTCTATTAATCAACTTTGTCCCCCCCCCCCACACACACAATCTCAGTTCGATTTATTTTTACGGCAATTAGCAATTAATGCTGCCTGCATTATGACCTCTTTTCTTCAATCTGCGATTGTTGAAATGTCTACGTTCCTCACATCGTTTTAACTTGCACTAAATACACCCATCGGGGAAAACCTATGAACATCAAAACAAATCTAGAAGAACTGGTCAGCAACAACGAACAAGAAATGAAGTAGCGATGGTATTCTTGATTGCACTCATTTGTTACAGAACATATTAATCTATGTCCCGTTAACGATTTTACAGTATATTCGGTATAAATAAATAAAATTACTGTGGATGTTTTGAGTAGCTTCATTGAAATATGTTTCAATTGTTGCTATGTTGTGTAATAATCGTATACCAAGATATTTGGTACATACATGCTGTGTGTGTGTGTGTTTGTGTGAGTGTGTTGTTTACAACAGATGATTTGGTTATTATTATTATTTATTAACGTCCACTTTTTGCAACTTAGGCTAATTGGGACGGGTTATCTACAGGTTACCACCCTTTTCTAGCCAGGGTGGGATTTAGGATGTTATTTAATGAATTTCCTCACTAAATAATTTCCTTTACCCAGGCGAGAATCGAACTCGCCACTCAAGGTTTACCATGTGAGATGAAGGCCAACGCTTTAACTCGCATGGCTAACCTGAGCCCCGTGATTTGGTTATAATAAAACCCAAATAGATGTGATTTTAATGTAATTTTGAAAATTGGTTTTAAATGCTGGTGTGATAAGTAGGAAGAATTTAGACAAATCATCTAAATACTGTATTGATAATAAAAATTAGAGAAAAAGGAACCCCTTAATAAGGAGCGACAAATCTTGTAGCGAGTTGGGGATGAAAATAAATAGGGTAATGTAAAGAAGGAAAAATGTTTTTTCTTGACCCAGTATGGATACAGTTTCAAACTATATATATATATATATATATATATATATATATATATATATATATATATATATAT
>CM032230.1:87647500-87817500 GCA_019009955.1 Riptortus pedestris | reverse complement strand
GAAGTGGTGTAGCTAAGTGTGGACCATTTTATGGAGTGGAAAATACGGCTGTTGGTGTAGGTGTTATAGAGAGAGAGAGGTTAGGCCCCCAGATATATGGGGAGCGGGCCGCGTGGGAGCCGGCTACTGATAAGGGCTGGGGGTGGTTTAGTTTCGCCTCCTCCCGCCCGAGGGCGCTGCTGGCCGCTGGCACAGCCAGTAGCTTCTTTGTCCTTGTCACGGGTCATGCCGCTTCTCTCTCGCTCTACGTCATCATCAACATGGTGAGTCACATTTCTAATTAGTTTTCGGTCCTTCCTTCATTCTATATTGGTTTTTGGTTTATTTTACTGAAAAAATTCCTCCTGATATGAGTATCATATTACCACGTGTAGGTTGTTCTATATACGAAACAAGATGTATTTATTTTAATAACTCTAAAAAATATTATTGTGCATAAAAAAACAACACCAATCTCCAAAATTTGGGAGGTCGTTAGTGAGAGAGAATGTGCGAGTCTGTTAGTTTGATAAATTTTGAAATTCAACCGTAAAAAGTGTTAAATGAAAACTTTCAGTGCATATCTTTATTGAAGTAGTATTTAATTATTTTTTTAAACTTTGGTTGAAATGTCAGTCTTTAGGCTCATGTTTTGCTTAGAATATACAGTGCAATTTTTGTGGCCGTGCATTTTTTTTATTCTATTTTTTCCCTCCAGATACCTTCATTTTAAATTAAAAGTATGGGGAGGAGAGGGGGGGGCGCTCAGAGTCTTTAAGCATTAATAACTTGGAATTTTTGTGGCTTAACGATTCCCATTTTGGCATTTAGTGACTCAGGTAACTGAGTCTCGCCCAAAATTAAAATTGTGATAAACTGTAGATTGCCCGTCCCAATTACCCAACGTTGCGTAATGTAATAACCCACTGAGTAAATTATACACAACACTTTCTTCTTATTTCCTGTATATTCTACTTAAAAAGTTAAAAGAATGGCCTGCCAATAATTGCGTTTTAATGAAGCCTGTAAAAATAGTTTAACCAATAGTGAAATAGGGAATATTATGTCCACGGCCATCTCAATGATATTATGTCATCCGCAAAGAATTTTTTAAAGGGTGGAAAGTTTTCAATGTAAAGTCTACCTTGTCTAATACCCACCAGACCCATATCTTTTTGGGGGTTAACGTTATGTAACCATTAAGTCTTATCATAGCTTGGAACACAGGGCTGTAGTTTGGAGGTACGTAAATGTAATAAATCGAGGAAGTCAAAGGTCCTAATGATACGGTCCTTTCCCATGGATGCCATAAGTATCCAATAAAGAATTGATCGGCAGAAGGTCATTTTATGTAGTGAATTTTGTAGTTCGTTGAATCTGCTGCAATATATTGACAAAAATATCTATAACTTAAAGAGTCAATCATTCCTCGTCATTGATAGCCTACAATTTTAGCGGATCTAGACAATTTTCTAGAGGGAAAAGTTTAAATATATATATATATATATATATATATATATATATATATATATATATATATATATGAAGTCTAGTGGGAGACTTGTTTCACGTTGACTCTCCTGTATTCCATCTGCACAGTAGCTGGTTGCTAACCTTCCTCGGAGTATTCTGGACCCATGGCCAGTCAGTCTACCGATACTATTAATTCCCAGTCCTGCTTGCTTTATACGGCTTTCGTTGACGTGTCAGCTTATTATGTAAAACTGAGATCGATCTTCTAAAGAATTACTGCCTACTAAACTGAGCAGATTTCCTACGTTCCTAAAATTTCCTGATTTTAACACACTTTTGATCACATTTCACAAGATATTCCCTATTTCTACGCACAAAAAAGAAGAATAAAAGGGAGCGGGGTGGGGGGATGGCGTTAAATTCAGGCAGAATACGAAAGAGCACAAATAACTCGCTGAATTCTTGAGTTACGAAAAACTAAATAGCACAACTATTGTAGAGCATCAATAGGTTAACAATATTGGTCCTATAACGTTTTAAGATCCGACCCATAATATCGACAGTTGAAGTTTCGAGTCCCCCCCCCTCCTCTAAACCCCACTATTCCAGGTCCGGCTTCAGCCAATAACAACTACTATCTTCAGTGTTGACTGAAACAGTTAAATATCGAGTATGGTAGAGATCAAGTAAACATCTTGGAACAAGAACGAAAAATCTTAATTGATGGCAACATTACACAACGAATTTGAATGTATCTCGAATAATAAAGGTCTCTGCGAAACAATATTTGGTACTTCAGCTTAGAATAAAGTGGTTCATGATATTACTGACGGCTAAAAGCTAAGACATCTAAATATCTCGGTTAATATTGATCATAGAGAAAATATGTGTACATCAACATCTATAGGAAATTAAATTTAGAAAAACATTAGTTCTGTAATGTTTTTCGATCCGACGTATACTAACGAAGATATTTCGAAATTCCTCCCCTCTAACATGAAACCCCCTTTTCCAACATTCCGATTTCCCGTTAACGAACTTGATTAAGGTTTAATGATTAAACAATAATTGCGACCACTAGAGCTCTCACACACACATTTATATATATATATATATATATATATATATATATATATATATATATATATAAAATTTTGAATGGGCCTCATTTTCATCATCTACTAGGTAGGATCGATGAACATTTGAGGAAATGTTTAAAAAATCGCGGCATGAGTACAACCTCAATGGCTGATTTCTCTTAAGGGAAATCTGATAACTATAAAGTAGTATATATTTACTTATATCTTATACTATCCATGCGCTGAGTATAACAGCATAAAATATACATTTTATGATGAATTGAAACTTTACTCTATGATATGTAACAACAATTGCATCGGAAAAAGGAATCAGCTAGAATTTATTGAGGTGGTTAATCTCAAAATGAATCATTCAATGAATATCAATAAATAATTAGTGCTAGACACTCGTTTAAATTTTTTTCCAGCGACTATTAATTGTTTTGTGAAATATTTTACAATTTTATCTATCAATGATAGCGTTAACTATTTGGATTGATACGGAATAATTAGTGTGTACTGCTTTCTGAAGTCCCTTGAAAGCACTTGAGGTACTGATTTTTATTTGTGCCTTTTAGCAGATTTTTATAATTTGTGTTGTGAATACATCTCAGAAATATATTTTTATTGGTTGTTAAATGTATGTTAATGACATTTTGGTTGTTTTGAGGCTCTAATTTTGAATGGTGGTGGTTCGGTGTCGTTTTTGGTGTTCGATGGACATGTATGTCCTATGGTTCTTGATTTATTTTTCAACGTAACTGCTTTGAATTCTTTTCTTAGTTTGAGAATTTAGCAAGTAGCTTATTGTTTATTGCCCTGTAAGTCCTTTAACCCGTTAAACATATATTGTTTTGTATTAAAACATTTCAGTTAGCCAAGGTCTTATTCTGCAACGTATGGTAATATCATTTTACCAACAAAAAAAATCGTTATTACGGATACTCGTTATAAAACAATAGCTGTTATAAACATGTAAATAATAAATGAGCCTCTTTAGAATAACCCATAAAACATTTCTGTATGTTTCAATATAGAAGGTGTATTCATAGTAGAAACCACAACTAATAATCTATTATTTATTTAGTCCTCACTTCTTTTGTTATGTGTATTTGTTACTTTTTATAAAATAATACTTTTTAAATGACTTTTCTGCGATGAATTATTTGACTGTCCAGTAGTACGTTGGTTTATATTTTGTAGAACGTAAAGTGATTGGTGCTCAGGGCATAAATTGAATATTCATTCCAAAATAAGGTCTGAAAATACTTTTATAGGAGGGTCTCAAAAAAAAATCGTAGGAAGGTTTACGCCCGTTCCCAATTTTTTCTACTTAAACAACTTTGAATTTTGTGCAATTGTAAAGAAGAAATTGAGCCCCAGAAAATGAAACTCGTCAACAGGAATATTTTTTCTCGAAATTATAGTATGTTCGATAAATTTGCACTTTGTGGTCCAACGGATTTTTTTTATATTGCATAATCATACAAGGTACAAGGTGCGAAATCAGTTGATAACACACATTTTTAACTTAGATCTTAATGAACAAAAAGAATCATATTTTCACAACAATTAGCAGATTTCCTTTAGGGATGAGTTATCAAATCAGTTATTGAGGTTGTATCATGACGCGATTTTCAATTTTTTTTTTTTCAAATATCCATTGATCCTACCTAGTACCTAGATGACGAAAAAGATGTCCGTTCAAAATTTTATATATATATATATATATATTTGTCGGTTACCGCCTTTGGGAGTGGGGGTTTATAGGAGATGAATTTCGAAAATTCTTATTATCTCCGTTGTTATGCATCAGATTGTAAAATTGTATAGAATCAATCTTATTGCAAATGTAATGTTCTATAAATGTTGTTAAATACGTTTCTTCAATATCTTGATTATTAACCAAGATATTTGCATTTTTTAGTTTTCGGTCTTCAGTAAACCCCCTCTCTTACTTTATTTGAAGCCTAAATACCAAATATTGTGCTAATTGAACTTGTGAACAAGCGTGGGAAATCTGCTTAGTTAACGCCACTCCTCTGTGACGGACTTTTTTTTTTTTTTGTGAGGAACTATTCGACAGCTATCTACTCAATCGGATGTAGTTGGTCCAACAATCTGAGCCTATCTTTCTAGACCAGAAGGTGATTGGACCTCTGGGCATAAATCAAATATTAAAGCCTGCCGTTTCTCCCGACGGGAAGTCCCTAAACATCCCCAAACAGGGAGCTACTCCATTCCCCATTAATTATTATCAACTTCAAATTGTTTCCCATTTAGGCTGCTAAGACTAAAGTTTGATATCAGGAAACTTAGTCGTCCTAAGTCTTCAACATTCAGTTATAACAAAACAGATTTTTTTTTTTAACAGCAGTCAATCGCCTTTAAAAATGTTGCTGTTATTTATTAATTCCCACTAAGTGCTATTATGGCGACCTATGAGTTACCAACTTTTTCTACGCAGACTAACAACTAAGGATTTTATTTACTCAGTTTTAGCTAAATAAATTCCTATTCAAAATATTATTAATAAATTGTTATTATCATTAATTAACATCCACTTTTAGCAGATTTCCCTTAAGGGAAATCAGCTATTGAGGTCGTACTCATGACGGAATTTTCGAAAAATTTCTTCAAATGTCCATCGATCCTACCCAGGAGATGACGAAAATGAGGTCCGTTCAAAACTATATATATATATATATCTATATATATATATATATATATATATATATATATATATATATATATATATATATATATATATATATATATATATAGACATATATATATATTTGTCTGTTAACACTCTAGCGGTCGCAATTTTTGTTTAATCGTCACCAAACTCGGTATTTAATCGTTTTATGTAAAAAGGAAGATCAAGTTCGTTAACGGCTGAAATCGGACCAGTGGGAGGGGGGGTTTAGAGGGGGGATTTTCAAAAATTCGAAATATCTCCGTTATTATGAATCGGATCGAAAAATTGTATAGAACCAATCTTATTGGAAATTAAATTTACTATAAATATTGTTATATGCATTTATTCTCTATCTTGAATATTAACCGAGATATTTGCATTTGTAATCTGCATGTTCGGACTTTCCGCCGAGAGCTCTGGTGGCCATTTCCATAACTATTCGTCCCTCGTGAATAGGTTTAGAGGTTAGGTTAACTGTTTTTTGGGGTTAGAAACTTCTGGGTTATTACGCCCTAAATAATGTTTTAGGTTTAGAGGTTTCTTACTACTACAGTTGTTATTAGGCAGATTTCTCTATTGTAAAACTTCACGTGGGAAATCTGCTTAGTTTACGCAGCCCCTGCGTGACGGACTTTTTACTACTATGGCTAATTGGGATGTGTTATCTACAGGTTAGTTATTGTTATTACCACCCTTTACAAGTCAGGGTGGGGGCTCAGGATTTTTAATGAGTTCGTCACTAGATGAATTCCACTTGCCCCGTTGAGAATCGAACTCACAGCCTTTTTCTAGCTACGGTGGGACTAAGGATTTTATTTAATGAGTTCCCTTACTAAATAAACTGATATTTGCTAAGGCGGGAAATGAAATATAAATAAATAGTTATTAGTAGCGTGCTTTAATAATATTGTTATTTATTAACGTCCACTTATTGCTACTATGGCTAATTGGGAAGGGTTATCTACAAGTTAACATCCTTTTCTTTCCAGTGTGGGGCCAAGGATTTTATTATATAAAAATTAGGATTTTATTTATTAATAATCACCAATTAATGATTTTGAATATATAAAATCCTTAGCGCACCCTAGAGAGAAAAGGGAGGCAACCTTTAGATAACCCTCCCCAATTAGTCATAATAGCAATAAATGGACGTTAATAAATAACAATATTATTAGAGCACACAAAGAGAATGAGAATAGTAGAAAATGATTATGTGCTGTGCTTGATGATGGAGTACTATTAAGTACTAGTGAAAATCTCCACAATTATTTATTTACCATGAGAAAAAAAACACTTTCAAAGGCATCGTTTTGATCTAGTCAAATCTTGACGGATGAAAGGTTTGAAGATCGACCTGAAACCAGGTCAAAGGTTTGAAGAACAAACATAAACCAGATCAAAGGTTTGAAGAACAAACATAAACCAGATCAAAAGTTTGAAGAACAAACATAAACCAGATCAAGTTTGAAGAACAAACATAAACCAGATCAAGTTTGAAGAACAAACATAAACCAGATCAAGTTTGAAGAACAAACATAAACCAGATCAAGTTTGAAGACCAAACATAAACCAGATCAAGTTTGAAGAACAAACATAAACCAGATCAAGTTTGAAGACCAAACATAAACCAGATCAAGTTTGAAGAACAAACATAAACCAGATCAAGTTTGAAGAACAAACATAAACCAGATCAAACGTTTGAAGAACAAACATAAACCAGATCAAACGTTTGAAGAACAAACATAAACCAGATCAAAGGTTTGAAGAACAAACATAAATCACATCAAAGGTTTGAAGAACAAACATAAACCAGATCAAACGTTTGAAGAACAAACATAAACCAGATCAAAGGTTTGAAGAACAAACATAAATCACATCAAAGGTTTGATGAACAAACATAAACCAGATCAAAGGTTTGAAGAAGAAACATAAACCAGATCAAGTTTGAAGAACAAACATAAACCAGATCAAAGGGTTTAAGAACAAACGTAAACCAGATCAAAGGTTTGAAGAACAAACATAAACCAGATCAAAGGTTTGAAGAACAAACATAAACCAGATCAAAGGTTTGAAGAACAAACATAAATCACATCAAAGGTTTGATGAACAAACATAAACCAGATCAAAGGTTTGATGAACAAACATAAACCAGATCAAGTTTGAAGAACAACCATAAACCAGATCAAAGGTTTGAAGAACAAACATAAACCAGATCAAAGGTTTGAAGAACAAACATAAACCAGATCAAAGGTTTGAAGAACAAACATAAACCAGATCAAAGGTTTGAAGAACAAACATAAACCAGATCAAGTTTGAAGAACAAACATAAACCAGATCAAGTTTGAAGAACAAACATAAACCAGATCAAAGGTTTGAAGAACAAACATAAACCAGATCAAACGTTTGAAGAACAAACATAAACCAGATCAAACGTTTGAAGAACAAACATAAACCAGATCAAACGTTTGAAGAACAAACATAAACCAGATCAAAGGTTTGAAGAACAAACATAAACCAGATCAAACGTTTGAAGAACAAAAATAAACCAGATCAAGGGTTTGAAGAACAAACATAAACCACATCAAACGTTTGAAGAACAAACATAAACCAGATCAAACGTTTGAAGAACAAACATAAACCAGATGAAAGAACCTTGAATGAGATGGAATGAATCTTCTTATGGTATAGATTTTCTAGCTTCTATCAACTAAATAATAAGCCACGACAATTGGTTTGTTCAACCCAATAACACTTCCTAGAAATATTATTTACTCCAAATTATCTATGCTGATATTCTAAGATGGACAGCACCTTATTGGGAGAGAGTAGATGAATATTTAAAGGCGAAATAATTCTAATTAAGCAAGTATTGTAGAAACCCAGGGAAGTTAATTATGGCTTCTTACTAATTAGTATTTGTCGCGTAATTAAGTTCTTATTTTCCAGAAGATGCCTCCGCTTTCAAGCAAATCATACACAATGACTCCCTAGCGTGAGCTGATACATGGTAATTGGGAGAGCGTAAACATGGAAGTCAGCCAGCGGTGTTAATTGGCCTTTCCTTATTGGCGGGAATAAAGTTACATAAACATTGGAATTATTAAATTGGGGTGAATTATTTTTATTATTATTATTATTTATTAACGCCCACTTAATTCTTCTTAAGCTAATTGGGACGGGTTGCCATCCTTTTTAAGTCTGGGTGGGGGTAAGGATTTTATTTAATGAGTTTGTCACTAGTCCACTTACCCGGTTGAGAATCGAACTCACGACTTTAGGTTTACCAAGTGAGAGTCCAACACCTTAACCCACATGGCTAGCCTGAGCCGTATGTGGATTATAAACTGTTCTACACTCTATTAGTACATTTTCAAAAAATTTACTAAACAATTTTTCTTAAGGTAAACCACCTATTGAGGTTATGCTCGTGTTCTTATATTCGAAAAATGTCTTTAAATTTCCGAAGATTTTGGATTATATATTTTGTGTGTTAAAGCTGTTGCTGGAGTAGTATTTGTTTGATAGTTAAGAAACACGAAATCGATTAATTTAAAACGAAAAATGAAATTCGTTAACGGTTAAAATCTGTCTAGGAAAAATTCGTAATATCTCTGTTATTATGAGGGTTATGGCGTATAATCAATTCTACCATAATATTTAATTTTGAGTAATACATTTTTTTTCTAACCCTAATGTTAATGGAGATTCGTATTTCTTAGTTTCCAGCCTAACATAAACCCCCACTCCTACTCATATCAACTTAGCCTACTCATAAGTAATCGACTTATGTTTAAAAACTTAGAAATTTGTAGAAGTGGTTTGTATAGCTTTGTTGCAACAACGAAGCTACTCAGAAATAATGATTTCTCACGTCATTTGAAGTTTCAATACTTCTATGACAATCTAAACTATAGCATCATAAATAAATGTCCTAATTTTGTTGCATGCTCAGATAAACATTGTTTTAAAAATTCATTTCTAATAAATTTACCGATGGTGTTAACTCAAACATCATTATTCTTCAATAATGATGTTGCAGTAGATAAACTGTATATGATATATATATAAACATACATATACCTTGTTTGGCTGCGGCTACAGTTTAAAATATTGAATTTTTACTCACGTTTAGTCTTTTGTTGAAAATTAAAGATATAATCCACTAACGGTCAGTTTATTTGAAGGATGGTTTTTAATATTTATTAGAATTACTCGTGTTCTAAACTATGCAGCACGTAAAGTAATAAAGCGTGAATGCAATTATATTTTTCATGAAAAAAATATCAGTCTTTGATGAATACATTTTGAAACATATTTTTCGTAGGTTACACAGTTTGCCACTGACAAAAACATCTAGTCTTACTTCTGATAAAAGCGTTTAGTCTTATGTGACCTCCCCATGCCTAATAGCAGTTGCAATGTATAGCAGAGGATGTAAGCGTAGAGGTACCGAAAATAAGTCCAGTGAAGCGTGACGAGAAGGTCATTGGAGCAGAAAGCCTATTTTAACAAGAAGTCATATTGCTGATAAAAACATCAAATCTTTCTACTGATAAAGACATGTTAGTCTTACTACTGATAATACATCTGGGCTTACTACTGATAAAACATCTGAGTTTACTACTGATAAAAACATAGTCTTATTCCTAGTAAAATAAAATAGAGCTAAAGTTATATTTCCGTTTATCTCCGAAGGTAAAACCAACCTTTTGTGCGGTAGATAACATCAGAGTCTTTGGTATTGTATTTTAATTCCAGATCGATGCAACTTTTTTACAGCTGTAATTCTTTATCCTCGTTGAAAATTTATTATTCGAAAAAAAATAACCCAAAGATACATCTGAGAAATTAATAGTCCTATTAAATTCTCCCTGAACAGCTAAACGTTAGTGATTATTTCTTCCACAATAAATATTCCACAATTAGACATTTTTAAGCTGTACTTTAGAATGATTCATTAAATATATATATATATATATATATATATATATATATTTATAGATAGATAGATATTTTATTGGCTTATATTTACAATATGTTGCCAAGAGTCTGGCCAATTAGTGTTAGTATGGTTATTAATATATTATAACTTCTTACAATATGTGTAAATAAAATAATAATAATTTCTAAAATTACAAATGAACATCATATACATTGGCACGTAATACAATATAAATATTAATCTAAATAAATACTGACTTCAATAGATCATAATTTAATGTAAATGTAGATTAATTCATTCTTTTTAAATGTCTAAAGTTTTCTAACATATCAGATTAACTATATATTGTACAATTTTCCAGACGTTATTATTTTATAAACACTATTATACACTCTGTCATCATGTGCACTGTAAAATGTTTTTTTTTAATACGACCTAAGTGTGGAAAAATAAAAAAAATAATTTTCATTTCATTTCATCACATCAAAACACGGCACTATCTTCTATGCGTAGTTTGCTACGGAAAATTTTGTATTACAGCCGGGCGCCCATCTATAATGAAACACTTTTCTACCAGCAAACATAAGTAATCACACTTTGCAGAAGATTACAGTAGAAAAAAACATAATACTTTTTTTCATTTTCATAAACTGTTCTGAAGATGTACTTGTTTTTCATGCCATACTTACTTCACATTGAAAGTTTCCGTAGTATGGATTGCTCGACTAAATCATAGGAGAAGCCAATTCACACATCTAAATACAGGTCATGCCTTGGAATAAATGCCAAGCAGTTAATATTAAATTATTATTTAAAAATCACTTTGGCAAAATACTCGTTTAAGACTTCAAAGCTGTATTATTTGGACCAATTTTAGTTTATTGTCCAAATTTTCATCAATATAAATTATTGTAACATTGTTCAATCGGCGATTGAAAGTCATTGTGGGAGTAGAAAATACCATCTCATGCCTAACAATGATTTTCCTTGAAAAAAATATGATTACTGTTAAATTAAGGCTATTTTGTTAATGATAAAAAGAACCTCTTGCTGTCGAATATTGCGAAATAAAAAGACAGTCTTTTCGGAACGAAATAATCTTCCTCATGTTCTAAAAGGTATTTATAATTCTAATGTAACCGCTTAATGGCCTCCCACTCACATAACTCCAATTAAAATATGAACGAGACTGGGAACATATAACGGCGCCGAGCTCGTAAAAATCAATATTTAGAGCTGGATCGGGGCGACCCGTCCCAAACCCCTGCTGTGCCCCTTACTTTACATTATGGAAATTTGAGGGGTTCACAGCTGGGGGGGGGGGAAATGAGGGCTCCCTAAATACAATTATTCTGGAAATTGAAGCAGTAAAGAGATGTCATGTAATGGATTTCCCTATAGCAACTAAATTTAACCCTTATTACTTTCTTTTTTAATTTATTTTTGATTCCGAATTTTTTAAAATGCCATTATTGTAATTTGTAAATTTATTAGTTTTTTACTATTACTCTATATAGGCTCTATATAGACTAAATTAAAGAGAGTTTGCTACTATCTACTTAAAATTATAGCTATAAAAAGAAGAATCGATTTTTGAAAGACCTCGAGGACGGGTTTAAGCAAATGAGCGAGCTAATTTTCCACCATTTAGCAGAATTCCCTTGAGGGAATACGGCTTTTCAGGTTGTACTCAGGATGTGAAATGTAATTTCAGTGATGCTACATAATAAGTGTCTAACATAAGGTACTTTAAAATTATTATAAATCTGTGTTTTGTGATTATCAATGTTGACATTAGAGATCTTTAACCGCTCCATGAGGAATACCCGCATAGAGGCTAAGTGTAGTGTACCCAAGAGCGGCCTGGAATGCATTGTCTGCGGTGTAACTCAGGACGAGTGAGCTGGTTCCCAGAGGCCACTTTGTGGACAGGATCTAAGGCTCTCAAAGCTCTTACAAGGGGAGTGCATAGCCTCCCCCCACCCCAGCGATTTTTAACTTTTTTTAGTGTGTACTACCTAATGAAAAACAAATTCTGTTAAAGCAAGAGAACGCACTTCTCGTTCGTCTAAAAAAAAGAAAGTAAAACTTTGCATGCAAGCCTTGAGTTGTCCGAATACATATACTCTTAAGAATTTCCCGTGGCCTAGTTGGTAGTGCTCTCTTTTTGTAACCTCGAGACCGAATCTCGCTGGGAGCGACTATTTTTTGTTTTGTTTCTAGGGCGTTTATTTAATATTAATAAATAAATAAAAAGTTGTTTCAATTATTGGATTTATTTTTTAACGTATTCCTTATGTTTAAAGAAAACGTGAATGCTTTCTGTCAAAATCATGGCGTGGTTTTCGAAGAGTCCTCAATAGTTCATCAACCCTACCTTGGAGATGGCCCTCTAAACAATATATATATATATATATATATATATATATATATATATATATATATATCTGTTAACGCCGCAGTGGCCGCAATGTTTACTTGATCAAATAAAGTTAAGATATACTTCGTGAAAGACCGAAATCAGACTAGAGTGAGTGGGGGCTTAAAACAGATTAAATACCATGAATGGAACTAAAATTCTAAGTAGTAATGTTCGAAACGTGTGCTACTTATGTAAGCTTTTTTATAGAATCAGAGCCTTTATTTGTAATCCTTTGACACATTTTTGCCATTTTTAAAATAAAAAACATTTGTTGTACTTTGTCAGACATACATATTTCTAGGATCCGAAGGAGTTAAATCTGCATTTTAATCAAAATTATATGCAAATTTAAAACTTGAACAGTATATAGTCGAGGATGGTTTCATTAATAACTGAAGTTTAATATATCTTTGGGTGAATAAATATCTCATGAGATAAGTTCAACTTCCCAGTGAGAGCTACAATGAGTCCAGGAGTTACGTGAGAGATCATTTAGCTTCTTACACAGTTTAAATAGAATAGGGATTACTTTCTACTGGGCTTTTCGTCTAAATAATTTCCTCTTTATTTTCCAGAACTCTCTTTCTCCTTCTACTCTCTAAATAGCCTTATTTGTCTTAGAGTAATTCCACGTGAAAAAGCGTAACATTTGTGTTAATCCATGACAAGAGCACTGGCAATCTTCCTTATTTACTTCCTTGTACGAAGTACAGGAAATATAATTCTGAAAAATGTCTGTAATCAGATTTAAACCGAAATATTGATTTTATCCATCCTAAATCCATTTTGATTAGTTTTGGCGTCACGTCTGCATGTATCTCGCATAACTCAACATTAACAAGTTTTAGAATGTTAAATTTCATGTTTAGACTATTGCAACATTTAGTTTTGAATAAAGAAGTGGAGGGCTTTGGAGGAGGAAAAATTAAAATTCCACTTTACCTATTAAATGTAAAGAAGATTTGCTCTAACACATTTTTTTTTTGTTCTCATCATAAAAAGGACTGTGTGTTATTATCTATGAAACATTTTTTTATCCCGTTCACTTTCAAATGAAATAATTTTAAATGAAGTGCATCAAAACATTTTGTTTATTTAATCTGATATGTGTAGGAAGAAGTTATGGTGTGCCTACGCGAATTTTTTTTATTTATCAGACCAATGTATCAACATTTCATAATTATCTTCATCATTCAAGATAAATATATATGTCAAAAACACTCACAGAAAATTCATCTTGGCCGTTGATTTCAATTGACAGGAGGGAGTATAGGACAGGAGGCTCTCAAAAGGCGGAAGCAAGCTTATCGACTTCTTATACCTCGAGCATCGCTATCGATTTAGTTTGGTAATCCGATATTGGAGTCGTTTTTTATACTACTCCTCTCTCTCTCTCTGACTCAAGGAGCGAGTAACTAAACCCTCAGGCCCAGCTGTAGCATATCCTCCAACGCATATTCATTCCTTAAACAAAACTAGCCTTACTATCTTTCTGGACGCTTGAATCCTCTGCAAGCACCAACTGAGATCAGAAAGTAACGCATGGGCTGCGTATACTAAGCTGATTCCCCACCTGCTGGTATGGAACCCTAGGCATCTCATCTCACCTCTTATTCTCTATTCCAATGCAAAGAACCGATGTATAGAATTGAAAGTTTAATGAAGGCTGAAAACAAGAAGACCAACAGCTTGCTCAATATTTGATTTGCGAAATAATGCATAGAAGAACGATTGTAGAACATTAACACGATGGGTTCTATTCAATTTTTCGATCGCACACATAATGAAAGAGATATTTTGAAAATTTGAACCCCCTCCCCTCTCTAAGCTACCCCTAATTCAGATACGATTTCAGGGATTAACAAACAGGGATGAACATTATATGTGGTGAAATATTGAGTATGGTGTAGATGAAATAATCATTTTCGAGATAAGAACGTAAAATCTTAATTGATGACGTCATTGTGCAGTGAATTTGCTCGTATAACACATAATAAAGATCTCTTGAAAAAACTATTCCGTGTATTAGGTTAGAATAATGTGATAGATGATATATTGCAAATTGAATTTTCTATAAATATTATTTTATATATATATACTAGATAACCCGGCAAACGTTGTTTTGCCTTATAAATTATTTCTAGTTTCTAGATAAATTCTAGTGTAGACAAAAAGTAACTTACTTATTATAAGTGTGTAAGTATGTGGTATATGCGTGAAATAGGCATGGAGCGCTATGAACGATAAGGGAATATAAAAATAACAAACGCCAAACAATATTATTTTTAAGTTATTATAGTTTATTTCTTAAAATTACATATCACATATTAATTACGACAGTAACACTAACAAACAACATCAATCTTTTAATGAGCATGAACAATATTTTTTGTTAGCCCATCTTTAGCGAGCACAAACAAACTGGATGGTTTACCCACTCGAGAGCATGCTACGTACAATTGCCCGTGTGAAAAACATGGTGTACTCAAATCTAAGCCACTACTCTTATTTGCCATAAGCTAAGGGAAATTTTAATCGAAGTACAGTTAAAAACACTATAATTGATCAGTTATCGAGCGGGATGATAATGATTAAATTACTAAAATGGCTATAAAAAAATAGGGGTTGGTGATGAAAAAGTAAAAATTTAGGGTTGTATGTATTTTTTAATGCCACTTTATAAAAAAAAAAAATAAAAACAAAAAATTTCGTCCAAAAATTAAAAAAAAATGTTAAGGGTGAACAACCCTTATCAATTAGGGGTATGAAAAATAGATAGTAGCCGATTCTCAGACCTACTGAATACGCATATAAAATTTGGTAAAAATCGGTAAAGCCGTTTCGGAGGAGTACGCTAACTAACATTGTGACATGGAAATTTTATATATTAGATTTTCGATATTATGACTATTAACTGAGACATTTGAATTATATAGTTTTCGGTTTTCAGAAAAAAAATCCTACTCGTGTCATATTAGCAAGTTGCTGTTATAACGAGCCACTTTATTCTAAACTTAAATTCAAACCCGTTTCCATGGAACATTTACTGTTTGAGATGCATGAAAATATGTAGTGCGATGACGCCATCGATTATGATTTTGCTGTCGTGAATCAAAACTATTTATTTCTACTATACTATATCTGATATTTATCTACTCCATTCACAAGTTCAAGTCAAGTGCTAGTTAAGCTGAAGTAGGGGGAGAGCTCAGAGGGGGATTTTGAAAAATTGCCGTTATTATGAGTCAGTTATGAAAATGTTATTGAACCAATCTTGTTAAACTATTGATCATCTGCAATTGTTGTTCTATGCATTTTTTCGTAACTCAAGTATTAAGCGAGTTATTCGTACTTTCTTGCGTTCTGTCTTCAGTACGGACTTTGGCTATTTGGAGTTGGTTGACATTTGGTTTAACCCGAACCTGTCCCATGGAGAAGTGTCACGAATGGGCCCTGGCAGACGCCGAAATTTCATTAAATATGGAGTGAGGCACCCAATCGCGGCCAGTCATTTCCCCTTAGCCTTGAAGCAGCTTAGCGAATCGATGTGACGTTACTTCTCTCTCTCGCCCCGGTTCCATGCCCTACATAATGACGTCAATAATGGGACTTCCCGCCTAATTGATCTGTACTCCGCACACCTCATTGACATCTAAAGGCTCTGCCTCTCAGCTGTGCCCACTGGATTCTGCCAAATACTACTCTTCTCTCATGTTCTTTGGACAGCACTTCTTAGTTGATTTAATCGGATGATTTTGGGAGACTGTTAGGGACTGAATTGGCCCCTCATATTTAATATTATCTCTTTGGCTAAGATATAGGTTCGAATAACACCTTCTCACCACATGGAAATTGTGTTCTCGTCATCGATTAAACTACAGCCTAGCCACACAATTTTGACATATTATGGAGTAGAGTCCACAAAGTCCTTAGAACAAATAAAGATACATGCCATTTGGGAAAAAAAGAAATATCGCCTTAAATTTGAAGTGATCAACAAACAATATGACCCTTATTGGAGCAGAGGATTGCCAGTGACTGGGCTAATTTTCTTAGGTGTAGGTATTTTCCGAATTAAAGCGTCTAATGATCTGATATTTATAAAGAGCTTATGGTTTTATTTATGTTATTAAGAATAAATACACTTTAGATAAAAATATGCTAAACCTTTTTTTTTTTTGCTTAAGAACAAAGACATACATCTAGAAATTTCAACCAGGTATTATATATATGCTAGCTAATATATACGCCATATTCCCAAATGTTTGAATTGCTGTTAAACTGACAATTTTCTTAATCCCCATTTTGTTCAAACCTGATTCAAATATAAAAATATGCTGCAAGAAGAAATTTACTTAACTTCTGCTTCAGTAAAGATTAAAGGAGATATAGAAATCTAAGGAAAATCCTTTAGGTGATGTTGAGTAAAACATCAAAATAATTCGTTTGACTGATAATTCGGTCGGAGATAAATTTTGCAATCTGTCATCTTCCCCCCCCCCCGATATTAGGATTCGTAGGTCTAATGGCATAATGGAAATATAAAGATCACGTCAAATAATCAACCTTTGGGTACATCATGTATTTGAAGTATATTATAAGCATACACGCTTTAAAATGTGCACATTTTTTCCATGACTTAGAATCCTATGTACATTATAAATATACATCATCTGGCCAGAATGTCTGTAAACAGGTCATCTGTTAAAATAAAAGCACTTTTAAAGCATGGATTATAGTTAAAATGTATTTTTTAAGTTAGTTCAATTGAGTAAAATGGAAACCTCGAAATATCCTTATTTCCTCTGTCAAAATATGTTACATAGTGTATCTTGTTTTAATTATGTTTTACCACCAACTCGAATAATAACTGAGGTAACTCAATTTTTCAGTTTTCTGTCAGTTTACATAGGAACCATGTTGGGGAAAAAATAGAGAAGAGATTGTGCCAGATGAGTAGCGTATTCAGTACGTGGAAAATATGCTTAGTTTACGCAGCCCTTGCGTGTCGGGCTATTTTTATATGTCCCAACCACTGCATATGGCACCTTCATTATAGCACGGTTATTCTAAGCCCTAAGTGGGCCATGAGAGGAGCGCCGTGAGCTTTAGCAGATTCTCCGAAGAGAAGTAAGTTCATAGTAAAAGGTAATCCTGATGTCTGTATATGTACATGAAAACATCTATCTACTTTGAAACTCTATATATACTTATGCTGTCAGGCAAGATCCACAATAATTCAACAAAATGAGCTATTATATTAGCTGTTATTGGCACCACATTTCTTCAAATAAACTAAGTGTTTAGTTGCACATCATTTAAAATTATGACATTTGAATGTAAAGCAGGGTATCTCAATAGATGGGATCAAAAAATATAATATAGTCTATAGAACCTTTTTATGATAAACAAAAATCATGCTAAGCAATCCTTTTTTACCTGTAATAGGTACAAAGAAATTTGATTTTTTTTATTTCCATTCGGCTCAAACCCCCGCCCTTCCTCTTTAGTCAATTTTAATTGAAAGGAGAGGTGTACAACTTGATGCGACAACTAACCTAAATATGAAATTACAATATTTCGAGGCTAGTCATTTTTGAGTTGTGCGAGATACGCAAAGCCAAAAATGGGTAGAGGCAAGCTCAAAACTGTTACTCCTATGAAATCTGGAAACCAAAAATGTTCGCGATTCTACTTTCTTTTCTTGGTGCAAGGAAGTTAACAGACAAGTTACTTGTCGGGAAGAGAGTGTGTAGTGAAGACGTAAAGGCATTTCCTTTGTCCATCCATATTCCATTTGGTGTGCCTTCCGGGCCATTCGCCTAACCCCGACTAGAACCCCTAAATTCCTCCCCTAACTTCCCCACTTGGACTACGGTGACGTCATGCCCTAGAACAAATCGATACTGTGTATATCTTCATCCTCCCACAACCATGCATCTCCTTTCATTCTTATTTTTTCACTTTCTAATTGCTAACACTTGTTTTTACTGGCTGTCAGTAATTAGACAAATTAATTGTTTATGGTAATTATGTGTTGGTAAAGGTTTCCAATTAATGCAACGAAATAAAATAGACCATTGTCAGCTTACAATACAGTCAATCAAACTATGAATAATTTCTATAGCCCATTTAAAAACAAAAAGTCGAGTCCCATAATTTATCTTATATTATGTTTTAACAATAAACTTATGGCGATTCATTTAAACCAATAGCAATATATGGAACATATGTCATTACTAGTCAAAATTAGTTATAAAAATAAAATTAGTAATAGAAATAAAATAGATATAATTAGGGGCTCAGGTTAACCATGTGTGTTAAAGCGTTGACCTTAATCTCACATGATAAACCTAGAGTGATAAGTTCGATTCCCGCCTGGGAATAGGAATTTATTTAGTAAAGAAATTCATTAAATAAAATCCTTAATCCCACCCTGGCTAGAAAGGGTGGTAACCTATAGATAACTCGTCCCAATTAGCCTCAGTTGTAAAAAGTGGATGTTAATAAATAATTTAATTTATCACATGGTAAGCCTAGAGTGGCGAATTGATTCCTGCCAGGGGAAAGAAATTTATTTAGTGACGAAATTCATTAAATAAAATCCTTAGTCCCACCCGGGCTAGAAAAGGGTGGTAACCTGAAGATAACCCGTCCCAATTAGCCTTAGTTGCAAAAAGTGGGCGTTAATAAATAATTTAATTTTTAAATATAATTACTATATATATAATATAAATAAAATAAATATTACTAGCGATGGAAATAAAAAAATAAAATTACCAATAGAAATAAAAAAATAAAATAAATAAAGAGATTAGGCAGACGTGTCATTTCATGTCAATAAGCAGTAACAAAACCTTTGGTCAAAAAAGAACAAATAATCCAAGTCGTAGTAGATTCAAGCTATCGGTTCATTTAGTTTCTAACCTTTTTACTTTTCTATTTGTTTGTACTCTATCCATAAGTTTTGTTCTCATTTTATTCTTAGCGTAATCGACTTCGATGTTATAATTTAATGTTTTTAATTTGTTTACTTTAACTGGCAAATTAATATGTATAGCACAATGGCTGTATTATTTTTTCTGGGCACTGAAGAAGAGTTTCTCTAAAGAAAATATTAAATAAAGAAAAATCCTCCGTTAAGAAAATATTAACTGTACTATTTTGGTGTGTGTATAATTCGGAGTGTGTTCCCTATTGGTGATTTAAAGGGTTAAGCAAGTAAGCTAGTTCAAGCTAAAGCGACAGCCCGAAGGTCTTTTGAAGATAGCTTGATGAACACATCTCAGCTAAGTGAGGTGGTGTGTTCAGTGACAAGCAACCTGTTGAATTTACTACTTACGACCAGGCAGCAGTTAGTCTGCCGGGCTAATTTTCATCTTTCGTTTTGTTTAACGCAGTTCATTTAATCAAGAAAAAAAAAGTACAGGACGTTTAATTGGTAAATCGTACATTTGATTTTAACCTATTCATTTAAATATGAAATGGTAATTATTGGATAAGAATATTAGTACCTATGAGATAAATGTTTTGTGTTACAGAAAGAAATGGAAATGTCAAAATGTTTTTCTTTTAGCAGATTTCTCTTAATCAGCAATTGAGATTGTATTAATATCGCGAGTTTTGACAATTTTCTTCGAATGCCCATCGACACACAACACAAACACACACACACACACACACACACAAACACATATCTGTTACCACTCTAGAGATCGCTGTTTTTTTTTAACATTACCATGCCCGACATTTTCGAATATTCTTCAAACCAAAGAAATCCTTTTTTTGTAATGAAATAGAACCACTTTACCAGCAATATCAAAGAATTTTCTTCCGCCAAAATTAATACTTTTCAACCTAATAATAATTGTTTCCAACTGAATTATTTAATTTTTCAACCAATCAGAGCCTTATTAACAAAATCAAATTCAACATCTTTTTTAACGAAATGGAAATTTTTTTACAAACTGAATACAGTTTTTTCATCCAAAAAAAAAAACATTTTTCATTCCAACGAAAATTTTCTTCAGCTAAATGAAGCCTTATTTTGACCATTTAAATAATAATCTGCTAGTTAATTTTCATTTAATATTAAAATTTGTCTGAGGAAATGAATTGGTCCGTCGGTAATAGGATCACAAAAAGTCTAAACATCAACAAAAATACCGAGAAAAGGAACTGTAATTTTATGTTTAATTTAATATTTCTTTCTTAAATAAATTATAAATTTCATATTCCGGTGTATTAAATTTGTTAAGGAATATGAATGTATAATAAGATAGTATGAATGGCGGATATCCGTAGAGGAAAGCCCCCGACTAAGTAGTCGACCCTTTCCAGAACCTTCAGTCTAAAGTAGTCTTGTCCTAAAACTTTTTAATAAGACTTAGCCCCAGATGGATGGGGGGGGGGAGCTTCTCTGGAGTGGAGGGGGCGCCTTCCTCTAGAAGCCCACTAAATATTCATTGCTGTAACGATGGTAGACCTGCCAGGATACTACAAACACTCCTTAGGTTTTATCTCATTTTTTCTACCTCTACTTGTTTCATCTTAAGGGGTTGTTATCCTCCAACTATGACTCTTATAATCTATTTAAGTTTAGGTCTGTTTGTTTTTCACTATGTTAATTACGTTCAAACGGCTGAAAGTGCAATGAGGCGACTTTCACTAATCTATTCCAATAAGTGTAAGTCTTCAAGTAAGGCAATTTATGAAATAGTTATTGATCTGTAAGCAACAAGTGATTCATATACAATTTTAACTTTGTGAGAAGTAAGCCTCAATTCTAATTTGATATTAAGCGGCCCGATCCAATTAAATAAAAATAAAAAGAGGATGACTTCTGCTCTAAATGCTATATTAACAGATTTCCCCTAAGGGAAATCAGCTATTGAGTTCGTATTCATGATGCGAGCTTCGAAACATTTCTTCAGATGTCCATCGATCCCACCCACGAGATGACTAAAATGAGATCCGTTCAAAATTATATATATATATATATATATATATATATATATATATATATATATATATATATATATATTTGTCTGTTAACGCTCTAGCGGTCGCAATTTTTGTTTGATCTTTACCAAACTCGGAATTTAATCGTTTTATGTAAAAAGGAAGATCAAGTTCGTTAATGGCTGAAATCGGACCAGTGGGAGGGGGGGAGTTTTGAAAATTCAAATTATCTCCGTTATTATGCATCGGATCGAAAAATTTTATAGAAAAAATCGTATTGCAAATTAAATTTACTATAAATATTGTTCTATACATTTATTCTGTATCTTGAATATTAACCGAGATATTTGCATTTGTATTCTGCGTATGGTCATCAGTAGGCTATGTTCGGACTTCCCGCCGAGAGCTCTGGCGGCCGTTTCCATAACTATTCGTCCCTCGTGAATAGGTTTAGAGGTTAGGTTAACTGTTTTTTGGGGCTAGAAACTACTGGGTTATTACGCCCTAAATAATGTTTTAGGTTTAGAGGTTTCTTACTACTACAGTTGTTATTAGGCAGATTTCTCTATTGTAAAACTTCACGTGGGAAATCTGCTTAGTTTACGCAGCCCTTGCGTGACGGACTTTTTTTGTATTCGGTTTCAGAAGGTCAACATCATAATCACCGTCTTATTGGTAAACGAAATGGTAGACAACAAAAGAATTAAAGACTGCTCGAACTAATGATAGAAGAGTCCCTGGCTTACATTATTGCTAGAAGTTTGAATTAATCCATTACTAATTGAATTGTAAAATAAAACAATGGCATGGAAATAAACTCTTTTTATTCCCCTTCAATTAGAATAAGGAACAAGAGTAAATGCGATGCTCTGGCCTTCGTGTATGATATTGTCCTCATTAGAAACTTGAAAAGAAAACTAAAAATATCATGGTGTGGGAATTTGAGTATAAAAGGATTGGAATAAACGTTAGGAAGAATTATAGTAACTGCTAAAGAATACATTCCATGTTGGCTCAGGCATCTACAGAAGTGAAATTATAAGCTTGCTTACATTTCTCTGCAGTAGAGTCACGGAAAGAAAGTACTTCTGAAGAGAGGCAGGTCGGGAGAAGATCAGTTCTGGGATTGCAGAGCAATTGAAAGTCCTTCACGCAGGGGCTGCATAAACTAAGAAGATTTCCTACATGAAGTTTTACAATAGATAAGTCTACACACTGGTAACAAACACTTAACACCTCTGTGAATAGTAAGTGAATAACTGCAAACAATAATGAGAAATATTCCAGTCAATTTTAATATACTCCCAACGAAAATCGCATGAATTGTAAATAAACAGGTCAGCCAATCTCTGAGAGCTGAACAGATAATTCGAAATATCTCCGTTATTTTGCGTCGGATCGAAAATTTTTATAGAATCAATCTTATTGAAAATATAATGTTCTATAAACGTTGTTATGTACACTTTTTCATTATCTTGATTAACCGAGATATTTACATGTTTTAGTTTTCGGCTTTCAGTAATCCCCCATTCCTAGTCATGCCATATTAACAATAAACTGTCATATTATGAAACACACTATTTGTAGCCTATATACCAAATATTGTTCTCATTGAATTTTTATATTTTGAGATAAATGCAAATACGTGAGAAATCTGCTTAGTTAACGCAGCCACTGCGTGACTGACTTTTCCATATTACACTATCGCTTTTTCTGAGAGGTTACTGAATATGAAGTTTTATTATAATTGTTTGAGATTCTGCACAGTGAGTTTGACATACAGTAATAGTATTAGATTGCTGTGAAAACCTGGTGAATATGATTGTGCTGAAACTGAATATATACTAATAAATACGTTAATATTTGAGTTTATTCAAGTTTTGTGATGTATCCTAAATTAATACGCGCGATTTAATGCTCGAAGTATGCGCTAAGTACGGGGGCTTTGGATGAGGGGGGAATTACTGCTTTATAATGAACCGCTTTATGCTTAGAGTGTTGCTAATAAAGACTGAGGACTTAGCCTGGGGGCTTTGAGCAGAATTAAAGCCAACTCGAACAATAAACTTTTACAGCGCTATTTACCTTCAAGTTCTAAACCTCTCTTTGTTATCAGCTCTTCTCTTATCTTACCATCAGTGCATTTGTATGCCTTCTCTAACCGCTCCTCCATTAACTGTACACCTTGTCAATTTAAAGCCCATGGAGATTTGAGATATATTAACTTCTTAACAATATTTCTTGTGAATTTTAAAAGTTAACATTTTCTTCCTGTCCATTGGTTTTATAGACATTGTTCGCGCACCTACACAGAGCTGACACACCTTTTAAGTTATAGATTTCTTGTAATAGAACGCGTTCTTATTGACGAAGGCATTTTAGTAGTTTTCCTTTAATGGAAATCAGCTATTGAGGTCGTACTCAAGACGCGATTTTCGGAAAATTTCTTCAAATGCCCATCGATCCTACCCAGGAGATGACGAAAATGAGGTCCGATCAAATTTATATATGTATATATATATACAATCACAACATAAAATATATATTTGTCTGTTTACACTCAAGCGGTTTAATCGCCAGCAAACTCGGTATTCAATCGTTTTATGTAAAAAGAAAGATCAAGTTCGTTAACGGCTGAAATCGGACCAGTGGAAGGGGGGTTTAGAGGGGGCATTTTTGAAAATTCGAAATATTTCCGTTACTGTACGTTGGATCAAAAAATTGTATAGAACCATTCTTATTGCAAATTAAATGTACTATAAATAATGTTATATATATATTTATTTTCTATCTTCAATGTTAACTGAGATATTTGCATTTATATGAAGTGTGTGTGCGGCTATTGCCGGAAGTTTCCGTAGCTGTTCGGCACTCGTGTAACCTAATCTTTCTTCATTCTTGCCTTTTAACCTTTTACTTTGTGCGATATTTGCAAATACGTTCTGTTGATGCCCCCCCCCATATTCAAAATGGTGTTGTGTTACCGGTATGTAGATTTCTCTATTGCAAAACTTCACGTGGGCTTTCATTTAAATGAACTATTGCCGTAAAAATTCTGAAAAGTATTGAAACCCATATCTTTTACCTTTAATGAACTAAAATGTTTGTTGTAAAATGTCTAATTTTAATTTACAAAGTGCCATCCGGATAGATACTTTTGTGATTCATATTTACTAGTGAAGATTACAAATGTCTTGGAGTTGGTCTCATTAATTTTCTGCTGAAGCTCTTAAGACTAGTGATATGAATGCTGTCATAATCTCCAAATAGGCTTATTATGACCTTCTAGTCACAGCTGATAATGATGACATGTTCAGCGTCATCCAGTACGTGGGAATGTGGATGGTTAGTTTACGGAGCACCTTCGTTACCGTTTTTTTAAATTTAAGCAACCTCCACAAAAACGCAATAAAGTTTAGCTGAAGAATACTACAAGGTACATTCACCACTGCAATTCTAAACTATTTAAATGGTATTAATATTCACGTACTCTTTCTATTTCTAGTCATAATTTCCTTCAAGAGCGAATTCTAAGCATATATATAAAAAAAAATTAATGTAAGTATAATAGATGAATTACAACAAACGCACCTCAAGGATGTTGTTTATTGCCCAAATATGTTATATTTTACTAAATACAATTATTAGAATGTTTTACAAGTTCTTCTTGGTTTATTCAATCGATGAAAGGTTTTTATTTTCTGGAAAGGACTTTTCATCAAATATTAACAGACTAACAACTTAGGAAAAACGCAATTAAATTATTTTTCAACAGAGCAGAATCAAAATTTATTTATTTTTTCATAAATGACGTTTACCCCCTCTAAACAACTACAACGAAATGATGACATTAAATATTCTGCAGCATTTCTGTAAAACTATACTGGAGAGACTTTCTAAAAACTATGAAACATTTAAATTAACCTAGGTAATTTGTATAGCATTCAAAATAACTTCGGTGATAAAGGTTGAATGGCTAAGAACTATATATGAATGTGCTATTCTTCCTGAAATCTCCATGACATGATGCAATGCAAGGGAAAACTAATTTGAATGACCCTACGTGTGTTTTCTTGCAGGTGGAAGAGAATTATCGTGCAGGTAGAAAGCCTAACTAATTTGAATAAATATTTGAGACTTTCAAGACTTGAAAGTATAAAAAAATAATAAAGTGCACAAAGCGATTTCTTATGATGCGGTACGTGTTTTAGCAGCATTATCCCAGCTTAATACAGAGCTAACAACTCTACATATAGATGAGAAAAAAAAACGGAGCTAGCAATACTGAATATTTTACAAAACACCCCACGGTACATTTTCAACTCTCAATATATCTCGAATAAACGCGGGCCAAAAACAGTGCTAACAGCTGATATTTCCACAGACACCACGAAAATGGACAGTAACAAGAGCAGTAGTAAATGTCATCACACAGGCTGACGGAAGCGTCATGGAATATAAATTAAAACGAGATTACTGTTCAAGCAATCATACTCAAAAACTATTGTCATTGGACTACAGAATACATATTTTTAAATCATACATAATTACATTCTCATAATAAGATACTCACTGGCAACGCGCACCTTATTCACCCAGTATTCCTCTAATATACATCAAACTTAGCACACGAATGGTCACTATTCACAAATGGGATACAGACTCCAGTACTTAAAGAGGCACAATAATCACCTCTTCATATACGCTTTTGCAAGGCATAAATCAGATTTAACTTCACCTAACACATTAACGAGGTATAGTGCACCACAAGGTCTTCCTTTCACGCAGATTTGCCCAACAACAGAGGCACAATATGACCGGGTCCTGTGAACGGTAGTAAAATGTAAAGCTAGTAAAACGATTTTAAAAATATTACACATAACCAGGCACAGACATACTGGATTTATTTCTTATTTCCATTTGAAGGCTTTGGCATACGATGAAAGTTCAGTTCTTAATTGCCTTAATTAAAAATAGATCCCATGTTATTTATTACTACTGAATATACTTTTATTAATGAATTGTTTTGATAATCAGGAATTTACAAACATCCATTGTACTTTTAGTTCATTGCGTGATTCCAGCTTTCATGCTTATAGCCTCACCATTAATCATTTCTCCCTAAATGGAACTCCAAACTTAGAAGAGTTATTATCGTAATCTCATGTCCGTGTAATTTTATTCGAACTTATGGAATTTTATATGCGTTCTTATATAATCAATTTCTGAGGATTTATAAATATTTCAGCAACATATTAGTTCAATTATTACTCGCTTCACATATTTTGTGTCAGCCAAGACATTGTCAAAAACAAATACATTTAATTTTACTATAGTTTCTTAGTTTTTACATAATTTTGAAATGTTTTCCTCCAATGTAGCTAAAAGATGCTTAGATATTTATTCATACTATTTGTCATTACATGCCAATATAATATCACCTTTGATTTGACGAAATTTGGTAATTTTACTTCTTTGTTTTTAGGTGAGTGCTACTTACTGTGTCCAACAAGAAACAATGGTGAGCTGTTAAAATATATAAATTACCCATGAGGTTTTAATAATTTACGTTGGTTTCCGCTGGGAGAGCTTAAAAATATTGGGTTGCAGGTTTTTAATATTTTTTTAATACCCCATTTCTTCACGTTAATCAAAATAATTTCAATCAGAATCAATAAACTTTCACCAACATTCAACAAGCTTTCTTATTCCAGGAGAAAAAAAATCTGGATCTCTGGATAGAATGAACTCACGGAAAGAGTTTTCAATTTCATCCTGGTCTTGAAAACTTTTCTCTCTCAAAACGTTGTACAAATGTCTGAAAACAGGAGAGAGGTCAAGTGAATAATCTGGGTGTTGAAAAACTCGTGCAGTCATCGTAGCGTTTGGCAACGTGTGGTCAGGCATTATCATAGAGAAGTAGTGGCCCCTTCCGATTAACCAATGTTGGGGAACGGTGCTGCAACTTCCGATTCATATCATCAATTTGTTGACAGTACTTGTCGGCAGGTATCTCGCCCCGATTGAGAAAGCTGTAGTGGATAACACTGCTAATATACCACCGAACTCTAACGATAAGCCCCAACCCACGATTTTGTGGGTACAGGTTGAGCTTTTGGAAATGTTTTGGTTTTTCATCTATGACCAGCCATTGTCTACAACACCTTCTGTTGTCGTACAAGATTCATTTTTTGTCTCACGTCACAATACGATCGATGAAGGGATCATTTTTGTGACGTGTCAAAAGCATGAAACAGCTTTCTAAGTTCCGGTGGTTTTGGTTATGTGCTCCATCTTGGTCAACGTATTTCCTTTACCAATTGCCTCCAAGTGGTATACGACGATAGATTGGTTCAGGCCGAGTTCTACTGTTATTTCTCGGGTGGTTTTGTTTGGGTCTTATTCCACTATTGACCTCAGTTGAAATATGGTTGCCGCGACCTTTCTTGGCCAAATCTCCTGCGAAACTTCCAACGCTCTACTGCCCATTCACTAAGTCCCCTGTTTACGCCGTGCTACGCACTAATTTAAATTTGTAAAAGTGAATACGACGAAAATTCCACTTCGACATTATCAATTTAAAACGTTTAAACACACTGAACTAAAAAGAAATTACTGATTAAATTCATGTTGAAAGATAGGGTATTAGGTAAGGTTTATTATGGTATATAAGGAATGAATATTTGGATTAGATTTGTTTGTTTACAGAATTGGTATAAAGATATTCCAATGGACGAAATCTGCATTAATTTCGCATCAACCCAATATCATTAAACAGCGAGTATTAATGCTAACGAGTAGTAATGTCGAATTTGCTAGAATGAAAAACCGATGTTAGGGGAATGTTTTTTTAAAATTATATTTCATTTAATTGACTCACTGAGTTAATATTAAACGTGGATGTCAATAAAGACATTTTAAGAAATATGCCACCATCTTCATGTTTTATCATCATTTCCATTGACTAAAAAAATAAAATATTTAAAAAAACCTGCCTTGCAGTCATACTTTAAACCAACTGATGGGGAGCTAGGAAGTCAAGTTACAACCCCCAATACACTACGCTACCTTGATCATTAAATCACCTCGCTATCCGAAAATTAATTAGTTTTATATTTTGTTTCATACTTTGCTGCATTACTGATTAAAAATTGACGTTAAGTGTAGTTGGCTAAAACTTAATATGAATTAAAATGCTGAAAATGGTACTTTTGGTGATGTGTAACGTCCTTCTTGAGGGTTCAAACTGAACGTGGTAATATTTTTTTGCAATCAGTGATTACATATCTTACTGAATTACTTCCACAAAAGCCTGATAACTTAAGGCACGTTTTAGTAGATTCTAGCTCCATTATCAATGCTTATGATAACTGTATTTGATTTGTCTTTCTCCTGAAGGCAGTTGAATTGACAAAGGCTGCTGAGCAGCCAAAAATAAAACTCGTGAAGTGCTCAGACTAGTTTACATATTTCACCCCTAAATTAGAATTTTTATTCACCTGAATGATTCACCCTGGCCACCGGCGTTTTGAAATGGAGTTTTGAACTTGTACATGAATGAATTAAATGTAGCCATACATCAGTGGTATGCATTGGACCGTGGATGTAGATGGGAAACCTGTTGAGGCAGTTGTAACAACTTCACAACACCCCTGACATTACTAGTGGAAAGCGTTCAGATGTCAAGGCTGCCAACTGTACCGTGCTCGGCAGTACTGCTCTCTCCCTTGCTCTGCGTATCGGTCTTTTTTATACTCTAAACAATGTGAGCGTGTTTATTTAGTGGTGAAAATTTTCCATTCATTTTGGTTTTAAAAGTGATTGAAGAAGGTAAGCTCATTTATGATTTGCTAGATTCTTTTTTATTTATTAGCCGATTTATTCATTGTTTTTATATTATTTTTTTTTATTTGGGTTTATATAATTTGCTATTGTGTAGGTGTTCAATGTTCTTTCTTAGTACATATAAATACACAGAAATCTGGGTAAAAAGTCAAATGTTTTGAACTAACCATCATGCAGATCCAAACCATCCTACTTTAAAATTCCGGTTTAGAAACTGGAATGGATTCTACTAAAATGTATAAATAATTCGGTTTCATTCTATTCAGAAATATGCAATATCATTTTATTCAAAAATATTCTATGCCATTCTAATCATAAGGCTATAATATTTTTGTATATTTGTGTGAGAGAGAAAGGATTTTGCGTATATGCATACGATTTTTAAAACATTCTACTTATTTAACCTAATTTTATTTGCTTATGTACATATCATGTAAAACGAAAGATCGAGTTCATCAACGGCTAAAATAAAAATTGTTAAATTAAGTTACAAAATAGCAATATAAAATTACAAAATAATAACTGTTTTATAAAAATAAAGGAATTACTCTTAAACCTGAAAGTACGAAACGCAGGGGGTGCCTAAAATAAGCAGATTTTCAAAAAAATGGTCAGTGTTGGAAAGTCTTTTCCCAGTTTTTCTCAAGGGAGGGTGAACTGTAAAGTACAAGCAAAGATATACAAGAAGAAACATAAATTGTAAAAGAGAATTCTAAATAGTATATGAGAGTGCTAAGGGTGAGATCAAAGTGCGTGAAAGTAGACTCCAGGCCACCTGGTTTCAATTAGGCAAATGTTAAAGAAAGGACATGAGTTTGCCATTGGTTTGTAACATCTCTTAACTGTATTCTGGCATATTCAAAGTTTTGTCGTGTGTGTAGAAGAGGCATTGCAGTGAATAATGCAGTAGTAAGGTCGTCAGAGAAGAAATTTCTTGTTCTAAACCTGTGTTTTTGGGGGGAGGCATATAAGACGTTATATGCTTATAGGTTACTTGCGACATTGCGAGGAAACACGAAAGTTCGTAAGATTGCTTGTAATATTGAAAAGCTAACATCGTTTTTCCGTGATTCTCAACCATTTTCAACGTTATTGCTCCATTAATAATACATTGAAGTAATATAAGTTTTGAAGGAAAATATTTTTTTTAATGACAGCTAGTTTACCCGCCCCGAGTTTTAAATATATGTGGAATCGTTGTGATTCTTAAAACAATTAAACATTTTAATTTGTGAATAATTCAATTTCTCAAGAAAATTAAATAGCCGCTTTTATTATTAAAGGTTTTGAAATACAATTTTTAATTCTTATTCTCACTAACCACACCGCTCGTAGTTTAAGGATTCAGTATGCGCGATCGTTCAACTTTAATTAAATATAAATATTATTTCTATCTTTAGAAAGGAGATTAATAGTGAGTGGAGAAAATGTAGAAAATTAATTTTAAAGTAAGAATGAAAATGAACAGGATCAATAAAAACTCCTTGTCCTCTACAAGTACTTAAACATATGCAGACTGTACTTTCATAGACAAAACAGAGAAACCTTTAGAAATAACAACCATAGCATGGTCAACACTGTATAGAAGAGTCACAAAAAAAATCAATCATAAAATATTGTTTTTTTTTTGTGACTGTTTTCTACACTGTTGAATCATGCTATGCTTGTTATTTCTTAAGGTTTTTTTATTTGTCAGCTGGCTCTGATTATGAAGCATGGTCTCTGAAAGTGCAGTCTGCATATATTAAAGTACTTTCAGAGGACAAGGCCTTTTAGAAGGTTTACCTAATGAGAGAATTCCTACATACATTTTCATATTTTAGTTTGATCGTTAAAACCTCGATATTTAATCGTTATGTGTTAATAGAATGAACGAGTTCGTTAATGGCAAATAACGGAGCAATGGGTGATGGGGTTTAGAGGGGTAATTTCGAACATTTGAAATATCTCTGTTACTATAAGTCGGATAGTAAAATGGTACATAACCAATCTTATTGTAAATTAAATTATATATGAATGTTGTTCTATACATTCTTTCACTATCTCTATTATTAACCGAGATTTTCCCACTTTTTTTTAATTTCCAGTCTACAATAAAATCTCCATCTTTGTTATAGAACATCATGAGCCGTCTTATTTGATTATTATTGATCCTGACTAACTGGTTCCTCCTCTACCATCCAGCATCTCGGGAGAAATGAAAATTAAATTATATACTTCTCGAAATTAAATTTCCCGTGTATATATATATATATATATATATATATATATATATATATATATATATATATATATATATATATATATATATATATATATATAAATTTATTTATATTTAATTTATATGCATTACATTTCACTATGATGTCCCTAATTCAATTATATTGATACTAGTCCTAAATAAATGAGATTCATGGCTAGAAATATGCCATTTTACACTACTTCAATTTATCTCTAGAAGTTTTTCTCATTGGTTAAGATAATGGGACCTCTTAATGATGGAGTATGTTAGCTGATGTGAAAAGAACTAGTGATTAGATAATTCACCTACAGAGGAAGGGCATTTGCTAGTTAAGGGAGATTTTTAAGAACCAAACCGGGAATGTTATTTTCAATTCCATTCTCACTTTATCCTGATGAAATTAAAGAAGATAAGGCGGGAGACGTGGAGGACTGGGAACGTATATAAGAAGAAGAAGTAGTAGATATTATAAAAGAGAATTCTAAATAAGATATGAGAGAGCCGAGAGTGAGATCAAAGTCGGTGAATATTTTATTGAGGCTAGGGCTTCTATCTTCCGTCAGCCACCATTCCTTTTCCTTCCTTTCCGATCTTCTAGTTCATTCATTGCTTATATTTATTTACAACCTTGTTAATAGAGCAAATAGGTCGTTCGCTAATTTGAATATGTATTACTTTATGAAAAGGCAACCAGCTAGGTGCTAGTTAATCGCTTCACTTATGTATCTTACCTCATACACAAGTGAGTAGATAAGCTCTTCAACAATTACAAGTGAATTATGTATTTATTTATTAACGTCCACTTTTTGCAACTAAGGCTAACTGGGACTGGTTATCTACAGGTTACCACTCGTTTTTAGCCAGGGTGGGACTAAGGATTTTATTTAATGAATTCCGTCACTAAATAAATTCCTATTGCCCTGGCGGGAACCGTGTTAGATAAAGGTCAATGGTTTAACTCACATGGCTAACCTGAGCCCCACAAGTAGATTATTAAGACATAGCTGAAGACTGTGTCACAACAATCAACGCCTGGGATATGCAGTTGAGACCATTTTATTTATTTATTTCATTGCTATTAACTAGAATTTTAGACTTAAATTCGTCAATTGCATAAATTGGCTGAGAACACCCTGGGGGAAAATGTTTCTTATTATTATTGATTAACGTCCACGTTTTGCTACTATGACTGATTGGGACTGGTTATCTACAGGTTACCCTTTTCTACCCAGGGTGGGACTATGGATTTTATTTAATAAGGTCGCCACTAAATAAATTTCCATTTGTCCAGCTCAGAATCGAAGTCGCCACTCTAGGCTTACCAAGTGAGATCAAAGCCAAAGCTTTAACTCGCGTGGCTAACCTAAGGCCTGGAAAATGTTTAGATTCGAGAGCTAGATTATCGCAAATGTAAGACCCAATCCTCATTTGAGTTTCCATTTCCGTAATTCTAACTCTCCAGATTACATTATTACAACGTGGGACTAAATAGTCATAGTACCTCTTCAATTATCGACAGTGGTAACCAATATTTTTATCAGATTTCCTTAAGGGCTATGCATATTGTACTCATGATGCGATTTTCTAAAGGTTTTCCTCAAATTTTCAAATTTCTATCGATCCTACATAGGAGAGGATGAAGATGAGGTGATTATATATATATATATATATATATATATATATATACTGGTCTGTTACCGCTGTAGCGGTCGTGATCGTTACCAAACTCGATAAACAAATGATCAAGTTCAAAATCTAAGAGGGTTTAGAGGGGGCGAACATAGAGAATTGAAAATATCTCCGTTACTGTGAGTCGGATCAAACAATTTAAAAAAAAAAAAAATAATAATTTTTGAACAATTCAGTGTATTTTTATTAGTAAATTATTTTTTTTTTGCGCAGAAAACCTGTTAGTTATAATTTCAGTGTAATAAATAACATGAAATAATAGGAAATGTTTTAAGAGTGTGATATAAACATTTGAAAAGATTGGTAATAAATAAAATTAAGGAATCTTGGGTATAAGGAGCGGCGTTTTTGTAATAATTAATTTTTCTCGTCAGAATCTTGTAAACTGCAAAATAAAAATAGAGAATCCAATGATGTATTTTGTCTTTATCGTTAATATAATTTGAGGTAGCTTCAATGAAAGTTATGTTTTCATGATGAACATCTAAAAACATCAATGTGGCATACTTTTTTAGAATTCCAAATTTTATAGCCAAGGTTAAGTTGGAGATAACCCAACTATCATTATGCATTGTGATTAGTATTCAAACGTAGACAATAACTATTCTTGATTGATTAACTATTAATTTCAAGATCGTACATCGCTGATTAAACGTAAAAATCCCGCTTAATCGTAATTATAAAGATTCAAGTCCGCAGTGAATATTTTGCTGCAAAACATTAATACCTGGCCGTTCGTAGTCTACTGGTTAAATCTTTCTATGATTTTTCTGTCTTTATGCAGTTGTTAACAACACATATTCTTCCTGGATATATCTCTACCCACTACAGTTAGAGACATTTTATAGCCCTATAAATATTGTCTATTAATTTTCAAACGAGTTGGGGAAAATTCTTATTTGGACATACAGATGTCCACGAGGATTCTAATAAATGAACTATATGTTAGGTGTGCCTGCACAGTTGCATATGATGTTAAAAAAAAACTGAAGTTTCTTCGTTAAGAATTTTCAATTTACTGATCATTGAAGAACGTAATCTGGTGGCTAGTCAACACAGTGTGAAACTCAGCTTTCGACTGGACCATTGAGGAGCTAAAGCACTTGTTGACATTTATCTGTTCGCTGAATATTACATTTTAGCAGATTTCCCTTAAGGGAAATCAGCTATTGAGGTTGTACTCATGATGCGATGTTCGAAAAATTTCTTCAAATGTCCATCGATCCTACCTAGGAGATAAATGAGGTCCGTTCAAAATTATATGTATATATATATATATATATATATATATATATATATATATATATATATATATATATATATATATATTTGTCTGTTAACGCTCTAGCGGTCGCAATGTTTGTTTGAATGGTACCAAACTCGGAATTCAATCGTTTTATGTAAAAAGGAAGATTAAGTTCGTTAATGGCTGAAATCGGACCAGTGGGAGGGGGGGGGTTTAGAGGGGAGATTTTTGAAAATTCAAAATATCTCCGTTATTATGCGTCGGATCGAAAAATTGTATAAAATCAATCTTATTGCAAATTAAATTTACTATAAATGTTGTTCTATATATTTATTCTGTATCTTGAATATTAACCGAGATATTTGCATTTGTATTCTGCGCGACTTTGTTCGGACTTTCCGCCGAGAGCTCTGGCGGCCGTTTCCGTAACTATTCGTCCCTCATGAATAGGTTTCTTACTACTACAGTTGTTATTGGGCAGATTTATCTGCTGTAAAACTTCACGTGGGAAATCTGCTTAGTTTACGCAGCCCCTGCGTGACGGACTTTTGAGGTTGAGATTTGTATGTGGCGGTACAACTAGTAGTGCCCCTTAAAACTAAGATAAAGTATGAATAAAACACTCTTATGTACAACGATTTATTTATTTATATTGCTTTATAGCCGCCGGCCACACCACGTTGAATACACCGGTTCTTGTGCATTCTTCAATGTCTGTTATGTTTTATATTTAAAAAGTGTTGACCATTCTGGAGTTTTAAAACACTTTCTTAAGCTGCTATTTTTAAAATGACACCTCTGTAGTGAAATAAATATTTCATTGTACCTACCGGTATGCAATAAATTATAAAATATAAGTCAACACTTATAAAATATTAAACATAATTTATTTCGAAACAACTTTCGAAGATACATCAGGTGAGGAACATATAATCTATATATTGTAAATAATAGGTTATCGTTATGAGTAGTTGAATTCGAAATTCGCCATGATTCCTACTATTTAAGGTTATAGAAAGAAGCAGTAAATTACAAAAGCAGTTTTACATAATGTTTTGATTTTGCTTTTGAAGTTTCAAAACACAAACTCACTCCTAACTTCCTTGGTGTTATGTTCCCTTGTAAATTAAACTGAAGTAGGTGGGTGAAACTTAAAACTTTCTACTTTTAAACATGACTGGGTATTCGCTTACACACATATTAGTATTATTATTTATTTGAGATGCCGCTACAATGGCGATTCATCTTTTGACATGTTTGAATATAATTTTACAAACTTAAATAAATATTAAAAATTTTCAAAGCTAAATGTTACAAATGTACAAAATAAATAGAACCATGTCGCTACAATGGCGATTCTTAACATACTAAAATATAATTTCACAAAATTAAATAAATATTAAAATTTTTACACAGCTAACATTTGCAAATGTTTAAAATAAATAGAATGGAAAAACTAAATATAAATTGTTACTAAATTTACAACATGAGGGAAAAAACAAAATAAAAATAAAGCAAACAAAAAAAACTAAAAGAAAACTATAAATAGTTAAACTGGAAGAAGGCAACACATATATTCCACTATATATAACTTTCTTAATTGTAGATAATAGCTTTTATATTTCATCAAATAATCCATTATTTTTTAAATACTTAAAAACATCATCTATAAATTGGCTACTGTTGGCCAGTAGTTCGCATACATTTGTGGGTCATGGGTACGTTTTCACTTGTGTGCAGTCAGTTAGTATGTGTTTTACAGTCAGTATATTAGTAGAGAGAGGCATTTCAAAATTTATTGGGAAAACGTAAGTACCTGTAAAATAAATTAATAAGTAAATATATATGTGTGTATATATATATATATATATATATATATATATATATATATATATATACTAGCTCAGATACCCGGCTTCGCCGGGGAATTCATTTGAGGCTGAATGGTGAAGGTATTTTATTAGCAAGGCTTTACTTTGCACATCATTTTGACATTTATCCGCCCCAGTGTTCAGGGTCTATACCCGTCGTTGCTGTGGATTTGTTAATAATAAAATTCAAGGAAAAGACTTCACTGTCCTCCATATTGTCATATTCCCCGTCTCCTGTGCATTATGCATAGATTTGAATTATTAAGGACAAAATATTTACATAGATTTGAATTAATTTTTCCAGGTGAGGTGCCTGGTAGTTCCTATTGGAATGAATTGTTGAGTATATCAATATTTCTACGCTAATTACTTGCTTCATACATTGTTTCCGAAAAAACGTATAAAACAAAAGTTACTCTGAATAACAAAGTAAACCACTTTTGTTATGTGCACGTTTGTCGAAAAACAAATAGACAATGAAAAATCGCGAATTTTTATTTCAGGCCTCCCTTTAACCCCCACTCCCGTACGAACCTAAAAATTTTAATATAGCTTATAATCATGGAAGAATTAATGCTAATTGACAATCCAAGTTTTGTTAAGTTCGGTTCAATCGTTAGTGCCCAATAAAATTGTTGGCTCCCGCTAAAGTTTTAGCGTATATCTCGTTTATACTTTGTTATAAGACAAACGTGAATATCACAAAACTTACTTCAAATAAAAAAATAAACTACTTTTATCATGTGCATATTTGCAGAAAAACGAATAGAAAACGAAATACCGCTATTTTTAAATTCAGGCCTCCCTTACAACCCCCAGTCCTGCCTGTCCCTAAAAATGTTGGAATGGCTTATAATAATGAAGGCGTTAGTGCTAATACACATACCGAGTTTTATTTAGTTCGGTTGACTCTTTTGTGCCAAATAAACTGTTCACTTCCGCTCTAGGTTTTACCGTATATCTCGTTTACAATTCGGTATACGAAAAAAGTGTATATAAATAAAGTTAGTCTAAATAACAAAATAAACAACTTTTGTTATGTTCATATTTGCCGAAAACCCAATTGGAAACGAAATATCGCTATTTTTAATTTCAGGCTTCCCTTATAACCCCCACTCCTGTTCGTCTCAGAGAATATTAATATAACCTAAAGTCTAAGTTGGGTTAGTAGTAATATACATACTAGATTTCATAAAATTCGGTTCGGCCTCTTATGCGTGAAAAGGTAACAAACAAACAAACATAGACGAAAGAAACAAATTGCAGATATGGTGTCTATGACATGTGAAACGATCGAAAACGCTTCTCAAATGTCCATCTATCCAAACTGATGACCAAAATGACCGTTTAAAATTATACAAACATACACTTCTCTGTTACAGCTCAAGCAGCAACTTTTGTTGTCTAATAGTTACCTAACTCGGTATAAAAGGGGTTACAGCCAATCTTGTTAAATAATTAATGCTCTAGAATTGGAGCTCTATTCATTTTTTCGTAGTTTAAATATTTAGTGAGTTATTTGTATATTCTTTTTTTAACATTAAATAAAGAGCAACTTCCAATTATCAGATTCATATTTCAAGTAAAAATGAAAATATGTGATGAGATGAGATCAGCAGTTTGCTTAAAAGACTTTTCTTAGTATGTTTTCTTCCGAATAAATTATAAAATTTTCTAAACAGTATAATTTTCATTGAATTTAATGTTTTATTAATGCAATAGGATAGTCTTTTTATAATCAATTTAATTCCGCATTTGTCAAGAATTTTAATAACCACAGTGAAAATCCAGTAGAAGAATACTTTTTTCTAGAAATAAAAGAGTTGGTTGAAAAAATAAGTTCTAATAATTCCAAGTTATGGATCATTAGTTCATTTTTGAGACAGTTTAATTTTTGGATCCATTTGCGATGCATTGATAAAAAAAGTTTAAAAATCTTCAAGTTTGAGCAAGATTTCTATTGCGAATTTAATGCATGCGATTCATTTACTTACTGTTCTATTCCATTACTTAAATTAGTTTTATTTAATGGTTTTAAACGAATTAACGAAGAAATCGACTTAAAGTGACTTTGTTCTAATTACTAATGTTCGAATTTAATTAATATTTTCCAATTGGACACCATTGCTACAGAGTGCTTCCTTGTCGGTGACAGTGATTCCATGACACTAGAGTAGGAAATCTTAGACAGGTGTGTTCTAGGTAAGATAGTAGCAGCTGTCCCTAGTAGCTTTATTGAGCGGCTGGTTCAATACACAGGCTCGCCCCTTTTATATAACCTTCGACCGATGTGGTATACCAAATATCAACTCCTTCCCACAAAATTCCTTTGGTTATTTTGCCCAAAAATGTATTAATTTATCAAGACAGTAAACTCATATTAATTAATGATTAACAAGAGTAAGGCAGTTAACATGATGTAGTAAGTCTTTTTCAGCTGTATAACTCTGGTTTTTGATTAGATAAAAAAATTCTAAAGGAACTTATTGTTCAAACAAACGTATGTGTTTGAAGTTTTAGCACCGATGATGAGCCAGAAAACATCAGTATTGAGTCGTGGGCTTCTCTGGCAAATTCTTCTACTGCACCGCCTAAAGCCGCGGTGGTTCCAGTTGTATTTAAAATTCTGTTTGAGCTTATTGTAAATTGGCCAGGTATTTCTCGAATTGCCACTTCGAGGGTGAGTAAAACAAAATTGGTTGTTACGGGTCTCCTTGCCTTAAGCCCCTAGAACCCCAAACCCTTATCAGACGCCTACGCCCTTTTTGATTATACGAAAACAGAAAGACATTTACAGTATCACCCTTGGCAATGATGAACTTGCTAAGTACTCCTATGGACTACTATGCTACCTAGATGTTTATTTATTTTTTGTTCTCACAGTAAATTTTTTATCACCAGTTTTTCTTATTTACCCTATTTTTTCAGTATTGTCCTACATTATAATTTTCTGAAAATGTTGTTATGTTTCAAGTAGTGTAATACGCGGCCTATATACAAATGGCCATGGTCAAGTAGTAATTCAGCCAAGATGTATGGTACGTCTATGTGAGTCCTTAGATAGCAGTCAGTTAGTATATGTTTTATAGTAAGTCAACAGTTACAGTAGGGATCGTCTTCTTCAGTAAGTAAATAAATGTGTCAGTCGAGAATGGTCAATTCTTAACCTCGTTGTAACTACTTCCTCTCTTCTAAATAGCCTTTTTGAGGGAGGCCAATCATGAAGTATATGTTTCAATTCTTGAAGTTTGTTTTCAATTCTGGCAAATCATGATTTCTGCCATGAGTTAAGTATCTTGGTGTGTTCAATAAGTGTTGTCGTAAGTTCTTTTTTGAGTAGCTAATTTGGCGAGTTCGTCTACTTGTGTGTTTTGTCTAATGTTTGTATGTCGGATAACCAGTACATAGTTATTCTGGTAACTTAGCTGTTTTAACATGCTTTTGCTATCATAGGCCTGTAGGAAGTCAATAAAGAGGTGCTCAATAACCAATATTACGCTATTACGATTTTTCTATCGTCTGTCTAACGCTGAAGATTTTTATTGTCGAACGCCCTTGGAGAACAACTCTCTGGTACTCTCCCAGTATTTTCTCACCTCGCTATAGCAACCTCCGACAAGTGGCCACAGGCAGTACCTTATAAGCAGTAGTTCCCTAACATTTTCAAATGCTAGTTTAAGCCCTTATTTATAAACAACTACAATGGTCGCTTCTCCCTATTGTACTGGCATTTTCTCACTTGTCGAAATATCGCATACCATCTGGTAAACCGCATCCAAGACCCACCTGCATATTTTAACAGTTCCTAAATAATATTACTAGGCCTAGAAAATTTGTTATTTTGATGAGACTTATTTCCTCGATCTCCTAGTTGGCGCACCTCCCTCAACTTCATCATCCTCATATGGGTTGTGTAATGAGAGCAAACGACTTCCGATGGTCTTTACATTTAAATTATTTTTGAAGTATTGTGCCCACCTATCCGTGACTTAATCACTCCTTGTTAGAAGGGTGGTCATAACCGAATACATTTTCCTTAAAGAACTGTATTCTGTTCGGCCATGTTGGAGATCTTTAATATTTTTATATAATTTACTCGTCTAAAAGTTCTCTTGCTTTTCCGTTTACTGCCTCAAACATGTATTAAAGTGTGTAATGTAAACTAAATATACGTAAAAAATTAATTTTAATTGAATAACTGCTAGTATGATTTTATTAAACGAAACCAAAAACATTTTTCACGTAATCCATTATTATTCTTGTACATCAAATTGAAATAACTACATATCATTCATTACGTTTCTATCGTAAAAGGCTAGTTGAATATTTTAGGCTTATCTGACATATTTAAATGTCCTAAATTTATTATTTTGACAGCGAGTATAATAACTTAACTTAATTATCTAATTATCTTATTTATTCAATAATTTTACACTAAGTGATCTTAGGCTTCATTTTGCACCTCATCAGAATCTTTTAAAGACCTTAATGTTCGCCAATGTGCTTAGAGATGTCTCTCTCATTTAGTATTAGGGGAAAAAAAATAATTTCTTAAAATAGTCATTGTTCTGAAGATAATATTTGTTCGACGAAAATGTGGTTGAAAAGAATTTTCAAGGAAAGTTTTAATATTTTTAAAGAAATATTTTTATTCACAATAAAAATAACAGTATGAAGAATTATGAGGTATAATTTTGTTATACATAATGAACAATAGTTTACGAGCAATGAAATAAACAAAATATTATATTGAATGACGTCTAAAAAGAAACTTTATCTGAATGATGATAACGTCGGCAGTTCCTCTATCGACCCCTGGCGAAGGATTCGGTTCATTGGGAACTGTTGGAGCGAGTCAAGGGAACGACTAGAATTAGTGATTCTCTTTGCCTTTAGACCTTCCCCTTCCTCTGAATCAATCTGGAACGACTAATTTTATTCTATTAATCCGAATTAGAGTTAGCTTATAGGCACAGCTTTGCCTATAATCGAGTCCTATTTAATGAAAAAATTAATGTACTTTTTTTAATACTATATGGCGGAAGTATGTAAAGTGCACAGGTAGAGTGAAGCAGAACCAAAGTAATGGAATTATATTGATACCTGAGACCTTTTGTACTATAAAATAGAGCAAGGTGAGGTTGGCGGCACATGTTCAATGAATAGAACCCCCAAGAATATGCAATAAGCTACACCTGGATGAAATAGAAAAAGAGGTAGGACTAGACAACTCTTGCTAATAAACTTGAGTTGGACATGTGTTGTGTTGCCCATTGTTAAATGAAAATTCCTGAAAGGCTAGAATTATGATATGAGTAAAAACGATGGTGGAAGAGGTTCCAGGTCCTTAAAAAAACATTAACAGACAATGGGATGTATCAATCGACCTGAGCCTCTGCCACAATTTTAAAACATGTTTTTCCATCTGCAGCAATTGTCCAGGGGTTCACAGGGTGTGTGTGTGTGTGTGTGAGAGAGAGAGAGAGAGAGAGAGAGAGAGAGAGAGAGATTTTAATGAAGGAAATTATTTATTATTATTATTTATTTATTAAAGGCTACGAATATATTGCGTTTTAAAGTATCAGTCTGTCACAACAGTTATAATATCATCAAGCGAATATAATCTAATGAGAAAAATTATTCCCTTTCGTTGAGTTCCAAAAGCCCAGGCCGTTAAGGTTGGGCAGCTGTTAATTATAAATGATTACCTAATTGCTCTAAAATCAAACAGAAAATAATGCATGTATCCATCGCCTAAATGAAAAATAAAGCTCTCAAATTTAAAGATGAATTACAAATTTGTTTAATTCATTTAGAAGAAGTAAAGTCTCGTCACAAGTACAACCGAGAACTGTAAGAGAGACTCGCGTTTTTATAATATACGTGTGGTTTATCCTCATTGATGATGTTTTTTTACCTATTTGTTTTGAAAAAATGAAAATTTCCCTTGCTTAAAAATTTCTTAGGGACTTGAAATCGTCTAGTTAGAAATCTCATAAATATAAATAATGAATGTTTCTTTGAATCGGCTATTACCCCTGACTTTTCGTGACACGATATTTCCGTTACCCAAAAATGTTTGTATCACCCAGTGAAATTAATACGAAACGAAGTGCTTTAGCTGTCACTGAGTGAGAACTGCCGTCCCTGCTGCCGCATCCAGTTGCTCTTGCACTCTGCGACGACTCGTAACACCTCTGTTTCTGTGATAGGTGCGAAGTTTGGGGAGTTTCGGCCAGGCAGGGAATATATTTCTGACTATGAGAATTCAGAACTGATAATATTCTTATCAGGTCTTACCCTTCTATTCTTCATTTACTGTATTAAAACCACTTTTTTATATTATATTGTTCGTAATGTCTACATCCTTGCTCGTATGGTAATTGTGTGTAGCTTCCGTGGATTTTTGATGTAGTCCACTTTCCCTAACTGCAAGTTTAGCACTCCACATCTTTTTCTGTCTCTCAGTAATCACTCTTGTTATTTCTGAATGCGCCTCTACACTCTAATCAAATTCTCAAATTGATTCTCATTGAGTGCATTCAAACTTTTAAATTCTGCACAGTAGTATTATATTATACGCATAAAACAATTCCAGATCAAAGCTGGATGATTTTTTTTTATTTGTTTTTAAGAGCTCCGCAGTAGTGATGCTGATGTAGTACATTTATTGTTAAACTATAATTTGACAAACAACGTTTTGGATTTTATATTAAAGGTCATACAGAAGTTGGTCGCCGAGGAAGTTACTCTTTATGAATTTGACTGACTGTTTACAGGAAGGATATTCTTGTCTATTCTAGAATAAAATGCTGTGAAGGAAAAAAAACTCTTGCTTATTACATTTTTGTCTCCGAGGACCCTCTTCACTTCTCGGTCCATTATAAGGTCGGCTTGGCAGGGACGGGAAGCAATACAAAAACTCGGAGAAGGCATCGCCTAAAAAGTTCGTGGCTGTCAATCGTAAGGGATTTGCCTAAATCGATTGCCGGGCAACAAAGATCGGCCAGCCTATATAGGCAGTTCTCGAGGCAATCCTTCACCCTATAAAGCCCTTCCTAGCCCTATATAGGCTTCTTCTTTCTTCGATTAGTTCCCCGTTTTTATGTCCCTGCTCCCGCTTGCCCTTCCTTTCTACCTAATAGCCCACATTTTTTTTCCAGCTTTATAAGAAATAAATTATTCTTATATGAAAATTTATTATCTGATATTTATCACACTGTTAAAATGATCATTTTCTTATTGAATGAAATGGCTATCTTGATAATTTAGTTAAATTAAATTATCTAATATGTTAGTCTGGTGTTAAAGTTAGGTCCCTAATTCCCGGTGCATGGGCTTTAATGTACTAAATCTTTAAGGAATGTAAAAAAATATTCTAAAATGAAATTTGAAAAAAAAAACAAAAAAAACAGAGAACACAATAGACTTTAGCAAAGGTAAAACGATCCCACTTCTGTTTAATACCTCTGGAATCAAGGTATTATACAAATAACTTACGAATTAAAATTGAGCATTCGTTCATGAAGCTTTAGGTCGGCTTCGATCCAGCAGAGAAAGGACAGAAGCCCGTAAAGGTGGGATGAAGGAAAAAAAAATTAAAATAAGAACATTGTTGTTGCATTTTGATATTTCCAAAAACAAATTAATTTACATTTGACTGCTTGTAAAGAATAGGAATGCCTTGAAACCACAGAAGATTCATTTTTGGATCATGTACCAATGTAGGGTACCCAAATCCTCCAAATAAATACGAATGAACAGCTAGAATTAAGATAAGTGAGATAAGATAAAGAAATAGTGCCTGAGGTAATTTTATTTATAAAATAAGTTGATAAACGGGAGAATAATAAAAGAAAACCCGAGGGAGCAGATAAACTGGAAATTACATACTTGTGCGGAAATATATTTGGTGGTCAAATAACAATATGATCAATCTGTAAATATGAATATTGAAAACGCCATATTTCAAAAACTTAAACAGTTTTGTTTAGATGAAAATGATTGTAGGTCTCAATTTCATAGAATTATAAGAACAATATAGGGATTTAAAAAATTAAAAAAAAAGGTGACTAACTTGCATGGATAATCATTCATCTAAAAAAGAAAGGATAGTTAAAAAAGGTTTGGAGATGACTGGGATGAACCCCAAGATGGAACAAATGTGGGACTCTTCAGAAAAGAGAATAAGGTCAGTTCTTTGGAAATGTGAATTTGGAATATATCTGTCAATGGAAATGCTTTTTCGTTTACATAGCCCTCCTGGCAGGCTATTTGTGTGGATAGAAAATTTCATGGTCAGGGTTAAAGTAAACGTCAACACCTCCATTGATAGTTATTTTTTTTTTTGGCATACTACTTTCAGAACCTACGCCCAGAGAAGACCCTGATCTCTGTCAGTTTAATCAGAAACACTCTTGTGGCTCCTCACAATTTATTTTTTCAAACGCTTAGCGCTTTCGGGAATTACATTCCCATCCTCAGAGCTAAAAACAATATAGCAACATAATTAAGGAGTCTAAAACTATTTTAAAAAAAATGTACATAATGGGTCATGTAAGAAAACAGTCAATAAAACTATAACATTTACAACAATGGATTACACATTTTTTAACAGTTTTAGACTCCTTTAATTATGGTGCTTTATTGTTTATATCTCTGGGAATGTAATTTCCGAAAGCGCTAAGCGTTTGAAATATAAATTATGAGGAGCCACCTTAATGTTTCTGATTAAGCTGATTCATCACCCTCCCCACCAGCTGAAAAGTGAATTGAAAAAAAAAAAAATATTTCAGATCTATGTTATTGAGTAGGAAACGTACGCCCTAACCAATTACTGGGCACTGATGATGGGGCTTAGGCCCACAAAGTATATTGCCAAATAAAACTATCAAGAGTTACTGACATTAACCATGATCGTCAATTTGAGCCTCCACCAACCAGACATAAATTAGATATGTTTTCCATTTGGAAAAAAAATTCCTTTAGATATTGTTAAATTGCTGAAACAAAATTAATATTTTCCGATTACTATATTAATATTATTTGTATATAAAAATTCTGAAGACAATTTCTTTAAATAATATATATTTCTATAGAAATTATTTCATTGAATTTATTTTTGTTAGGTTCTGTACCTACCTAGGGACGAGCTACTGAAGTGAGTAGAATAGGTTTTGCTTCTTCCGTCCATTACATTTCCTTCCGAGTCATCTGTTTCGAGAACCGCCCCTACTTCTTCCAGGTCATCTCTTCAAGATATTCTACCCTTTCCATAGAGGATCCCCATCTCACTCATATTTGCATCCTTTCTTATAGAACATCAATTTTTACAAGGTTCTTTCTCTCCTAAAGAACATACTCTACAAACTCCCTAGCAACATTTGCTCTTTCTTCCTAATACATACACAAAAACAAAAACTCCAAGCAATTCTTTCAGCCTGCGAAAACTTGCAGAATAGTATTACAACTATTTTTACTAATTCATTATACTTGTTTTCTCTTTATAGAAAATAACAAAATGAAATAACTATTGAGGTCGTATCCATGACAGGATTTTTGAAAATAATCTTCAAAAGTCCATTGATCCTATCTACCTAGGAGATATAAAAAAATGTCCGTCACGCAGTTCAAAAAGAGCAATATTTGGTATTTATGCTTCAAATGTTATGCTTCATGATATATGATGACATATGATGTTATCATTCATGGGTCACCGATGGCCGAAAACTATAAAATGCAAACATCTCGGTTATTAATCAGTACGAGTATATTGAAACAATGAACATAACTACATTAATAGAACATTACATTAGCAATAAGATTGGTTCTGTACTATTTTTAGATCCGACGCTTAATAACGGAGATATTAAGATTTTTCGAAATTCTCCTCTTGTAAACCCCCCTTCAACACATTTCCGATTTTAGTCGTTAACGAACTTGATCTTTACTTTTACATGGAACCCTAAGGGAAATCAGCTAACATTAGGACCGCTGAAGTTTATATGTTTATGTATTTCTCAACTACACTAGCGGACATTTTTATTTGATTATTTCCAAAGCCATTATTTAAGCGTTTCATGAAAAAAGAAATACCACTCTCGTTAAGGGCTGAAATCTGACCAGGAGAGGAGAGAAGAGAGACGGGGGTGGGGAATAAATAAATTGAAATGTCTTCTTTATTATTAGTCAAATCATTTTATATAATCTTAGTCCACATTTAATGTTCTTCAACTAATTGGAAGAAGCATTTTTCGCTAACTATCATTAGCAGAGAAATTTGTATTTTCAGCCTCCCGTAAACTCCTATTTAACTCACAATTACTCAAGCAAGGCAAATTCTCTCTTTTTAAGTTTAAATGAAACGTATCGTTTTCTTCGGTCAAGGGGAAGAAAGGAATAAAATCAAAAATATCTGCTGTTGTGGCTTGGATTGAAAAATATTATATAACCTATATTGATTGGCATGGAAAATTCTTCATATATTGTTCTATATAATTTTCCTTATAATTTACTAAATAACCAAGGTATTTGTACGTTTTAGTTTTCAGTATAAGTATTTCTAATCTCTTAAATTCATATGATTTTCACTTATAGAAACATTATCTGTAAATCACCTCGAGACTTGCTCATATCAAGTCCGGTATATAAAGGGGAAATAAAAAAACAGAATGTATGATGAAGTCACCACCGTAAAATTGCAGCATGTGTACAATTTCCTTAGTTCATACAGCTCCTGCACAACGTACTTTTACTTTATTAATTTATATTCATAAAAGTTTTGTGTAATATATCTTTTAACTTAATTCTCTCATATATCTTTTAACTTAATCCTTTTTTTTAAGGTATTCATAGAGTTTTTAAGTAAGTATTCTTTCCAGGAGTTGTTTATATACTGAATTATTGATGTATTTCTTTGAAACCCCAAATAAAAGACTAAACCCAACGATAAACACATTATTTCATCATCCCCCTAATATAAACCAGAGATATCAATCAATACTGGAGGGGACATTAATTGGGAGGATGGATCCCATTCAGAGTAATCCAGCAGCAGTCGGAATAGCCTATCGGATTACTTGGTCCAGCTGTTTTGGATGGGACAGGTAATTAGGTTGCCTGCGAGGAAGGTTTGGAGGACTTTGGGGGGTGGGGCAGCCCTGGGTTTGGGGATCAGCCCTTTCCAGGCTAATGGGAATTTAAACCTCCCGATTTTTAGGCCAATCTCTGCCCTCCGAGGATCAACTTAAAAACCCATTAACTTCTTCTTTAAGGTGTAAAATTATTTTGTCATTTATCCCCACCATGAATAATCAGATCGGTGTATTGATTTGATAAGCCATTAAAGGTGTATTAGTGTTTTATCATGATATTGGGGATAGTTGTAAGAATACAAAGAGGCTACGGAAACTAAACTAACTTTACATCTGCTGGAAATTCGTAATCTTACAATTGAAGTTTTGACTACTCACTCATGAGTACAATCCCCATATAATGAATAACTACCTAAACACGACTTGATATGGTATATTTCCTACGGCCCAAGCTGAAAATGAACATGAACGTATTTAATTAACATGAAAGTTTTAATTTTTTATTGCGTTAGAAAAAGTAAATGATATGTAAGATCCTAGAATATGAGGCCAATGAAAAAAAGAACAAATTTTGACTATATTTATTTTTTTTAAAAAACCTTCAGCTTCTAAAGAAAATTCATAATATTTCCATTTTAAGGCAAATGTTGTATTACCAATCTTGTAGAAAATATATTTTTTAAATTTTTTCTCCAACACCTGAATTTTCTAAAGACTAAACAAGGGAATAACATAGTCACAAGGGCATGAAGTGGTTTCCAATTGCATCTGCATCAGACCATCCATCAATAAAGGCATCGTGAGGAAAATTGTATTCACTCCAACGAAGGCATGAATGGAGAAAATTCTATTCAAATCCAGAGTTGTTAAACAGCCATCCCACCGTAGCCTGTAACTGTATAAGCTGCCTAATGATAGACTATTAGCCAGTATAAATGTACAGACTGCAACTTCAATCTACAATTCAGTCTTACACCATTAACTTGCTGTAATTGAGAATTTAGAAAGAGGGAATACTCATTGTTATCTCATCTTATTTTAAGTTAAATACGACGTACAATAGGGTGGTTATTATATGAGATTCATGTATTTTATGGTCGTTTGCTCTTATTTTTTTTTTAATACCGAACTCGAAAATTCATTACATGATGTAATAACTAAATGTACTTAATAATTGAAATCGATTCAGAAGTTATAGGGATTTAGAGAAGAGGTAAAATCTAAAATTCCATAGAACATCGTTCTTGTGACTTGGACCGAAATGCTATATTCTACAATTCTTGATTCATATATGTTTTCTCTAACTCGAAAATTAACGATGTTATTTCTATTTTTTTTAAAATCGTTAATTGACCTCCACTCTTCTTAATATGCAAAACGTAGATATAAGGTTATGGGGTGACGCCTTTAGTATCGACAGTCAAGTGAATTAGTAAGATAAATAGTTTTTCATGTGAATAAAGAGACAATTTACAGCAGGAAATAGACCTTGTCGAAAGACAGCTAGAGGTAGAAACCCGGCCTGAGGTCGGAAAATATAGAGAAGCAGCAGAGAAGTTGGGACTCAGGGTAGTGTATTAAAACCAGAGAAATTCCCAGTATATTGGGTTTCGGCGGAATCCTCTTCAATATACCCAACTTTTCTATGAGGCGGATAGTAGTAGCTCTATGGTTGTAAGGCCTCTCTCAACCCTACAATTAAATGGAAGGTCTCATAAACTCACATGGGAATCGAATATAAAGCATGTAACTCATCAAGCATCGACTAAAGGTAATCGATTTTTCTTTTGCATTCTATATAGCCCCAGATTATCGCATCGCTTCTCTCTATATATACACACACACATATATATATATATATATATATATATATATATATATATATATATTGTGTGTGTGTGTGTGTGTGTGTGTGTGTGTGTGTGTGTGTGTGTGTGTGTGTGTGTGTGTGTGTGCGCTTGCGCGTGCATTTTCAAGTAGAACCAAAGATTAGATAGCTAAAATCGGACAAGAAGAGTTATTTCTTTTTTGGCAATATGTTACGGATTTCTTTTCCAGCATAATATCCCTTTTTGAAGTTGAACCTACGTTCCGATTTCATGTTTAAATGTCATTTTAAACGTTAACTGTCTTCTAATTTCATGTCATATTCAGCGATGGAGCTACCGGGTCAAATTGCCGCGTGTAGAGGCAATGAAGCACGAAGTGAACACGCTGCTACGAGGACTAGCAGATGTCCTAAGGTAGGGTGATAGTTTGATTATGCAGATGAGAGGTCGCTAGCTAAATCAAACAGAGACTTGCAACTCAATCTACCGCACGGCTGTTTGCTAATCATTCTCTCATTAAGCCCATCACCATTTGTCAAACCGAAGTCAGAGTCCCATTTCCTGGAACCAATAAGATTAGGTTCTATAAAGGATGATAATGTAGAACATTATTCTGTAAAAGAAGTTCATCACTGAGGAACGAGTAAACTAACCAGATTATACCTCATATCCTATTCTATATTTCTTCCGCAAAACACTTGTCTACGCAAAAATAAAAATTTTATCTAGGCATAAAATGGTGATTCAAATAAAGGGTTAGAACCGCCAATATAGATGATACTGTTGTCATACCACCATGTCAGTACAACTTTTTGACGGGCTTGAAGATGGTGCCATTGCATCGAAAGCGCTTGCCAGCTGTACTCGACCATCAGCCAGTGATGATGGTCTTCACCGACAGGTATGACAACAGTAGGCATAAAATATTTATTGATATAATAGCTTAATGCAATAATTGAATATGGAGGAGTACGTTCTTATTCTCTAAGAAAAAAAAATACAAATAAATCAGATAACATCCCAGATCAATAATTGTAGTTAATAATGCGATTAATAAGCTTGTGTATATTTCAATTCGATGCACAATAATGGAAATTTTGCTTCAACATTTTACCACTGTCTTTAATTTTTTTACCATTCCGGGCCGAATTTCTGCCAAGAACGGAGTTAAACTTTAGTCTTACAATAAACGATTAAACATAGAATTTGGAGACGGAGAAATAAAAATAGTTTAATGGACTTGGTTTCTATAATGTAAAATAATAAAACGTGGAAAATAAATAGAACGCTTCAATTACACATACACACTACTACCAAAATAAAAATATGGATATAATAAATAAAATGTATTTGAATTAATAATAATTAAAACGAGTTTAAGCAGAGTTCACAAAAAAACTACGGAGCAACAGTAAGCAATAACACGAGACTACACTACTAATTTTCACACTAAAAAAAAGGTAATTGTGAGGGATTAACTTTACATTTAGTGCAATTATATTATGACAACACTGTTACTGGAACCAGGTGGCAGCAAGTAGGGGAAGGTTACAGTTGTTATTGTGCCTATGTTGTGTGGCTGAATAAACTACTAATTAACATTATGCTATAACCGAATAGGCCCTACTTTTCCAATAAAGCAGAAAGTAGTTGTTATTCCCGTTGAAATTTACCGACTTTACTTTTTTTTGCTACTTACTGCTAGAAAGAGATTAAAATCAATAAATATGGTGGCACTATTTGGTCATGATAAGAGTATCCAACATTTTATGTTATTTTGATCCCATGCTTAATTGTTGCTATGATAGGGAACTTCACTAAGGATACATTCTGTGAACGTTTGTCAGATAGAAGCGATGCGACAATCCGAAGTATCCTTCTGTATACCATCAAGGCGGCATCATTGATAGCAAAACTAAGCTAGGTTTCGATTCTAGAATAGCCATGAAGAATGTGACCTTACTCGTTCAGCGAAAGTAAGATTGCTCCAAGCCCTTCTCCTTCGCCCCAGCTCGGGATTGTGTTGCTCCTTATTAGGGGATCGGTCCTAAACTGAGCATTGAATTTAAAAAAAAAACAGAAACAGAGAAGGAAAGTTTGGGAAAATATATAAATTTACAAAAAAAAAAATACGTTTCCAGTAAAAGGTTGTAGGGGTATTCAAGAAAGAAATCCGAGGAACTTTGGGGTTGGAAGAGGATGCATTAACTAAGAAGATTTCCTATGTACGAGACACTACTAATCTCATCTCACCATATATTCTATATTTCCAAGTGAAAACCCGATGAGCAGATGTGGATGGTCTATAAAATCTTAATGATGTCGTACTTCATCTTGTAAAAATCTCTTGGAAACAATATTGGGTATTTATGTTTGGAATAAATGGTTTCATAATATATTCCTTAATGTTACAGAGCAATGACTGAAATTCTGGGTTTATTGAAGACTGAAAACTAAAAAAATGTATATACCTCAGTTATTATTAAGATAGAAAAAACATTTATATAACATTATATATATATATATATATATATATATATATATATATATATATATATAAACATTACTGTTGCAATAGATCCAACTCATTAGTCATAATAACAGAGATATTTTGAATATTCGTTTTCCACCTCCGCCTGTGCTTCTGCTTGACGGACTTACTTAAACAAAGCATTAAGTACTAGCATCATAATAAATGTTTCCAAAGGACAAGAAAAGGCCTAAATAATTCCCGAATATAACGCAACCATTTTTTAAGATGATAATATTTTATGAGGGGAATAATTAAGTTATAAACCGCTGTTACGGTGGCAGTGGCTGAAGATTGATGATCCCTTATCATCTGATGATAAAATTAGGCCTATGCTGAGAGACAAGGAGGAAGTGGTAGGTCTCCCCACCTCGTGACACGGCGTAGCTAATGTCCCCCAATCACGACATCCCCTCATTTCCTCCCCTTAAACTGTTCCATCCCGTCCTAGACATCGCTCCACCGTTCTGCAATTACAAATTGAGGGAGTATCTCTAACGGATCGTCTACTCTAGTTTAGCCTGTTTCTCTCAGGGATAGCTTTTAGCAGTTTTCCCTCATGGGAAATCAGGTATTGAGATCGTACTCGATGACGCGATTTTCAAATAATGTCTTCAAATGTCCATCCATCCTACCAAGAAGATGACGTTAATGAGGCCCGATCAAATTATATATATAGTTAGGAAAATTAAATACATGAAAAATTAAACAGAGATAGTCACGTGAGCCGACGGAGGAAGAACTATTGGCGCCTGTAGAGTCTAGTGGAGCCTAGATTGTTCCAAACTTAAGAGTCCAGTACCTTCGAGACCATCGAGTCCTTTAATGTTGGCGCTCCTCTATATAAGCATGTACAACTTGCCCGACAGTTTAGTTTGTTCTCAGCTGTCTTCAAGTGACCATCACAGCGTTCATTGTAACAGTGCGACTTAGTGCAGTGCGGTAAAGTGTTTTATGTAAAGAACAGTACAGTAACGTGTTTGAGACAGTGCAGTGCGTTAACTTCGCGAAGTAAAGGACAGTGCAGTGCCGTGTCTTTTTGTGAACTTCAGGGACCGTGAGTGAATTATTGGACAGTGTAATCTGAAGAACAGTGACGCTATCAGTGCATACTGTGAGTAGTGATTAAGAATGATTAACCAAGCGTATAGTGGATTATTAAATAAATCTCGTGCAGAGAGAATCACTTTATTGTACAAATTTATATACAGTTTGTGGGGCTGCTCAATTACATTGAGATGCTGAAGCACACAGCAACTTAGTCAATCCCTAGGACAACAGTAAAACAATACATATTGTATTTAGTCAGTTCAATAACTGAAATATGTTATATTCAGATATATTTCAGTTTGTTTTTATTTTCCGTTGAAGAATATTTTTATTTATCTGTCAAGCTCTGAGAGGTTGCCAGACCTCTTTGTTTACAATTCAGACGCTTTCTGTTATTGAAACTGACTGAGTGATTTATCATTACCGTTTCAAATATTGTTAAACCTAAAACTTTATGGGGAAATCTTCTTAGTTTACGCCCCTGCCTGACGGACTTTCATATTTAGACCAGTGTTTAATAAATCTATTGTCATATCTGTAGGTAAATGCCATAATTACTGACTGATCGTCGAGTACACGTGACAGGGGCTTCAATGAAATTAATATATAAAGTAATATGAAAAAAGAAGTGTTAAAGTTTTGCGTATTCAATTGAAATCCTACTTTATTTAAGAGTAAACGAAATGAATAATATTTCTGGTAATCAATAAAAAAAAGAGTTGTTTCACAATAATAATAATGGTGACCGCTTGACACAGCTTAGTAATCGCTAATCTCTTTGGTGGTCTCTGCTACCTCTGTGGGTAGTGGAGGCAGGCCGTGACGTCAAGTAGCAATCCCTACCGTTATTAAGAAATTACAACAGAAACATGACTCACGCGAGGGTCAAAAGGTGTTCCGAAGAGGCAGATCGGTTTCTCAAAGTTCGCCGTTAATCAGTTTCGGCTTCCTGAGCTACCGGATCCCATTGACTTAACAGCGAGGAGACACCAACAGGAGTGGGTGCTCTGGGCCAATATTGCGGCAGCAACAGTCCCTAACCGCTGATGTCACTATACGGACTGAAGGCGGTGGTATTAGTTGTCAGGTTTGCTTAGCTGATAAAGTACATAAGGAATTTATTTATTTATTTAGGCGTGTCGCAATTTTAGCGATTCACACTGACTCATATTATAAAACTAAAAGTTGTTAAACCCACCTTACTATAAAAAAAAAAGTCCGTCACGCTGGGGCTGCCTAAACTAAGCAGATTTCCCACGTGAAGTTTTACAATAGAGAAATCTCCCCAATAACATCTGTAGTAGTAAGGGATCTCTAAACCTATTCACGAGGGACGAACAGTTTACGGAATCGGCCGCCAGAGCTCTCGGCGGATAGTCCCGAACACAGCCGACTCCTGCAGACCACACACAGAATACAAATGCAAATATCTCGGTTAATGTTCAAGATACAGAATAAATGTATAGAACCATATTTATAGTAAATGTAATTTTCAATAACATTGGTTCTATACAATTTTTTGATTCGATGCATAATAACAGAGATATTTTGAATTTTCAAATATCCTCCTCCTCTAAACCCCCCCCTCCTCCCACTGGTTCGATTTCAGCCATTAACGAACTTTATCTTTCTTTTTACATAAAACGATTAAATTCCGAGTATCCAGATTACTTGACAGCCTTGAATAATAGTAAATAAAAAAAAAAAAATAATTCAAAATGGGAATCCCAACACCACATGAAAATAAAAACCATATCCCATAGTGGGTTGGTATTCAGCCAGTATGTTATACAGCGTATTATTACCATCGTCACACCTATCGATAGATGCCGTAATTACTGGCTGATCATGTGGCAAGTGCTTTCGGTCCGATGGCACCATCCTCAAGCTTGTCGTTAGTTGTACTGGGAAGTCACTTCAAATTTCCTATTGTAAGCTATGAGTTGTTATTTTCAATTTGGGGAAGTTGTTTATCCCCTAGAACGATGATAAGGACTAATAAACTGACTAATTGACTACATAAATACTGGAAATTTCGAAGGAATACCCAGTACAACTGACAATCTTGGGAATGGTGCCAACTCACCGAAAGTTCTTGCGACTTGTACTCGATCTACTGACTGTTATGACAATAGGATTTATATGTTCAAACATCCCATTACTTGATATGTATTATAAAACCGAGTGGAATTCGTTGCTATAAAAACAAACACCAAAAGTGCGAATGAACGAATTGAGTTTTTATAATACATGGAGTTATTGTTCACAGCTTCTCTGTTAAATACATAAAATTGTAGCAGATTCATTTCTGCAAGATAAGCTAATCAGGGTGCCCATTTGCCGTGACATTTTTAAGATTCTTTAAATGTCCACCGATCCTACCAACGAAAATATGGTCCGCTGATATGTATATTCTTGTGTGTTTGTGTATATATATATATATATATATATATATATATATATATATATATATATATATATATATATATATAAACGCATGTTTTTTTTGCATAAGGTCAGAAAATAATTTATTTTCTAATGATAATCATTTCTTTGATCCCAGACGCGTTTTGAGTGTTATCACTCCTTCTAAGGGTGTTATTTATCGATTATAAAAGTTAAAAACAAACCTTATATTACAATTTATGATATATGAAATAAATTCCTCTATAAAGCTATAATTAGACAAAAACTTTTTAGCACTTTTTTACAGCAATCGAGCCAGGCAAATATACTGAGTTATTCCTTGACAAATGTATCAAGGATGTATATACATGGCAAATCTCCCACATTAAGGTAGTTTCTCTGGACTGGAAGATTGTGGTTATCTATTAGTTTTATATTAAACATTCTCTATAGTAGCTATTGTTGTTAAGTGTTACGTCTTTTCAGTTTAAATTTTCATTCGGGCGTAATTTCGTATAGTTTTGAATGATTAATAGCTCAGAACAGTTTTCGTAATTTCGACCCGTTCTAAACCAATTCTAAAAAAGGAAAAAAAAAAGGATTCCCTTAAAGAATATTACAGATTAAGCCTCGGACTAAATATAGAAACCCTATCGATTTCGACGTAACTGTTGTTATTAATAGAAGCTCTATAAGTACTTCGGGCAATTAAAGGGACAAAGAACTTCATTATTAAAGCGTTCGTTTTTCTGGTCTCTTTGGATTGCCTAAATACGAATCAACTATTTTTTTATGAAGTTAAAAAGGAAACCTACCCTGTTGTGTCATTTTATAAATAGAAAATACCAATTTGTTGTACAAGCTGGAGGGGAATCTGCTTAACTTTATTTATGTAATAAATTAAAATTGCCCTCCAGCAAACTTGCCGGGAGCTGCACGCCTATGCAGGTCCATGCCTGCTCACTCCATACCCATCGCCTATTATCTGATTTCTAAATAAATATTATAAGGCGTTTTAAAGGAATCAGCTGTTTTCAACCTTCCCTACAACTTATAGAGCATTTATTAGTCTGTTTCGACCCATTATATTCAACCTTTCCAAATTGTGGTAGTTGGTTTGTAATCCTTCTTGAATCACCCCTGAAGAATCACAATATTTACATTAATGTAAAAACCATCGTCTTGTAATTGATTTTTTTCTCTATTCATTGATATCGGGTTTGTTAATAAAAATTATAATATAATAATGCTAAAAACTATCTGCTGAAGACGGAAAGAAGAATTATTGAAAATTTGCAAATAAAGAAACTCAGATCACAGGGGGAGATTAATGCATAATAATTTTTTTTCCCAGCGATATAGCCAATAAAAATAAAAATGAAATTATATTATTCTTATTCGGAGTATCTGCTAATTAAAGAAAAAGCACTGTTTCTATTAAATGACTTTTTATCATTTTCTTGCTTCAAGTATCCTGGTTTAATTAAAACTTTTACAGTTTAATTACTTCGCTCTCTTCCACTGTTCCTCGTCTTTTTTTTATCTTTATATCATATACATTATATTTACAATATATATGATCTTAATCAATTAATGATAACATTCATTTTGTCCTATGGTCTTTTTTTTTACAACGTGGGATGCTATTATATCAACGCACCTTCTTATTAGGCCGATAAAAAGTGTAATATGAGTATAGTTATTATGAAAGATAGCAGGGAAAATAAAAAGTGTGTATTACAGGGAATTATCTCTCTTGATGGCTGACGATTCGGTGTTATTGGCCGTAAATTGAGCATTTTACTGCCGACCTCGGAAAAAACATCAACTATCTTTCATGGTGTGTGTTCCATTTCATTTTATTAATACTCAACACAAATACTAACTTCCTCTTTTTAATTATGTTCCATGTGAACACTTTGAAGATTATAAGAGATAAACTTATATGAGAAATGCACTGGTAACATCGAATGCAAACTATTATTATTTGTCTTTAAGCAACAATAGATGGGATTATTCCAAAACGTTAAAGTTACTTAATTAAAATAAAAGAGAAGAGGATTTCACGCGTTTTTTGTTCCTGTTTTCCAAGTTATTTAGTATCTTTTATAAACAATATTCCTAAGAAATTAAATATTTATACGAGTGAATACATTTGTTAAGGCTAAACTAAGCTTATTTTATAATTTCTTTCTAGAATATGATTAATGGTAGAATTAATGTGTAATGAGTAGATAAATCTGCTGAGAACCAGGTCTCGAGTAGATACCTACCATAAGATCAGAATTGACCAACATTATGTGAATGGATTATTATTGCTTAGGCACTGATGAAATAATTTCTTGCATACCTATAAATAAAACATCGTCGTGTAGGGTGTTAACATATGTATAAAGCTAGATTTATATCATTGTTCGAAAGGAAGCTAATCGGGAAAAATATTTGTCTTCATATTTAAGCGGATTTATCTGTTCGAGCTTCCCTGGTTAGTTTCGGCGTGACGTCTGCAAGTATTTACATATGTCACACAACTAGAATTTGACTAGTATTAGAATGCTGATATTTTGTCTCTGTGTTTATTAAATTATCTATTCCTGAGATCAATTGATTACCGTCTTGCTCTTATGTCTGGTGGGTGGGAGGTTACTGCCGATGAAAGCCTGACATTAGTGATACATTGTTCACCCAGTTAATAAACTTTTATGTACAGTGAGACAAAAAAAGTTTCTTGTTATCCACAACGTACAAGCTCCTGTAACCTCGCAAATCAATTTCTTTGTGCTTAGTCACCTCCGAATTACCTTTTAAAAGCCGGAACAACCTTCGACAGAATTCCATTGACTTGGAGTAAGCCCACCGACAGAGCACGAACCTTTTCCCTGTAACGATTGAGTTGGGCATCGCGTGCCTCGAGGCATCCCAGACCACTATTAGCATAACCCTTACTGCTGGGTTTGGGGTTTAGGGTTCGGCAACCCTAAAACCACACACACACCTACCCTTAGGGTCTCTCGCACTAGCCCTTTCTCTCCATTTACTCAATAAATATAGAAGTGTTATGGGGAGGGGGGAGTAACCCATACTCTTACGTTAGACAGGGCTACCAAAGATGATCTTATATTAGATGATTTTTACATTCCCATTGTGATTGGTATCACTAAATCAAAAAGATATGCTTCGAACTCCTATCATGCCTCTCTGGAAAAAATAAGGAATTGCAGTTTTGAGAATCATTTGTCAAATCAAAATTCTGATAATTGAACAGTATTCAAAATTAAAAAGTATGGAATATGCCAAATTGGTCAGAATATCTAGAAGGACCAGGAGACAGTTCTGGTTTAGTGACAATTGGGGATTTTCCAGAATGGAGTTTTTATTTCTCAAAAAACAGAGAAATTAAGAGAAGTCACACTTAAGAGATATTATTTGAAAGCAGAGGGTTACGAGGATATAAAAGTTCTTGAAAAACCTGAGTCCATCGTAATTCTCCCCTTGTGTGATGCGAATGCCACTTTAGATGTGGGATAATCAGATCACTTTAGTGGACTGTATGATTATTATTTATTTATTTATTTATTATTTATTAACGTCCACTTTTTGCAATTAAGGCTAATTGGGGAGAGTTATCTACAGGTTCCCACCCTTTTCTAGCCAGGGTGGGATTTTAAGATGTTATTTAATGAATTTCGTCACTAAATAATTTCCTTTGCCCAGACGAGAATCGAACTCGCCACTCTAGGTTTACCATGTGAGATAAAGGTCAACGCTTTAACTCTCATGGCTAACCTGAGCCCCAATGTATGATTAGGGGGGAAGAAACTTTACATGCTTTTGGCCTATGGACTTATTAAGAAATAATTACATGTAAGTAATTGTTGTCATGGTGATTCTGCTGTGTTGGAAGATTATGATGTGTTGTTTTCTGATTCATTGGCCGGTTCCCTCATCTCCCCTTGCTCCACCTCGATCTGGACGACTGTCCGTGGGTGAAAGTCAAAAATACTTCAGGAGACGGGAGTAAAAAATGTCAGCCAGGTGCGGGCTACTTCACTAGTAGACGAATGCACACTCGAACCTGTTCGTGTTTGCTCGCGACGTGGGCCGGATCTCAGCATTCGCCGATAGGGATCAGAACTTTTTGAGCTCGTGCTGAACTTAAAGCGAACCTGCATCGTCTAATAAAGGATACCCAGCCTCCGCAGGTCCTCCCGTAAGTCATCCAGCCCCCTTTGCCTCTGTCGCTTTTCTTTCTTTCCAACTGGCGTACCCTACATTTCCCTCGGTAGCCTGTTGGGTTTCACCCACTTATTCTAACCTGCTCAAGTTGCCTTTCTTAACAGAAAAGATAATGTTAGGCTCCAGTACATCTCCATCATGTCAGCGTTACTTTTAATCTTCCATCTGATATATTTATGGTATTTCTTCTCTTCCAGTCCAGCAAGTTCACCAGTTACCCTTCCTGAGAATCTGCATTTCACTGCTACATGTAACTGTTGACTTGAAGTTTGCCTTGTATATTGACACTTTCACCTTCCACGAAAGACAGAAAGTGGTGAACTTTTCACAAGATATAGAAGCATCGTGTTCCTGCGAACATTCAGGCTTTCTTATTTCCTTCATCAGGTGGAACAGTATCCCCCTATTTTCACCACCAAACTCCTCGCTTCTTCTGGAGGTTCTCATGCATTTTCATAACTAATTCTAATCCTTAGGTCTTGTACTTCTCGTGTGAATTCTTCCTGAGTACGAGCTTAATACTGCAATATTTTTAACAGTATTAATATACCGCCAGCCTACCCCATGTGCTGTGAAAATAACCCATAAACCATACAATTCGTAATGGCTTCTTAAACCGTGGAAAGGGCTCAAGTTAGACATCTCTGTAAAGGCGTCATTCTTCCTTTGTAAACCTTGAGCCATGAGTTCGATTCTCAACTGGCCAATAACAATTTATTTAGTGACGAGCTCATTAAGTAAAATCTTTAGTTCCACACTGGCGGTGTTCCATTACACCCAATCACGATTACCACCACCCTTATAATGGAACTATAGTTCAGCAGAAGGGGAACTATCTTTTCTTACCCCAGGTAGGTCACACTACCTTAATACCAACAAAATTGTGTAGCTGGGTCTCAGATAATAAAAAAACAATGCTTGCAGAAAGTGGATGTTAATAACTAACATAACATACACCTGTTGAAACTTTAAAGCTACCAAAGACTCCGATTCCCACTAAGACTGCTCTTCCATAGTTAATAAGTTCTTATAATTATTTATTATAAATATTGCCCTACTTTCCAAAATGTCCCGTTCATTTCATTTGATTTTTCAAGAATAAATAATATCCATTAACAGTGGGGGAAACATTTGATTTTAGGAATATGTCATAAAGACTGATGATGTCAGTCGGAAACAAAGCCTTTACTTTTTCCATTTGGTTTGTTCCCCGGCCTACCTCCGGAGGGGATATTTGGCCCGGGTCTATAAAAGTGTTATAGCTGCCGCATTTACGTCACAGGCCGAATGAGACCTAGAGCCGACTCTATCTCTGCAAGGGCTAATGGAAAACGTGCCCAATCTCTGAATCATCAATAGACAGACTGCCGTTTTCTAAAATAACTATTGTATTGTTCTGAGTGTTTGTTCTATTTTTTTTTTATTGTTCCTGAGGAGAACATATTTCTTTATATCAAAACATTGAAATAACGTTGAATTTGTTCTACTTTGACTAGCAAGGGAGGCAATTCAAAACATACACGCTTCTCTACTCATTGTAGAGCTGGGATTTTATTTATTAAGTCTGGCACGAATTAAATTCCCATGCTCAAGCCGGAATCGAACTCATAACTTAAAGTTAAACAAGTTAATTTAAATAACACGTTGCTCTTATAGTTAAATAATTTTTTATTACTGTTAACGCTATAAAAATCCCAAATGTTTGTTATGTTTGATTTAAAAGTTCAAAACTCTCAGAATGTGTAGAAATTGAGAATTAGTACGAATGAATGTCCAAACAAAGTTTATGATTTAAAAAAAGTCCGTCACGCTGGGGTTGCGTTAACTAAGCAGATTTCCCACGTTCGTCACGTTTTTGCATTTATCTCAAATATTAAAAGTTCCTTGAGAACAATATTTGGTATTTAAGCTTCATAAAAAGTGTTTCATAACATAATAGAATATTGTTAATATGAGATGAGTAGGAGTGGGGCTTTACTAAAAATCGAAAACTAAAAAATGCAAATATCTCAGTTAATAATCAAGATAGTGAAAAAATGTACATAACAACATTTATAAAACATTAAATTTGCAATAAGAATGGTTCTATACACTTTTTCGATCCGACGCATAATAACGGAGATATTACGAATTTTCGAAATGCTCCCCCTCTAAACCCCCCCCTCCTCCTGGTCCAATTTTAACCGTTAACGAACTTGATCTTTCTTTTTGTATAAAACGATTATATATCAAGTTTGGTAACAATAAGAAAAAAATTACGACCACTATACAACAGACAAATATATATATACAGTTTTGAACAACCTCATTTTCGTCATCTCCTGGGTAGGATCGATGGACATTTTAAGAAAACTTTCGAATATCGCGTCATGAGTATGACCTCAATAGCTGATTTCCCTTAAGGGAAATCTGCTAAAAAATACAACACTATTCTGTATGGCAACATTTAATATATCAAAAGAATCGTCTTGCTGTCTCAACCTAGTAGTAAAGTCGATGCTTGTATTATGTGAAACCCCCGAAGTTGATTAAGATCTGAAGCATTCGAGCAAATAAATGGTGGTTTCTCCAGTGATTGAATGTTTCGGACATTTTTACGAATGATCTAAAAGATCACAAAATTTTACTATTTTTTAATTAGTGTTTTTTATTTAGAAAAGCAGTTGTAGTCTGTATTTCATTTGGGAAATCGTGGTGGTTTTTATTAGTTTTTAATTCTGATCGATGAATTGTGTCCGCTGTGATTATATTCCACAAACTCTTTGGCCGCAAGGGGCTCAGGTTAGCCATGTGAGTTAAAGCGTCGACCTTAATCTCTATGGTAAACCTAGAGTGGCGAGTTCGATTCCCACCTAGGGCAATAAGAGTTTATTTAGTGGCGGAATTCACTAAATAAAAATCTTAGTCCCACCCTGGCTAGAAAATGGTGGTAACCCGTCCCAATTAGCCTCAGTTGCAAAAATTGGACCTTAATAAATAATTTTTTTTATGGCCAACGTGTCCTGAAACCTGTGTCTTAGAAAAACAAATTATTGTTATAGAAAAGATTGTGTATACAATCCCATCTACACATCAAAGCAATATTAATTATTGAGATAAATGTATCTTCATATTTGGAATGTATTTATTCCATTGCCTATTCATGAACGTTTGATGTTTGTTATAGGGGGAAGTAATGCGACTCAAGGCAGTCTCATCACAGGAAATCACCCATAATGGAAACACACTCAACAGCCTGTAAGTAATTAGACATTAAATTCCTTTATTTATATGATATGTATGATAGATATAAAGTAATACAATTACGGTACATGACACATAATTAATAACATTGATATACTGTAAATAACTAATTACTCCAGAACAAATATAATTCAATAAGATATAATGTAAAAAACATCCGTCACGCAGGGGCTGCGTAAACTAAGCAGATTTCCCACGTGAAGATATACAATAGAGAAATCTTCATACGAGTGCCGATCAGCGAAACGGCCGAACTAGCTTTCGGCGGGAACCGTAGCTCACCCGTTACACTTAATAAAAATGCAAATATCTCGGTTAATATTCAAGATAGAGAATAAATGTATATAACAATATTTATAGTAAATTTAATTTGCAATAAGATTGGTTCTATACAATTATTCGGTCCGACATTCAGTAACGGAGATATTTCTAATTTTCGAAAATCCCCCCTCCCGCTGGTCCGATTTCAGCCGTTAACGAACTTGATCTTCCTTTTTACATAAAAAGATTAAATAGCGAGTTTGATGACGATTAAACAAAAATTGCGACCGCTAGAGTGTTAACAGACAAATATATATATATATATATATATATATATATATATATATATATAGTTTTGAACGGACCTCATTTTCGTCATCTCCTGGGTAGGATCGATGGACATTTGGAGAAATTTTTCAAAAAGCGCGTCATGAGTACGACCTCAATAGCTGATTTCCCTTAAAGGAAATCTGCTAATAGTTGGAAGCATAGTATTTACTGGACAAAGGAGCTTCTGGCGAGAGATTAATTTGATTAAAATACATATTACAATTTCCTACGTGTGCAAAGTATTTGCATTTTTCTCAAAAATTAAAAGTCCAATGAGAACTATATTTGCTATTTAAGGTTCTTATAAAGTGCTACATAATATAACTGAATACTGTTAATGGCATGTGTAGGAATGGGGGTTTACTGAAGAGGAAAACTAAAAAATGCAAATATCTCGGTTAATAATCTTGATTATTATAAAAATAATATATCAACATTTATAGAACATTTAATTTGCAATAAGATTTGTTCTATAACACTTTTTGATCCGACGTATAATAACGGAGATATTTCGAAATCTCGCCTCTAAAATTTCCCCCGGTCTGATTTCAGCCGTTAATAGACTTCATCTTTAATACATCTAAATATCCAGTTTGGTAGCGATCAAACAAAGAAAGTCCGTCACGCAGGGGCTGCGTAAACTAAGCAGATTTCCCTCGTGAAGTTTAGTAATAGATAAATCTACATACTGGTAACACAACACCACCGTGAATAAATACTAACGGAAATAAGAAATGTTTCATCCAATTTCAATAACCTGCCGACAGGAACCGTTAGGCTAGAAATGTAGACTAACGGGTCTGCCCCTATCACACCGGAAAGAATCACAATTTCTGAAATAGATCAGAATATAACATATCAATTTTATTGAGAACTATTAACTATACCTAGTATTGTAATTAACAATGAGTTGAGAATAATTGTTATCTCAATCAATCAAATTTTAGTAGTCCAAAACCTAAAGACGGGGGGGGGGGATTATAATTTGCAAGTATCTCGTTTAATAAAGTTGAATACAACTTTTGGTATTTTAACTTCGAATAATGTGATTTATTATGTAGCAGAGTATTGTTTATGTAACATGGGTAGAAGTGGCGGTTTGCTGATGGCTGAAAACTGAAAAATGCAAATATTTCGGTTAATGTTCAAGATAGACAATAAATGTATATAGCAATATTTATAGTAAATTTAATTTGTAATATGATTGATTTTGTACAATGTTTCGATCCGGCGAATAGTAAAGGAGACATCTCGAATTTTCAAAAATCCTCCCCTCTAAACCCCCCCTCCCCGTGGTTCGATTTCAGTCGTTAACGAACTTGATCTTTCTTTTTACAAAACGACTAATATCGAGTTTGGTAACGATCACACAAAAATTGCGACCGCTAGAGCGGTAACAGACAAATATATATATATATATATATATATATATATATATATATATATATATATAACTGCTCAAAAATGAATAGGGATATTGGCTGTTTTGTGGTATGTATGGGGCCTAGCATATATATATATATTTTTTTTTATTATAAATATCATTAATATTTATTAGAAATTATTGTCTTTTTCCCCCATAAAAAAGAAATTTAATTAAGATCGATTTAATTAAAATTAATAGTATAAGAAAAAATAACTAATATCCCTATTCATTTTTGAACAGTATATATATATATATATATATATATATATATATATATATATATATATACACAGTTTTGAACGGACCTCATTTTCGTCATCTACTAGGTAGGATCGATGGACATTTGAAGAAAAATTCCGAAAATTCCGTCATGAGTACAACCTCAATAGCTGATTTCCCTTAAGGGAAATCTGCTAATTATGACCGCTGGAGCGTCTAGGTAGGATCGATGGACATTTGAAGACATTTTTTCGAAAATCGCGTCTCGAGTACGACGGGAAATCTGCTAAAATACACATAAACTATGAAATGCGTTGATTCTGTTTCAAAGAATGTCAATTTAAAGTCCTTCACGCAGGCGCAGCGAAAGTTAGGCTGTTATCCCAGGCTACGGAATATTTCAGTCTGGGGATCTCATCTCACCACTATTGAAATATTTTACATATTTACTTACCCTTTTTCAAGACGTTTTCAGCATTCTATGTAATGATTTTCGAGATATAAAGTAGTTGTAGCCTTTTGCTAGCCGAAGAGAACATTCAGTCATGGAGTAAGCATTGAAGTTTCTTAGACGTAGGAGGGATACATATTGGGAACGCCTTTGGAATATTCAGCGAGAAGTGGGGTGGAGGGGGACGGGTTCTGAGAGGGTTGTCGAGCTGAATACAGAAATTCAGTGGAAATTACTACTGAATTTATTGATGCCATTACTCCAACTAGTGTTCTATCTGTCTGTCCGATGCAGCAATTTATCCAACTCCCCCCCCCCCGTTCTCTATAATCAAATTCAAGTGTATCTCCACATCTCCCCAGAGGAGCGTCGAGTCCAGAGGTAGATTGTGGTTAGAATCACAAATACTGTCTCCATACACTACTCACGTACTAATTATATACGCAGATGGTTTTGTGTATCACAATACAGTATATGTACGAAGGATACAAAAAATAACAAGTTCTTTGAAGTAAGGCCTCTTCATTACTTATTCGGTCTCCTCTTGTTAACGGCAAAAGCAAATAGGTGTTGAAAAACAATTAATTAGTTGTTGGAAAATATTTTTCAAATAAAGACTATATTTGATTTGATGGAATCGGTTGCTCTTTCTTTATGGTGCATTGTTTTTTTACAATTAGCCGCAAAACAGTACCTTCTGTTGGGGGAAAAAACAAAAAAAATAACATTATGATAAAATTTGTAAACAGTAAAAAGATCTACACTATTATTTTCTGGAGAACCTACAATAAAATCCTAGGGGGAGAAAAATGAAAAAAAAACAATTATATTTGTTTTTTAGCAGATTTCCCTTAAGGGAAATCAGCTATTGAGGTCGTACTCATGACGCGATTTTCGAAAATTTTCTTCAAATGTCCATCGATCCTACCTAGGAGATGACGAAAATGATGCCTGTTCAAAACTGTATATATATATATATATATATATATATATATATATATATATTTGTCTGTTAACTAAAAACTATTAACTATATATATATATATATATATATATATATATATATATATATATATATATATAGTTGTCTGTTACCGCTCTAGCAGTCTCACTTTTTGTCTTATCGTTACCAAACTTGATATATGATCGTTTTATACAAAGAAAAAAATATCAAGTTTGTTAACGGCTGAAATTGGACCAGTGGGAGGGGGGGGGTTTAGGGGGGTAAAATTTAGAAAATCCTTAATATCTCCGTTATTGTGCGTCGGATCAAAATCTCTCCATTCTTATTGCAAATTTAATATTCTATAAATTTTGTTATGTAATTTTTTTTACTATCTTGATTATTAACTGAGATATTTACATTTTTTAGTTTTCGGGCATCAGTTAATCCCCACTCCTACTCATCCCATAATCACAATATTCTATTAAGTTATGAAGCACTTTATTTGAACCAAAAATACCAAATATTGTTCTCATTGAACTTTTAATTTTTGAGATAAATGCAAAAACGTGACGCACGTGGGAAATCTGCTTAGTTAACGCTGCCCCTGAGTGACGGACTTTTTATTTTTTCTAACAGCACGATTATTTGTTTTTATGACATTTAGTGGAAATTCATCCCTCTTCCCTAAGATGGGGTCGGTTTTTTTTTTTTGTCATTTTAGAAAAGTAGAAATATTTTTGTGCTGAAAAAAGAATTTGACACCATTTTTGAGTAAAAATATATGGGGTTTTAGTTCATATATACTAATTACAGAAGAAGAGGCATTAAATGAAAAAAAACTCCTTAACATCTTTATACATCATTGATGTATGAATAAAGCCAGAAAGAAAGAAACATGATAAAGAAGAAGTCGGGAAACACTAACTGTGTAGAAACAGAGAAAAGTAGATATAAAATAGCAGCTCCTCACACTTAAACACGGGAACTAAAAGAGTATGCGGGTAAGCTGGTATAAGAATGAAGAGGGGAAAAAAGGAGGGGCTTAGAACAGGAAAGAAAAAGGTCGTGGGTTGTGGTTTTAATTGAAATGCAATAACTCAGGAGCTAATTGTAGGGATGGATGGTTTTTTGAGCATAGTATCATTGAATCTTTGAGGGTAATTCTAAAAAAAGACCAATTTATTTCTAATATGTGTTAAAGACACAAAATTTCGTCAAAACCTTGATGAAATATTCTACTAATTATGATATATTCTTCGTTATTATATTAACTTGAAAATATTGATTTGATCTATACCATACTGAGTATGTAAACGTTTCAGTCAACAGTAAAGATTGTATTCGTTAACGGCTGAAATCGGGGGAGGGGGTTTAGTGGATTTGGAGATATTTTAAATTTTCAAATTCCCCCAAATATTCAAAATATCTACGTCATTATGAGTGGAACGAAAAATGCTATAGGTCAAATATGGTCAAATTAGTGTTGCTCTACTGTTCTGTACACGGGGTCTGCATTTGAAATTGATTCTGTCTGTATTCATCATGTTTACAGAACTTTAATAAATACATTTAACAGTATTATATCTTCTCAACATTAGACCACCTGTTTATGAAGTGACTACTGTGGAATACAACATTAAAATATTCAGATCCTCCGAATATTCAATCACTGATATTGTACTAAGTACCTAAACAGATTTCACCTTTCACGCTCCAACATAAATGCAATACAGAGTCAACGGGGTGTCCTGTAGATGAAAGCAGAGAGTATTATACGAATATATTTGTTAAAAAATTTTGGGAGGTTTTCACTTGAACCTGTAAGTGAATGTATATAATCATGTTTTGAAGTTAAATATGTTTTACTAGTAAACACCTCTTAATTTAGGGAAATTGCTGTTTTTCAACTAATAACTTACTCCTAATCATGCTACTTTTACATGAAGCTTCAATATAAATAGATATCTGATGTCCAGCTTAAATTTTAATGCTTGTTAAATGGGTTTATCTGGACGGGAAGGTGAGGGATCAACAGCGGAATTCTTCTTAGTTTGCACTGATCCTAGTAGACATTTTTTTTTTTTTTGGGGAAGCTGTTATGTTCTGTTGAGACATATACCCAAATATTCATACTTCTACAATTACTACTATAACCCACTTCCTCTTATTTAATATTATTTATTTCTGCATTGGTATGTATTTGGCATGAGAGAGAACGGACTGAAGTTGGAATGTACTTAGAGGCAATTTACGATACCTTACGTCACGGTGTAATGGAGTAGGGAATGCATGTTCTCTAGGTAATTGGAAACGCTGGTTCAATGACCGATTTATTACCCTCCTCTGATATGTTATTGCCTAGAGGGTGAGTAGAAACTGGAAGCCTGCAAGGTGATAAATATCAATTTAAGTTAATGGAAATCCCTCTTTTACGTTTCCTTAAAAACAAGAAAGAAAAGAAATGATTATTCCTACTCCTCCGTCGTCATAGTAAATATCTCTTCTTAATGAATGAAAACTGTAATATAAACTAAATATATATATTTTTTTTAACTTCTCAGTACGCGACTTAACATGCAAACACTACTGCAATCGAAATGTAACCCTGTTACAGAGAACTAAGTACAAAACGCTTTAAATACAAAATATGATGCATTTTCTTCACGGTTTACTTAATTGAAGGGCTGTTTAGACATTCCAAATTCATTCAAATAAAAATTACGTGGCAGTTGTAACCCACCAAAATTTCGATATGTATCGCTAGAAGACGAAGGGTCAAATTTTTCGAAACAACTGTTCTACAAGTTTCAAGTTATCATTAGCTCTTCAGGAACATCATAAAATAAAAACAATTTTAGCTCATTGCCCTGGATGACATCTTTCTTCAAGACCGGGTCTATCAAGATTAGAATGACCTTACTTCATGGCACAAGGACCGGATGATGCAATCGAGTATTTTTAACGTGATTCTTGATTTACTTTAATTTCATTAATAAAGTGAAGTGAAAGTATATAGTGTTTTGATTAATTCGATCGATAGGGTATCATAAATCCAAATGCGCATTGCTCTACTTTCTTTTGGTGGTATCTCATCATTTACTTCACTAGTTTTTCTACTAATAATGATTTCGGAGAAGACAACTATTAACGCCAATGGTAGGGGATTCCCACCGAACAAGACAAACGGCACTGGCGTCGAAACCAAAAACATAGAAACGGGAGTACATGGGATGCTTAGGCCACACGGAAAATTGGCTTTACACACGGTAGCAGTAAATGGAATGATGAGAATGGGCTACATAAATCCGCTGATAGATGGAAGAGGGGAGCCTGGGGTTCCTAAATCAAGAAAAGTCCGTCACGCAGAGGCTGCGTTCACTAAGTAAATTTCCCAACTGCCTCACGTATTTGTATTTATTTCAAAACGTAAATGTCCAATAACAAAATATTTGGTATTTAGGCTTTAAGTAATATGCTTCATAATATAACAACTTATTGTTAATATGGCATGAGTAGGAGTGAGGTTTTACTGAAGGCCGAAAACTAGAAAATGCAAATATCTGGGTTAATAAACAAGATAATGAAACAACGTACATAACAACATTTATAGAACATTACATTTGTAATGAGATCGATTCTATGCAAATTGTCGATCTTAAGCATAATAACGAAGATATGTCGAATTTTCGAAATTCTTGTCTCCTGGTCCGATTTTAGCCGTTACCGAACTTAATTTTCATTTTTAAATAAAACGTTTAAATACAGAGTTTGGCACTGATCAAGCAAAGATTGCGGCCGCAAGAGCGTTAACAGACATGAACTCTATTTTCGTCATCTCCAAGATTGGGTGGATGGACATTTTTTGAAAATCACATCATGAGTACAACCTCAATAGCAGATTTCTCGTAAGGGAAATCTTCTAAAACCTACTATTGGTTATATATATAGATATATATATATATATATATATATATATATATATATAAAATTGTAACCTCTGACAGCTTATTGTTTTTTTCTCGAAATTTCACGATGCTTTTTCGATTCACATGTCATAGACACCATGACTGCATTTTGTTTCCTTGGTGTCGATTTGTTTGTTTATTTATGTTGAACAGGAGTGGGGGTTATAAGATAGGGCTGAAATTAAAAATAGCAATATTTCGTTTCCTATTGCATTTTCGGCAATTATGCACATAACAAAAGTTGTTTATTTTGTTATTTGGAGTAACTTTTATTATATACACTTTTGTCGTATACCGAAGTATAAATGAGTTATATTTATACTTCGGTATACGACAAAAGTTAACGTTAAAAACTACTGCGGAGTCAACAATTTTATTTGGCACAAAAAACTCAACCGAACTAAACCAAACTCGGTATGTGAATTAGCACTAACCCCTTTCTTTTAATAAGCTATACTAACGTTTCTAGGGACGGGCAGGAGTGGGTGTTATAAGGGAGGCCTGAAATTAAATATAGTGATATTTCGTTTCCTATTGGGGTTTCGGCAAATATGCTCATAACAAAAGTTGTTTATTTTGTTATTTAGAGAAACTTTTGTTATATACACTATCGTCGTATACCGAAGTATAAAGGCGTTATACGCTAAAAATTATAGCGGGAGTCAACAATTTTATTTGGCACAAAAGACTCAACCGAACTAAATAAAACACTCGGTATGTGTATTAGCACTAACGCCTTCCTTATAATAAGCCATACTAACATTTCTAGGGACGGGCAGGAGTGGGGGTTATAAGGGAGGCCTGAAATTAAAAATAGTGATATTTCATTTCCTATTGGGGTTTCGGCAAATATGCACATAACAAAAGTTGTTTATTTTGTTATTTAAAGAAATTTGCTCAACAATTCTTTTCAATATGAACTACCAGGTACCTCACCTGGAAAAATTAATTCAAATTATAATATATTATTATAATATTTTGTCCTTAATAATTTAAATCTATGCATAATGCACAGGAAACGGGAAATATGACAATATGGAGGACAGTGAAGTCTTACATAAAAAAATAATTTTATTATTAACAAATCCACAGAAACGACGGGTATTAACCCTAAACACTGGGAAGGTTAAATGTCAAAATAATACCATCACCATTCAGCCTCAAATGAATTCCCGGGCGAAGCCGGGTATCTGAGCTAGTATATATATAAAACACGCAACCCTGAAAATATTGGATACCATATTACAAATAATTATTATGCATATTGATAATATTATAAATATCTTAATTGAAAAAAAAATGAACCAATGTATTTTGGGTTATTTATTTAAATGTAAAATTATTCTCCCCCACCCAGGTTAATTTTCATTTCTCTTCCACCTAATATAGTCGACCGTTGACGTTTGGGCATAAAGACAGAGGTTCAGGTTTCACATCAGGTTCATTTAGAGGACAGTTACCTCAAGTCTCTAGTTATATTACTGATATATAGTTCATTTAGAGGACAGTTACCTCAAGTCTCTAGTTATATTACTGATATATAGTTCATTTAGAGGACAGTTACCTCAAGTCTCTAGTTATATTACTGATATATAATTCATATTACTGATATATAGTTCATTTAGAGGACAGTTACCTCAAGTCTCTAGTTATATTACTGATATATAATTCATATTACTGATATATAGTTCATTTAGAGGACAGTTACCTCAAGTCTCTAGTTATATTACTGATATATAGTTCATTTAGAGGACAGTTACCTCAAGTCTCTAGTTATATTACTGATATATAATTCATATTACTGATATATAGTTCATTTAGAGGACAGTTACCTCAAGTCTCTAGTTATATTACTGATATATAATTCATATTACTGATATATAGTTCATTTAGAGGACAGTTACCTCAAGTCTCTAGTTATATTACTGATATATAATTCCGTTTAGCTAATTCATGCACTATGTTGATGCTCCCATGGAATTGATAAGATGGGATTAGAAACCTTTGACCATTATTTTTTGTTTGTTTTCGTATCGACATTTTGGCTTTTGTTATTCCTGCAACTGACTTCATAAACGCAGTTCCATACACAGATATTTAAATTTCCCTTTTAAGCGACGATGGGATTCGCTGGGCTAAAAGCGCACACCGGATCAGGTTATGAATTTATAACAGATGGCCCTCATTGCTAATCAATGAGCCGCTTCTCGTTGTATTGCCATCCGGACCCGGGTGACAGCTGCCAGATATCCTATTCATTGCTTGTTTACCTCAATCACAACTCAACCGCCATCATTAGCACTCATGCAAATCCATTATCGGCCCCCAATTAATTATTGTCATTTGTGGATAAATCGTTCCAGCAATTAGCTGATAGAAAAATACAGAAGTGGATTTTGCGATATTTGACACTCTCTACTAGTCTGGTAATTCTGAAAAACGTTCGTCACGCAGGGGCTGCGTTAACTGAGCTGTATTTCCACGAACCAAATAAATTTGCATTTATCTCAAAAGGTAAAACTTCAATGAGACCAATACTTGGTATTTAAGCTTAGAATAAAGTATTTCATAATATAATAGCTTACTGTCAATATGACATGTGTTGGTGTGGGGGTTTACTGAAGGCTAAAAACAAAACAATCCAAATATCTCGGTTGATATTCATGACAGAAAATTTCTATAGAACTACATTTATAGATCTTTCAATTTCCAATAATTTTGCTTCTATATGCTTTCAATCCGACTTATAATAACGATAAGATATTTCGAATTCTCTCCCCTCTGAGCCCCTCCACTAGTCCTATTTCAGTTCTTAACGAACTTGATCTTTCTTTCTACATAAAACACATATATCGAGTTGGGTAACGATAAAACAATAATTGAGACCGTTAGAGTGGCAACAGACAAATATGTGTGTGTGTGTGTGTGTGTGTGTGTGTGTTTTATATATATATATAAAATTGTAACCTCTGTCTGTACATTGATTTTTTTTTCGCGAAATTTCACGATAACTTTTCGTTTCACTTGTCATAGACACCATAACTGCATTTCGTTTCTTTCGTGTATGTTTGTTTGTTTGTTTGTTACCTTTTCACGCATATACGGCTGAACCACATTTTATGAAACTTGGTATGTATATTACTGCTAGCCCAACTTAGACTTTAGGCTATACTAATATTCGCTGAGACGAACAGGAGTGGGGGTTATAAAGGAGGCCTGAAATTAAAAATAGCGATATTTCGTTTCCTACTAGTTTTTTTGGCAGATACGCACATAACAAAAGTTGTTTACGTTGTTATTTAGAGTAACTTTTGTTATATATATTTTTTTCGTATACCGAATTATAAACGAGATATACGCTAAAACCTATAGCAGAAGTGAACAATTTTATTTGGGACAAAAGACTCAACAGAAATAAATAAAACTCGGTATGTGGATTAGCACTAACGCTTTCATTAGAACAAGCCATACCTACATTTCTAGGGACGAGCAGGAGTGGGGGTTGTATGGGAGGCCTGAATTTAAAAACAGCAGTATTTCGTTTTTCAGTACATATGAACATAACAAAAGTTGTTTATTTTCTTATTTAGAATAACTTTTGTCATATTTATTTTTGTCTTTTAACAAATTATAAACGAGATATAGACTATAAACTAAAGCGGGAGTAATCTATTTCATTGGGCGCTAACGATTCAACCGAACTTTAAAAAAGTCGGCATGTCAATTAGCATTAATTCTTCCGTGATTATATGCTATATTAAAATTTTTAGGTTAGAGTGGGGGTTATAAGGAAGGCCTGAAATAAAAATTCGCTATATTGCATTGTCTATTTTTTTTCGACAAACATGCACATAACAAAATTTGTTTACTTTGTTATTTAGATTAATTTTTGTTTTATTCATTTCTCCAGGAACAATGTGTGGAGCAAGTAATTTGCCTAGAAATATTTATATGCTCAACAATTCATTCCAATTTGAACTATGAGGTACCTCACCTGGAAAAATTAATTCAAATCTATGTTAATATTTTGTCCTTAATAACTGAAATCTATGCATAATGCACAGGAGACGGGAAATATGGCAATTTGGGGGACATTGGAGACTTTCATAAAAAATTAATTTTATTATTAACAAATGCCAACTACGGGTGTTAATCCTAAACACTAGGACGGGTAAATGTCAAAATATTGTGCAAAGTAAAGCCTTGCCAAAAAAAATACCATCACCATTTAGTCTCAAATCAATTCCCGGGCGAAGCCGGGTATCTGAGCTAGTATATATATATATATATATATATATATATATATATATATATATATATATATACATACATACATACATACATACATAAATACACACATACATACACACATACACACACACACTCACACACACACACACACACACACACACATTGTTACCCCACAGACTGAGTAACAATACTGCCCCTCTCAGTGGAGAAGGTTGTGGGTTTATTAGTTAAATTTAACTAGCCTCATATCAATAGGCAGAAATAAATTTATTAAGGACGCCACGTTGTTTATTCTGAAAGGTAACAATGCAGCCAGTATTCACAAAACAAATCAGTTTATTTACAATAAATCAATTATAATTATCCCTTGAACAATAAAAAGAAAATACTAAATAAATAAATGATTAAACAATACTTTCCATGGAGGCTTTTAAATATAAATTAATAGGCCTTTTCTTTCTGAATAGTGTATACACAATAACTATAACTTTGGTACCTCTCGTACGATGAGATAACTGCTATTATTACGGCTGTATCACACTCTGATCCGCCAATGCGTTTATCGGGAGCCAAATCCTCACTAGAGCTCGAGGTGGACGCTGCTGTCTGCTGCTCGCTTGTCCCCGGCGATCGCTTCTTGTCTTCGTCACTCGCGCAGCCAGCCCGCGCAGGAATCACCAGTCTGTCCTCCGTCTACACCATTCGTCTTCAGCAACGACAAAAAAAAGGGACGTAACAACATATATATAACCAAAATTATGAATGAACCTTATTTTCGTCATCTCCTAGGGCCTAGGGAGGATCGATGTTCATTTGAAGAAATGTTTCGAATATGGGGTAATGAGAACGACCTCAATAGCTCATTTCCCTTAAGGGAAATCTACTAAAAGAAATACTTCGTTTCTTAAAGTAACTCCTGAATAGCTTCACCTTCCCATTTTCACCTGCGACATGCGCACCGCTTGTATGAGTCTGTACCTCGTTGGGAAGAAGTGGAGATCACCAGCTAGTGACCTCCTGTGTGTGCGTGACCTGTATGTTCTGAGGAGTGTTTTTTAAAGTTTGTTGCCTTGAGGTAGCATGGGGCAGTTCGTATACTCGAACTCAAATGGTTAATTGTTAAACAATGGAGTAAAAACCCTGCAGAGGGCCAGCGAGCAATAGGGCACAAGCAGCCATGAAATCTGACAGGAGGCACAGCAGAAACCAAGTAGTCGAGGGTCCCCCAACTTTATAGCCACGTGCATCAACAACAGCGACCACTGCAGTTCATCCAATGTAGTTATTATTAAATCCTTTCCTTCATAGTTATAACAATTTTGATCCTCATCTAATTATTACTCTCATTGCATACAGTCCGCCATCCATATTTCCATAAGCCCCAAACCCATCCACATTTATTCATGGTCTCACCGAGCCAGCGAGACTTCACCTACACTATTGATTGACAATACGGCTTGTGTGGGAGTGGGTAATCGCACCGTCAATGAAAATGTAAGAGCTACAGCCGGGATTCTAACTCCCACACGTCCAACGTGCTTCTACCGATCCTATATAAACTATGTGTTTATTTTATATCACAGAAGAACTCAAATTAAAAAAATGAATTATGTATTCAATATAATATATACTGAGGGAACCAACTATATGATATGTAAATGTAAAGATAATCCCATTTAAAAAAAAATAATAATAAAATTTAGACGCTAAGGATTAAACTAAATCTTTATTTATTTATTAACGTCCACTTTTTGCAACTTAGGCTAATCGGGACGGGTTATCTACAGGTTACCACCCTCTTCTAGCCAGGGTGGGATTTTAGGACGTTATTTAATGAATTTCGTCACTAAATAATTTCCTTTGCCCAGGCAAGAATCGAACTCGCCACTCTAGGTTTACCATGTGAGATAAAGGTCAACGCTTTAACTCGCATGGCTAACCTGAGCCCCAAAACTAAATCTTTAATGATACACTAGGTAAAATAAACTCTATTACCTTTTCTCTTAGTACTGAACAAAACGTAACGAATAAAGAAATATAATATCTTGATCTCTATCTTAAAATTTTGTTCATATGTGTGTGAATTATAGTGATTAATTCACTGGTTTCTCTCATTTTGTGGGTTTTTAGTACAGAAATGAATTCACTATATTACTTATTGGTTTATTTATGCTCAGAATCATGGGCCACCTTTTAAGTATAATTCATTGTCAACACTTTAAAATAAGTTTTATTCCTCGTCAGACAAATATATTAAATAGCTAAACTGACAAAGTAAATAAACAAATAATGAAAAACAATATTATTCTTGAGAAGATTAATTTTTTTATGGCACAAATGTTTGAATAGCACTTTTCCCTCTTATCTAAATCGGGTTGATAGCTTGAAATATGATTGCACTACAGTGATTTCTCAAAATTAGAAATTCAGGTATCTGAAAGATAATTTTTTCTTAGTGAGCGATTACGTTTACTTTATACATTAGCATGAATAATAATACAGATGACCAAGGAATGATATTATATTTTCATTTCACCGTTACGCGTAGAAGGTTATATTTCTTGTATTATATATATATATATATATATATATATATATATATATATATATATAGGAACATAATTCATTTACAAAGTTCAAATATTTATTGCTTGCGTTAGGTTAAATTGTTTCAAAGAACTTAACATTCACAAAGTTCAAATCACGTAGTCCAAATATATTGGGCAGCACGTTAGATTTAATTAAAGTAGGATTTAGATTTAATAAGAGTTTGCAATGCTTAACTCTGGAAGGTATTAGATTCTCAGTTTCATTTTGAGGTTCAATAATATGTTGCCATAGACATTATTTTGTTTCTAACTTTCTGTATAAACTATTATTTTAATTTTATTTTAATAGTGTAATTCATTTACTCAATCCTCAAAGTTTGATAATCCACGTGGCATTAATTAACACTGATTCAATATGAACTGAGCATATAACCTCATGAATATAGTGAGCTGAATATAGTTCTAAACAATACAATAGGGGCTTGACTAATGAAAATTTCCAGAATTACTACTAAGTTGTTCTTTTAGCAGATTTTCCTTAGGGTAAATCAGCTACTGAGAGAGATAGAGAGGGATATATATATATATATATATATATATATATATATATATATATATATGTGTGTGTGTGTGTGTGTTGTACTATAACGTCTTTATGGTTAATTATTTTTATTATTATAAATATTTAATTAAAATCCCGGCTAGCATTAACTGTCTTCAGGCACATTTTTGCACTAAAAGCATTAAGAGTGCCCTACCGCCTCTATCAACATCAGGATATATAAGGAATATGGGACCTAATTCCCTGTTCTTTTGAGCTGCATGTGTGTAATGAATAACATTCAATTAATTAACAGATCACCTCTTCCAGATAGAACAGTATATACACATGCAAGAAATAAAAATAAGACGGACACTCACTCACTCCCGTAGCTACATGGCACTTACTCCCTTTTTCCTGTCCATCCAGGTTGTCGTTTGAACGTTCTTGGGTACACTCGGTCGGTCTAAGACTTGATGCTAGCCCGTTACAATATATATAATTTTAAACGGACCCCATTTTCGGCATGTACTATATAGGATCGATGGGCATTTGAGGAAATTTATCAAAAAACACATTATAAGTAAATGCTCAATAGCTCAATTAAGAGAAATATGCTAGAAATTAATCAAATGGGCCAGTCTGTTAAAATCAGTGACCCTGTTACCAAATCTAGTGTCCTAGTGCTAGCTGCCCGTCTTGACGTTAATGAAAACCATAGCCCTCCGGAACCCTGACCCTGGACCAGGCATACCAAGGGAACAGGAGGAGCAGTATATATAGATAGAAAGCAGCTCTGTCTACATCTTGCCTAAAGATAGCCTCCACCAGATGGCGATAGCTAACACAGCTCTCGGAATCGTGTAGTACCACTTCCAACGCCCCCTTGTCCCCATCTCTCACTCCAGTCAGCCAGGTATTCTTCATATTATTATTATTATGTTAAATTTAAACCCAAAATAGTGCTATTCTATAAAGATTTTTAGCAGATTTCCCTTAAGGGAAATCAGCTATTGAGGTTGTACTCATGACGGAATTTTCGACATTTTTCTTCAAATGTCCATCGATCCTACCTAGTAGATGACGAAAATGAGGTCCGTTCAAAACTGTACATATATATCTATATATATATATATATATATATATATATATATATATATATATATATATATATATATATATAGATATATATGTCTGTTACCGCTCTAGCGGTCGCAATTTTTGTTTAATCCTTACCAAACTCGATATTTATTCGTTTTATGTAAAAAGAAAGATCAAGTTCGTTAACGGCTGAAATCGGACTAGTGGGAGGGGAGGTTTAGAGGGGAGGATTTTCGAAAATTCGAAATATCTCCGTTACTATACATCGGATCGAAAAAGTGTACAGAATCAATCTTATTACAAATTAAATTTACTATAAATATTGTTATATACATTTATTCTCTATCTTGAATATTAACCGAGATATTTGCATTTTCCAGTTTTCACCAAACCGCCACTTCTACTCATGTTACGTAAACAATACTCTGATACATAATAAATCACATTATTGGAAGTTTAAATACCAAAAATTGTATTCAAGAGACCTTTATTATACGAGATACATGCAAATATGTACTGGTGACTCCCCCCCCCCATCTTAAAGTTTTGGACTACTAAAATTTTATTGATGGAGATAACAATTATTCTGACTCATTATTAATTACAGTACTAGATATAGTAAATAGTTCTCAATAAAATTAAAGTGTTATATTCTGATATATTTCAGTAATTGTTTTTCTTTCCGGTGTGAGGCGGGACCCGTTTGTTTACATTTCTAACCTAACGCTTCCTGTCGGCAGGCTATTGAAATTGGATGAAACATTTCTTATTTCCGTTTGTATTTATTCACGGTGTTGTGTTAGCAGTATGTATCTTTATCTATTACTAAACTTCACGAGAGAAATCTGCTTAGTTTACGCAGCCCCTGCGTGACGGACTTTTTAACAATAAAACCACTGTTACGTTTTTTACTTATTAATAAATCACAATTTCATATAAAAACTACCGTCAGAAACCTATTAGTTTAGGAAATGAAGGAAGAATTTGCCTGTAAATTATAAAGGCAGGCGTGAGTGAATAAATTTAAATCGAATTAGGAAGATTAACACTTATAAATATGTTTTCTATTCAGAAAGGCTGAGCCTAAACAAACCATTAGTACTCCATTAAAACCCATAATGATTATTTTTTGCTCTTTTAAACATAAAACCGAAAATGTAATTACCTTCAAATGAAGGCTCTTTATTTTATTCATTTATTGAAAAGATAACCAACATCGATCTACTGTAACAATTTAAAATAAATGCGATTTAAATAAGAGAAACAATTTACTCAAATTAGCTCAATAATTATAGAACAAATTCTACTTCATTCAATGGAAATACTTTTAAAAGAAAGCATAGTAATTAGTATACATATTAATTAAATTGGATATTAAAAATATCTAGAATGTCATATTAAAATATGTTTTCCTTTTCGACCTTCACCAGAGAACTGATAAGAGATCCAAAGGTGTTTTGATCCATTGATTGTGCGTCGTGACTCATCTTCGATAAATTTTGTCCCACGCCTGAAATAAGCTGGCGTTCAGAATCTCAACAACAACAAGACTTTATAAAAACTCAGAAATCGCTAAAGAATAGTTTTGAAACAATTACAGAATTCAAGGGTCACTTTTTCTTCCCTGGACGAAAAGAAGTACATTAATCTCGAAAATTCGGAGTTCTCATATTATGACGGAATTATCCGTTTTGACCCTCCCTGAACCTATGGTGACTAGAATATGTATACGCAGGTATGTATGTATCTTGCATAACTCAAGAAAGGCTAGCCTTAAAATGTTAATATGTTCTATTTTGGATGGCTGTAAAGCCTAGTTGTGTACCTCTTCTTTTGATCGAAATGGACTGAGCAAAAATGAAAAGTTGAAAATACTCCGAACGTATTAAATATACTATTATTTATTATTTATTCTTACAGAAATCGTGACTAATCTCTAATTTGCGACTGGTTCGATTGAGCGACGCATCAGTTAAATTATTTTATCCTCACTTTATCATATTTACTCAACTATGCTTATTTCAGCGTTGGCAATAGGGTTCGTCTTCTCCAGTAAGTAAATAAGTTGGAGTCAGCCATGAATGGCCAATTCTTAACCTCGTTATAACTATTTCTTCTCTTCTAAATAGTCTTTCTGAGGAATGCCATTCACGAATTATATATTTCAGTTCTCGAAGTTTGTTGTCAGTTGTGGCAAATCAAGATTTTTGCCACGAATAGGTATACAAAAAAATGCATATGATATTCGCATTATATATACAAAAAAACGCATTGGACCCTCTATCATAAAAATAACTATAAAGTTTGTTCTGTGACATTTTTTAGTCCGATGCGTTGAAAAGGAAATACCGTACATCACTTTCAAATGGTATAATTCTATTTATTTATTAACGTTCACTACGTGCTACTATGCCTAATCTGGTAGTTGTATATAAAATTCTTGAAAACAGGTTGTTTATATAATTTGATAGGTGCAAAAGGATGTCATGTAGTGTACCATATCAGATTTTGGATTATTATTTTTTCAATACTACAGCTCATTATATTAATTGAACCCGGCTTATGTCAGTTATTTTCGCAATCAGATTCCTCCTTCAGTCTATGCATTTTAGGCGTACACATTTTATACGGGATGCTCTTTATGGCGTGTTATGGAAATATTTGATTAACAAAAACCACCTGTTCGTTTTTTTTCACAAAGAATAAATTTATCTTGTAATATGTAACTGTTATTTAATGCGTTGTTTTAATATGACAAATTTTGAAACGTTAACATAGAATTATGTAATGAATTATACATCTAACATCCCAATTCATCCATTAAAAGGCAGCTTATAGTAAAATTAGACCTGGCAGGAGTGAGGTAGCATTACCAATACATTTCCCCTGGAAATCGGCAATCAGAAGTAGAAGAGAGGCTTATCCCACTTCACTCGCATCCAAATTCCACTTGATAGGCCGTGGATGAGAGGTTCCTGATCCGATTGGCACATATGTCCCGGGCATATCAAAATAATCCCTCACTGCCAATTCTAGCTAGCATTTTAAGTATTCTGTTGGAACCTTGGTGGATTGAATATGATTAATACAGTTCAGCTTAGTTGTATTTTTTTTTGTGACACTCGGTCAAGTAGGTGGTTAAAAATCAATAACACTGCTTTGCAGAGGTTCATTAAAAGGTAATACTTTTATTACCCCTTTCAGGGCTAAAACACAATTTGGTTTTATATAACTTTTCGATCCGACGTATAAAAGCGAAGATATTTAGAATTTCCGAAAATCCTCCCCTCAAAAAACCCCTTCTCAAGCCTGATTTCAGCAGTTAACGGATTTGCTATTTCTTTTTACATAAAACGCTTATAAATCGTGTTGAGTAACGATTAAACAAAAATTGCGACCGCTAGAGCGATAACAGATAAATGTATATATTATTGTCATTTCTAGAAAAGAAGACAAGGGTATTACCATTGATCCAACGGTAAGATTTGAAACAAGTAAACAAAAATAAGAAGAAGTAAATTTAGAAAAAAATAGGCATCTACACCCAATGCTGTCCATATTTTAAAGAAAAATACATTATACAAAATTGGACAGTAAAAGGGTTACTGTTTGGATCGAGAGGAGTTATACCCAAGTCAACTGGGAAATGCCTTGAAGGTCTGAATATAAAGACTGGAGAAATAAGACAATTGGCAACTAATATTCTAAATGCTCCATTAGTAAATTATCTTTTATACAATAATAAAGTTTAACTTAAGCTGCCCCCTTAGCAACATCCCCAGCAAAAAAGACATTTATATAAGACTAAAAATGGAAATAATTACTTTAAATAAGGCATATAAGGAGGCTGGCCTTGATAGGTACCCCCATAAAAAGGGAAAGCTTAATTTGTGTGTTTGTTTATATATATATATATATATATATATATATATATATATATATATTTGAAATTGTGAACGGACCTCATTTTCGTCATCTGCTAGGTAGGGTCGATGGACATTTGAAGAAATATTTTATGAGTAATTTTAATTAGTTCAGCATTATGGAAAAAATGCAAGGCATTAAAATATATAACAAGTGATCGCAAATTTAAACTGTGATAGCCTTAAGTGAATAGATGGAATGTTGTATTTACATATGTTAGCACTAATGAGTATAAAGTTGTTTGTTCAGCTCAGATAATGATATGAATTTCTTGTGAAAGCTAAACACATCTCCTTTTTTAATTGGTTAATTGTATATACAAAACCATAAAAGGGTTGGAACGTATGCTGCTTTAGCCTCCTAATATCTATTTCAACTCTTAATTTAACCTATCACAATTTTTTCAGACGGGTCGGGGAAATATATATTTAAAAAATTATGCTATCGCCAATGGAAGAACTTTTAACAACTTGTATATTGCAAACCTATACCACGAAGTTGCAAAATGGAACTTCTTGTCAGAAGCTTGAAGCTGGGGGGGACAAAGAACTGGACGCCATTATTGTTTGAGTTACATCGGTTTAATCGATTGTTTGACATGTCGAGAAAGTCGTTTAGCCACAGCCGTTTGTAATTAATTATATTTCTTGCGAAATGTGAGAAATATTGCATAATATTGGCAGGTTACTACTGCGATCATTACGCACGGCCTGTATGCCAATATGCTATTAAATGTATGTTAGCAGATTTCCCTTAAGGGAAATCAGCTATTGAGGTCGTTACTCATGACGCGATTTTAGAAAAATTTCTTCAAATGTCCATCGATCCTACCCAGGAGATGACGAAAATGAGGTCCGTTCAAAATTATATATACATATATATATATATATATATATATATATATATGTATATATTTTTATATATATATATATATATATATATATATATACTCGTATATATATATATATATATCTATATATATATATATATATATATATATATATATATATTTGTCTGTTAACGCTCTAGTTTTAGCTAATTTTTGTTTGATCGTTACGAAACTCGATATTTAATCGTTTCATGTAAAAAGACAGATCAAGTTCGTTAATGGCTGAAATCGTACTTGAGGGAGGGAGAGTTTAGAGGGGGGATTTTCGAAAATTCAAAATATCTCCGTTATTATGGATCGGATCAAAACATAGGATAGAACCAATCTTATTGCAAATTAATTTACTATAAATATTGTTATATACATTTATTCTCTATCTTGAATATTAACCGAGATATTTGCATTCTTATGAAGCCTGTGAGACATGTCGGGTATTGTTCAGATTAGGTCGGCCATTTTCGTAACCGCTTGGCTCAGGTGGAAGCTTCTTCTAACCTTACCTGTCGTTTCTAACCTACCCTTACCTTCCTTACATTGTGAGATTTATGCAAATACGTTTTGTTCATCCGCCCCCTCCCATCTTTAGTTCTTGGACTACTAAAATTTGAGTTATTAAAATATAAATTATTCTTACAATTCGGAAGCCGTTTCAGTTGGGACTTTATTTTAATTAACTGAAAGATTTCTCATTACCGTTTGTATTTATTACGGTGGTTTTGTGTTACCAGTATGCAGATTTCTCTATTGTAAAACCTCACATGGGAAATCTGCTTAGTTTACGAAGCCCCTGCGTAATGGACGTTTTTGTATTTACTTTTGTTTAAAAATATTTTATGAATTACTTCTTTGGTCAATGCTACTTGTGTTTTAGTAGTTCGTTCCTCTTTACTACTATACGGTTTTTATTTTTGCTCCTAGAATCTGAATACACTCAGTTGCGGTTAGTTGATGTTTGTTTTTAATTCCAGCGAGGTCCATAAAATATCAATGTAACAGTGTAAACCCATTCAAGACTACTCTCTTGCCAAGGAGGGACGCCCATCTGATATCCAAGTCTTGGAACAGATCCAATATGGCTGTGGCAAGTAATTTAAATTCTCTACATACATAAATTAGAGATTACTTTGCTCTACCGGAGTCATACTACAGACTTTAATTGAGACACCGTCAGAAATATGCTCTAGCAACGTTGGGTAGAAAATTGCATTATTGGTAATAACAAAAACGATATTGTAAAAGATCAGGATCAATAAAAAGGACTATTTTAGCATATTTCCCTTAAGGTAAATCAGCTATTGAGGTCGTACTCATGACGCGATTTTCGAAAAATTTCTTCAAATGTCCATCGATCCTACCCAGAAGATGACGAGGTCCGTTCAAAATTATATATATATGTATATATATATATATTTGTCTGTTAACTCTCTAGCGATCGCAATTTTTGTTTGATCGTTACCAAACTCGATATTTAATTGCTTTATGTGAAAAGAAAGATCAAGCTAGTTAATGGCTGCAATCGGACCAGTGGGAGGGAGGATTTTCGAAAATTCGAAATATCTCTGTTATTATGCATAGGACCAAAATATTCCATGGAACCAATCTTATTGCAAATTAAATTTACTATAAATATTGTTATATACATTTATTCCCTATCTTGAATATTATCTGAGAGAAAATTTTTTCAGATGTTAAATTACTCGGGGGTCATTTAAATTTAAAAAGGGACTGCAAGAAGTATTTTCAATGGGATTATCATTAGTTCTAATATTATTGCTAATTTGCTAATCTTACAGCTAGACTCAAGTCTTATCTCTCCTTCTTGCCTGTATGGGATTAGCTTGATTCTTTAAACGCTCTAGCTTTGTTATTACAACTCGCGCCTTCTTTTCAATCTTTTTCTCATGAGCTTTTTTAACATTTGCTTCAAACGAATCCCATACCGACTCATCACATTTTTTTGTATATATTTTCCTAATTAGTTTCAGAAAAATTGGTGACTATCCCTGATTTTAAAACACTTTTTTATTTCCTTAGCTAAGTAGAGTGTAAGCCATTTTCACTCTTTACACATAGTTATTCAATAATTTGAATGTCATATTTAATTTAAATTTCTTCTTTCAGGGATTTGCTGACAGATGGTAACAAGAACGACCCCGGAAGAATATCTAACCTTGACGAGACGTAAGTACAAATTGACTGTTATGTCTTGTCCAGTAAATTGATAATTTTTGTTGGCAATTTGAAAACCGAAACCTTTGTTTTGCTTGATAGCATATCAAGTATAGGCTCTTCTGTTTTCATGTAGCTACTCGATTCCCCCACATGCTAATTTGGCACCGGGGAATGAATAGATTTAATACTTATAGCTTTAGAACCCCATAGATACAATTTAGAGCGTTACTCCGAGGTTTGAACTTCCCACCTCTAGTATAGAAATTCATTGTTTTAACCAAGGGACCGCAAGTGCAAAGTGTGTTTTATTCTGGCGCATTGATAGGAGTAGAAAATCGTTTCACTTATAGAAGAGATATGAATGCCATGAGTTGGCTAGTCAACTTTCCCATTCATAGTTCTCCGAGTTCATTTATCAGCAAAGTTTGGTCACAATGGTCTCCCATCGGGCAAATATTCATGCTTACAAATTTTAACAGATATTGTCAAAGGATTTAGTGAAATACTTGGAAATCATAAAATTATCACTACCTGGAAAGAGTTTGGAACATTGCTTTATCGAAAAAAAATTATTTTCCAAGGAGGATTTCCTTTATACTATTTCAATGATTTGCTGGTAAAGACTAGCTAATATAAAAATTAAGTTAAAAATTTTATGAATTTGTTCATTGGTTCATTCCTTGCAATGACAAGTGGACGTTTTGTCCTCTATTTAATAATTCATAAGAAAAACCTTTCACTACATGTCAACAAGAAACTGCTGCGGTCAATCGACACGGGTTATTTACATTTTGTAACCCTTTTCTAGCCAAGATGAGACTAAATCAATTTTGTCGCAAAACTTCTTTCGTACTTTAGATCATATTATTAAGAATACAAATATTTTACTCACTGTTATATTCAGTAGACTCATAAATACCAGCTGAAACTCACAGGAATAACATTGACACCAGAAACAAGCCTACTTAAATTGGAACGATTACTTTTTGTTTCACTTTATTCAGCATAAAATCCATAAATTTCCTCACACAATCGTTATGCCGATAAATGACTCTTAAACTTAAATGTATGTTTTAAAACTTTACTTACCTATCTTCAGGTAATTCAGAATTTCTGTGTTTCAATACTTTTGAGATCTCCACAGCAAACAAATTAATATCTATGAGACATTTCTCCGCACAATTGAAAAACATTTAAATCCAATCTTGTTTGCAAAGTAATGGTAAAGAATTGATGTTTTCCACATTTTTCACCAAAATGAAAGTTAACAGAATAATTTGTTTTTTCGTAATTTTCCGCCTTCAGGGAACCCCACCTCAACGTAGCCATTTTTCGCAAGAAGCTATTAACATCACATTTTTAGCCTATGTGTATTATGACAAACTCCGTAGTGTACAATTATTTCTGAAGGACAACATTCCAGCGTTGAAACCTGTGCATAACACTGGCTAAGGGTAAATGTTGGAATATGCTATATCATAAAACAGGATTTGGGTAATCTAATTAAAGTTGTACCATTAATAAAAATAGCCTACATGTCAATAACGATTGCTTTTAATATTCTGCTCTCAACCTCAGAGAGGAACGTTAACTAACATTATTATGATTTCATTTAAGTACATACCTTATGGAAAAGAAATACAAAAATAAACTCATCTCGATCACCTTATAGGATTAGGATTAGGATTAATATGGTTTGGGCAATCAACAGCTAGGTTATTATCCCCTTTATATTAGTATGATGCTCTTTACCAGTCCCTGATTTACTATATGTCGTAAATAATATCGACTAATAGATTGTATGTAACGCTTTTACCATATCCTAAGGGCATTAAATTTACTAATTTTTTATACAATTATTTATTGACTAAATCTATACTTACTTATCCTATATAATAATAGTATATACTCTTTTGTCATTATATATTATATTATATGAACATATATTTTTTCCCTTAAAAGTACTTATTTTCTACTGGCATTATAATTAGTTAATGTTACAATTAAATGACTGACACTGTATGTACTTTTTTCAGTTTCTTTTTTTTTCAATTATTAAAATTAAAATCAATTTATCCCACACTCTTATACATACAATTACCTACTGCATATTTTTTTTAAGATTTTTATTTTTTACACCGTTGTGTGGCGGCCATTTTTGATTTGAAAAGCACAGCGGTTTTCCGCTTTGAAGATGTTAGCGTTAAATTGATTATCTCTTGAATCATGCTAGAATATTAAAACTGGCGTCATTTTTTTTAAGAATTTTCTCTTCTACAAAATTGTTTCTTCGCCCTGATGCCCTAAATGCAAAGTTCACCAGCCAAAATGATCTCCAAGTTAGGAATTGAGGAATACCGCTTCATAGAAACTAAGGAAACTATAAAGGAGTGATTTACCGCAGTCAATTTTTTTTGTAATAAGAAACCGTCAAGGACTCACTTTTTATAACAGCATTGACAAATGTTTCTTTATTTTTTTTATGATTTTTTTCTAGTTTATTAGTCTGATATTAGTTCTAGGTATCTCTGTTGGGGCTTGATATAAAATCAGGGTTTTTACACATGATGTAGCAATGTAGAGTAAAAATATCAACTTTGATACTTGCCTTTCAACCAAGTTATGAATTTTCGAAAGTTGGTAAAAATGCGAATCTTTTCAGCATTTTAATCAAACAGTTTTAACTGATGATTGACAGTGCGGAGTGTAATGTTCACTATAAAAAAAAATATTTGGATCCAAAACCCCACTAAAAACTTGTCTTTTGATTTGCTGATAAAATTCCTGAATGACATTCAGTCTTCAATGCTCTTATCGTCGGAAACAATTTACTTCTGGGCGTAAGAACTGTACAAACAGTTACTTCTTGAAGGGGGATTTACAGCGCTGTTCCCGAGACAATCAGAACGACCCTACAAAGCTAAGTGGATTGCCTTCTCTAGAGAAGTGAGCTCATAGCACACCGGCTTCCCACCTCAAAGCTATCATTCCTTACATTGCACTCTCTCTTTCTCTCTCTCTCAAAGGTCACCACTGTCGTTTTTAAAGGTAGATATTTCAATGACACCTTTTTGATGATATATCAAATATATGAAACCTCACTTCAAATGTATATCGACCCTACCTAAAAGATGACAACACTAAATAAATAAGTTTCATTAAAAGTTGAACTTACATATGGATGAATAAAAATATGTGAGTTTGTGTGAAATTTGATAAACGTTTTGTGATGAATAGAAGATTATGATCTTTTCATATTCAATAATGGTAGGTAGATAGATTTTATTGGCTAATAAATACATACGATATTTTAGCCTTAGTCTGGCCCATTTAGTGTTAGTAATCTTACTAATAATATACAAAAAGAAAAAAAATATATATGTACACACACACACACACACACACACATATATATATATATATATATATATATATATATATATATATATATAAACTAGTGACATAATATTAACCTACTATTTACAATATATAATACATTTTTTTAATAAATGTTTTAAGTAGTACTTAAACTTCTATAATTATTTATAATTTAATCTGATTAGTACAATACTATTTAAATTGAAGTTAAAAAGTGTTTAATTATGAAGATAATTGTAAATACTGTGCCTAGTTGCATACTGCTGAAAGGAATAAGCAAATCATACTCAGTTTATGAATTTCCTCAATGTAAAGAATATTTTCTAGGGATATTATGTCATCACCTGTGGCTATAAACGTCTTCAAGTATTGCTCTCTATGATGTCTGCATTGTAAGCATTGCAATAATAAATGTTTTAATCCGTTTGATTCCCGGCAGCATTCACAAATTTCTCCGGGTTTTATTACTTTCATTTTTTTATTGTGATACAGCTTCAAGTAATCGTTATTTGAAATTCTAAGTTGACTGACTAATCTTACTTTCTTCATATTCACTTTGAATTTCAGATAATCTTCGGGTTGGGGGCTGGTATAATGACAGACACTTCTATAAAAGGGATTGTATGATGTACTATATACTCTATTGATGTCGGTGGATAATATGTGACTTGTTGCTTGTTCCAAAATTGTGTTTTTATTTGATAGGAAATTTGTTTCACACGAGATATCGCTAAAGCACTCTTGTACATTATTTAAATTTGCTTTTATTTCTGAGACCCAATAATAGTTTGTATCATGATTACTGGAAAATATTCAATAATGGAATATAATCAAGTACGAATCTTATAAAATAAACCACTTCATTTAATACTTAAATACTAAATATTGTTTTCAAAAGACCTTTATTACATGAGATACATGAAAATATGTTCTGATGACCCCCTTCCCTGAGTGATTGAGATAAAAATTAATCTGATTCATTATAAATTATAGTACTAAATATAGTAAATAGTTTTCAATAAAATTAATATGTTGTATTCAGATATATTTAATTAATTGACCATTTATTCTTTATTCTCCGGTAATAAAAATCCTATGCAAACAGGAATTGAACTTTAAACTGGACAAGAGAATTTACATGTAGTGGCTTAGGAAATGAAAATCTCACTAGCAAGACTGCCCCCCCGCCGTTACAGAAGACTGAAAATTGTACACATATTGGTTAATATTCGAATTAGAAAAAAACTGTATAAAAAAGAATAGTTGGAAATAAAATTTGCAACATGATTGGCTGTGTCATGTTTTTCGATTCGATTATATAACAACGGAAATATTTTTTAATTTATTACATTCCCTCTTTTTGAATTTTCTCTAAACCCACCTCCCCCTGACAGAGTATGTCACACTTATTATTTGGTATTTAATATTTTTCAAATTAAAACTCAGGAAATTCAGTCAATACTTATAGAAATTTGGTATACTAAAAAATAGTAGTTAAAAATCGCGTTTTTTTACTTAAAGTAATCGCTATTTACTTTAAAGAAAAACTGGTAATAACTGTAGGATTGTCCTGGTTAAAATACGATTGTTTTTATTGCTACAATTGGTTCTACCTTAGTTTGTGTTTACTTGGTCTGGAGTGTTGCTTGAAGATAAGGAGGCTAAAACATTATTGGAGCTAAGAGAGATTATTTTACGAAGTATATGAAAAGCAAACTTTGCATTAGATTTTATTTTCTTCGTCTCCACCTAAGCTATAACAATATCCGGAAATAAGATGTTATTCGCCTTCCGAATCAATTTTGTTCTTATATCTGTCACATTAAAAAATATTTATTTTCATCAATATTTTAAATTGAACTTGTTAACTTTTGAGTGAAGTAATAATATCACATTTAATGGCTTCCAGCTTGCTTTGTCTCATAAAAAAAGTATTTGAAAATCGGATTAAGCAATTATTACTAACTCGCTAATTAGTTACTCATTGTTGGCTGTTATAAATATAAATGATTTCTCGTGGAAAATTAAAAGATTGGATACACGAAGTCATGAATATTCCATATTGATATTTAACAAAAATGCATCCATTACATGAACAGTAAATGTTCAACCATTTACTTGTAATAATTGAGATATAAGCAGACAGGCCAATTTATGTTTGGAAAATGGTAAATGGTTTGGTTATTCGTAAATGAATTATACGTATTAGTGCAATGAATTATTACAATAATGTTTCCTCGTCAAAATATAAATATTGGATTAACGGAAGCACTAAATAATCCATTTATTCTCATTAATATTATAGTTTTAAGCATAAAGCGTTTAGTTGAAGACCAACTAACTACAGAAATGATCCAGTAGAAGTCATTTACTCACTTGATTTATGAATGTAGACAGACTCAAGACATACAAAGTCAGTTAAAGACTCATATTCCCACAAGGCCTATCATTCCTGATATTTTATTTTCAAAACACTTAAATTGATTAAAAGCAATCGCCAATGATATCCTAAAGCTGAGAGAAGAAACTATAATGTAATATTAAACTAGTATATTTCTTTATTATTTATTTTAATTGTATGTCCTGAATTGCTAATATTTAATTTTTTTGTTAAGTTTCATTTTTAAGTTTATATTTACATATTTTAACATGTATGTATTATTATGTAAAAATTGTTACAAATTTTGACAAAATGCACATATAATGCAAATATGCTTGGGATGTGCAGAAAAATAAAATTACTCCACATAGAGCTACTATGTAGAGGAAATAAGTAAAAAAAAAAGCTTTAACCGTTCAATTGGAGAAATATTGCAAAACTTATTATAATAAAATAAAATAACAAGTAATAATAAATAAAATCTAGTTTTCCGTATAAAACAAAATAATTGTATTATCTTAGCATTCAGAGAAAAAGTACGATAAGATGTAGTTTAGGCATTCTGCTGTAATAACGTAGAAGAATGTATGGCTTGATACCAAAGTCAGAAATAATTAGCAAACTTTGTTATCAGTTTTAGTCGGATAGGAATCCTCTTACTCGTTTTACAGTGATTGCCTAACAACCGGGCTGACAGACAGGCAGTCTATGACTAGGAACCATTGTTTATAGTTAGTATGAACCATGAAAAAAAGTCTTATTGTCGCCAAATTTAAATAGAAAATCTACCAAACGATAGAGTTTTATTTATACAGATGTATCTAAGAGGGGAATGAGAAGTCTGTCAAGTAGGGGCATCGTGAACTAAGTGGGCTTCCTATTGTCAAAGCTGCCGGCAGACTGTTTGAGGCTGACCGAAGAGTGCACATGGTAAGCGCTTTCAATGCGAAGCGTAGTGTTGAGTAATTGCTTGAAAGTTTAGTTTACCCCATAGCGTAGATAATCTTAGGATGTCCTCTGGAATTTCAATTGACACATTTATTTTCATTTTATGTTTTGTTATCATGTATATCTATTTTTGTCATTCATTTAATTATCTTATTTCATTAATTTAATGTAATGAACTTATTCTATATTCTTCATCTAGTGACCGCATTAGAATTAATGATCTCGATTTTAGTTTTACATTAAACTGATAAATGTAGAACAAAAATTAAGGCCTCTAGAGAATAAGATGTTTATTGATTTCGTCTCATTGTAAACATAAGTCACATGCTAAAGGTCAGACGAAAACAATACAGGACAATTAAGCGCGGTAGAGTATATATATATACATATACAGCAAATAAATTACTAATTATAAAATGGTAATCGAACCAACGATTCAAGGCTTTCCAAGTGAATTTAGTCTAACGCCTTAACTCAGATCTATAACCCGAGTCCTTACATATTATTGTTTAAGATATGTTTATATTGTATTTAATAACATTACAAATAGTATTCTTCTTATTATTACATTCTTCTTATTGATGCATTGTATTCATTGACAGTTACCATAATATTATATATATATATATATATATATATATATATATATATATATAAATTTGTATTTGAAAGTACTTCACTTTCGTCATTTCCATGGATGGACATTTTAAAACAATTAATAGTGTTATGAGTACAACGTCAATACCTGATTTCCCTTTAGAAAAATCTGATGAAAGGTAATTCTTGTATGTACATACATAGTAGCTTGAATTATTGGAACTAGAAAGAAATTTATATGAACTACAAATACAATTTAAAACGTTCAAATGAATTATTTCCCTGAAAGAAGTACTAGCAGCTCAAATATTTGTGGAGAATCAGTCGTAAGTAATATTAATGGATTCGTTAATTAACGAAGAGATATGAATGTTATAATTAGCTACAATCCTTGAGCAAATAAGCTCAATAAACTGTAAGTGGAATGTCAGATTAGTTTAATTAATTATTTCAAGAAAATACTTCAATTATACGAGTATATTTAATATTAGAGGGAAATATTTTCAATGTAAATAGTTTTAATTTTCAATAGCGTTCTTTATGTAAATTTGTAGTATTTGAGGATTATTCATAATATTTTGATTACTTATAATGTCCCTTTTCCTTTGTGGTCTTCTCTTATACCATAAGAACTTTTTCAGATTGAAATGGTATCACAATTCAAACATTCTGTAGGATCTTTTCTTTAATGTCAACTAGCCAATCAACCATACGGGTATACTTGCTGATTTCAAAGTAATTAATAACTTTGCTAATTCTAAATAACTTTATTTCCCCAGAAGGGTAGAACAAACATCAGAATAATAGTCCATATGTTACTACTTTATACTTTTATTTAACATTTTAATAATTTACTTGATGAGTGGCACTGATAAGTAATAAAGCTTCACTTTCCAAAATTACCTCTTCTTTTTCCTTAGTAAATCTAGAGTGGCGAATTAGATTCCCTCCTTGGGCAATTGGAGTTTATTTAGTGACGAAATTCACTAATAAAATCCATAGTCCCACCCTGGTTTGCTAAGGGTGGTAACCTGTAGATAACTCGTATCAATTAGCCTTAGTTTCATAAAATGGACGTTAACAAATAATTTAATTTTAATATTCTATAAATATTGTTACATATTAGCAGATTTCCCTTAGGGGAAATCAGCTATTGAGGTTGTACTCATGACGGAATTTTTGAAATTTTTCTTCAAATGTCCATCGATCCTACCTAGTAGATGACGAAAATGAGGTCCGTTCAAAACTGTATATATATATATATATATATATATATATATATATATATTTGGTCGTTTTATGTAAAAAGAAAGATCAAGTTCGTTAACGGGTGAAATCGGACCATTGGGAGGGGGCGTTTAGACGGGAGGATTTTTGAAAATTCGAAATATCTTCGTTACCATACGTCGGAACGAAAAATTGTATAGGACCAATCGTATTGCAAATTAAATTTACTATAAATATTGTTATATACATTTATTCCCTATCTTGAATATTAACCGAGATATTTGCATTTGTATTCTGAGTGTGGTTGGCTATGTTCGGACTTTCCTCCGAGAGCTCTGGTGGCCGTTTCCATAACTATTCGTCCCTCGTGAATAGGTTTAGGTTACTACAGTTGTTATTAGGCAGATTTCTCTATTGTAAAACTTCACGTGGGAAATCTGCTTAGTTTACGCAGCCCCTGTGTGACGGACTTTGTTTTTTTGGGGGGCTCTGGTTAGCCATGTGAGTTAAAGTGTTGACCTAAATCTCACATTATAAACCTAGACTGGCGAGTACGATTCCTTCCTTGGGCGATAGGAGTTTATTTAGTGACGGAATTCACTATACAAAATCCATAGCCCCACCCTGGCTAGAAAAGGATGGTAACCTGTAGATTACCCGTCCCAATTAGTCTTAGTTGGAAAAAGAGGACTTTAATAAATTATTTGATTTTCTTCTTTATCGGAAATAATATTAGATTCTGTATCCTTCTTAGTTTTCACTTATTTCTAAAAACGAGATCTAATTAGCTCAATTCCAGCGAAGTTTTAATACTGCTTGACTTTTGACTAAGTGAGCGGATCCTCTTAGTAGTCACCATAGCTTCAGGACAACTCATGACGTAACAAACTTAGTGCATAATGACGATAAGCGGTGATAAGAAGCGTAGAGGGAGGTGTTTAAGGGAAGTTGCTAAGTGGCTAGTACTAACCTTGTTAGGAGGGTACTAGGCCCCCGGGATTAGCGGTCACCTGCTATAGTAGGCACAGGCAACTATAATAGATAGAGGAGTTAACTAGGCAATGTCGTGGTCTGTCTAACAGCACATTGCGCATATGACAATGAAGATTAAAACACTCCTGTTTTTATGCTAAGACTGAACACTAAGACCAACTATTTATTGAATATGCGACTGCAGCTTGTAAAGGAAGTTCTCCAAGTCACAATTTATTTCCTTCTGCATTTAGTAGTTTAAATATTCCATGAATCTTGTCTGAAATTCGCCAATATTAATTTAACATCTTAACGTTTAAATTTATTTGGATGAGAGGGGGGGAGGCGGGGTTGCGACTGAGGTCAAAAATCAAAATTTTAAAAATCTCTGGTACCCAAAGTCCGTCTCGCACGCGCTGCGTAAACTAAGCAGATTTTCTAAGCAAAGATTTACAATAGATAAATATACATACTGGTAAAACTACCGTGAATGTTAAGTGAACAAATACAAACAGTAAAGAGAAATCTGGCTGAATTGTAAACAAACAGGCCAGCCAACCTCGTAGTGCTGAATAGATAGATATACCGGGAAGTCAAACAATTAAAGAAATATATCTGTATATAACATATTAATTTTATTGAAAAGTATTTACTATAGTTAGTGGAGTAATTTAAAATGAATCAGAATAATTTCTTTCTCAATCACTCAGATTTTTGTAATACAAGAACAGAAGAAGGGTGGGGGGGGGCTCAACAGAGCGTATTAATTTGTATCTTGTGAAATAAAGCTTTTTAGAAAAAAGTATTTGGTATTTAACGTTGTAATGAAGTGGTTCATGCAAATCTGCTATAAACGTTTCTAGATTATAATTTGTCGAAATTGTCGTTATAAACTAAAATAGATCTACAAATAATAGTATGTTTTACCTTCTGAGTTTCAAAAAAAATCAAATGGGTGTTCGCTGAAGAACGAAATTCACAAGAGTGAAGCCAGCGTGCTCCATGCGATGACTTCACTCGTCTCTAAGGACTGGGGACCTCGCTGGCAACGCTTCAAGCATCAAGGGTGTCTGACTGGAAAGTGGAAGAAGACCTCGAACACTATGGAAGCCCTAGACCCACGTCTAGCTTCTACCCTTTTCCACCCTTTTTGTGGGCGTATAAATAGGCAACATGAGCGAGTAGATACCAACGCCCGTGCAATCTCGCTGTGTGTCAGAAAAGAGTAAGGGGAAGAACGAAGGAGAAAATATGTGGCCCGAATATGTGTATATTCGCACATTTGAAAATCATCAGCTCCAATGACCCACGTTTGAAAGGCAATAATGACCAGCCCCTCAAATACAATGTTAATTAAATCTATATTGTACCAGCTTCACTGAAACAAACCGCGATTATCATATTCATCTTCATCACCATCATCATGCATATATGACAAATTAACATTCAAACCCTACATGTCACCGCAACAGGCCTTTTCCTCGTCAACTATGTACATTAAGTCGTCACTATATATTGGCTATTGCCTTACAATTATACAAATGTATGTATAGATCAGATGTTTCCTTTCAATCTCATGTGTGACTGTAGTCCACTCTCAATTCACAAATGGGCGAAGGGGACTCTCCCTACCTTTTTCCACGGGAAGCCTTTTCGAACCCCGAAAAATGGGTTTAATTATAGAGTTGGCTATGAACGTGAGATTTGATAGTTATATTGGCATTTTATATCATTCCAGAGAATGTAGAATCTGCTTGAATCCGTCTGGTAGGTGTTTACGGGTACGGTCGTATCTTTTTCAGTAGAAGATTCACCATTGATAATGTTTAATTTGTGTCTATAATATGAGTTCCTGGAGAGCTATAATGATTTCTAAAAGAAATTCAATAAACTATTTTAGTCCTAATCTAGTTTTCCCTCCTTACTAAAATCCCTAGAAATAAGAGCACAAATTGTTATTAAGTTTTCAGCTGAGAAATTGAAATAACACTTTGGTGCTTCGAGAGAATGTTTTCATTTCCTCTTTTAGCTTCTACAAGATAAAAGTTTGTGACAAAGAAAGTAAACGAAGTTACCTTTGACTTAGAGTTCTGTAAGTGGATTGCTTTCAGCGTTTCGAGGAATGATAAGAGTAAATGTTATCCAAGTAAAGAAGAACATCTTCCTTTCGAACAATGTCGTTAAACCTCTCCCTAAAAATACACTTATTAATATGAGAGATTAAAGGGTCTCGTGAGAAACTTTATATTGACTCAGCTGACTGTAAACTGAAGTGTCCAACCTTTTAAAATAACTCACCCTTTGACCTAAAACGGGACTATTATAACATATTTTCTAGGTCTCTTATTTTCTTGAATGAAGGTAATAATATATATTGGTTATTTTTGAACGATTGAAATTTACCCGAGTGCTTCAAACAACGAAGTGTATAAAGAGTGTATCCTTTGAAGCATAAATAATTGAATTAAAGGTTGCCAAGAGCTGTCTTATGTATTTATATTTTATTCCATAAAATGCAAAATATTTAATTTTATTAACAATCGGACTACATATTTTAATAAAATGACAAATTTTGTCATCTTAATATTCTTTGAAATTCAAACAAAATTACTTCTACATGAAGATAAAGCCGATTCCATAAAGATTTCCAATTTTTGAAAGTTATTTTTTTGTGTTAACTGGATTAGCCTGCTGTTATTTCTTCGTTATACGAAGTAAATGACGTAACTGAATTGCGAAAAATTTCGGTTTTAGGTTTCAAGGGTATTATTCGTATTGATTTATCTTATGTAGTTTCGACTTACGAACGTTGAAACTTCTTATTTAAATTTGTTGTAACATAGTTTGTTTTGTACATTTTCTTTTGATTGAAATAGAATAAGTATGGAAAACCTTTCAGAGGAGGGGGGAAAATACAAAAATACAAATTTCTTTGTATCCATTAGCGATACAAAAGATTTGTAAATACCTTTATTGTACAAGGAAGATGATTTTTACTTCCTAGTGGAAAATGAAGGAAGTATCGTACCACAAAAGCGATTAGCCTCAGAATGTTTGTTTTCTTTTTGTGCAGTTTTAATGTATTCATATCGCTGTCTAACGTCTGCTGTGTTTGACCAGTCCCTGTCCCATAAATCTATATAACAGTACATCGCTTTACTGTCCAGGACTTCATCTAGAAACGTTTCTTCGGCTAGTAAGTAGCCTTGCTCATTGTCTATGTGCCCTGAGTGTGTTTTAATATAAGTTAATCTTATTTTATATATTTTTCTCTACATTGAATGATATTTAGTCCTATTTTGTTAATTACCTAAACAGTTGTTAATTTTTAGATAATGTTTTTGAACATTTTGGGATTAACACTGAATTTCTGACAATTTTATTATCAATTCATGCTAAAGGAAACGCTTTTTTGGAAGTTTCGTTTTCCTGTTATTAATAATAAGAGGGTTTTCCTCTTATTGATAATTGACCTCGTCTTTTCAATTCGTTCACTCTTTACAACATTCGAAATATACTGTAACCTAAAATATTTTTTCTTTTTGTACTCGTTCTTTTTTCGAGGTTTCCATTTATTTTAAGAAAGTACAAATTACTTAATACACATATACCATCACTAATCTACGTACAAGAAGAAAAGCTCTGAATTGCATAAACGCATCTCACGACATGGAGAAATCCAAACAAACGGGGTATACAAAATGTATAAATATAACCATTATATTGTTTTAGAACATAAGTTGCAAGTTGTTGAGGAATGAAAACAATATTTATTAGAATAAATTTAATTTGATTGGCTGAGGGGGAAGTTGCTTTAAAAATTATGAACCAAAATAGAATATCCCAAATGTCCGCTTGAAATAACTATTACTCAATATAGCTTTCGAGGGCATCTGCTTACTGTCAGTGCCTAGGGCTGCGTTGGACACAAACCGGCGTCCATACTGTTCTATCTCAGTTAAGTAGTAATAATTTGTTAATTCATTTTATAAGAAATAAATTTTATGAATTAAAAAAAAAATCCTTGAGTTGTGCCAATTAATTCTTTAGTATCGACTAATAATTTTTTTTTGAACATATATGAACTGTAACTAGTTAAATGTGACTCACATTACAAAAAGTAATTTCATTTTGTGACTCAGTTATATATTACTTCCCCGAGAAACGTGCCACTATATTGATAATCATAATTTCTCTATTAACTATTTTGCATCCCATATCCACCAAAGGTTATAGATTACCGTACATAGGTTATAGAATTCGTCGTTGTGATTTAGAAGTGTTAATAAATTAATGACATAATAAATCCTAAATTATTTTAGTAAATATTAACTATTATGTAAATATCATTTATTAATATTAATACTTTAATTTTCATAATTTTTAAACTGCTTACTAAATTTTAATCTAAACTAAATTAAAGGATTAATTTTTTTTTTCAGTGGGAAATGGGTGCCCGACTGGGCCGAGAAGAACGAAGACTCGCTCAACAACAAGATAAACTCACTCAGCGAAGCATCAACACCACAGGAGGAAGAAGGTTTGTAGCAATAATTGAAAGCTTGAGAATGTGGTGGCTAATATAATGTTTTTAGCAGATTTCCCTTAAGGGAAATCAGCTATTGAGGTCGTACTCATGACGCGAGTTTCGAAAAATTTCCTCAAATGTCCATCGATCCTACCCAGGATATGACGAAAATGAGGTCCGTTCAAAATTATATATATATATATATATATATATATATATGTATGAATATTTGACTGTTAACGCTCTAGCGGTCGTAATTTTTGTTGATCGTTACCAAACTCGGAATTTAATCGTTTTATGTAAAAATGAAGATCAAGTTCGTTAATGGCTGAAATTGAACCAGTGGGAGGGGGGATTTTTGAAAATTCGAAATATCTCTGTTACCACACGTCGGATCAAAACATTGTATAACCAATCTTATTGCAAATTAAATTTACTATAAATATTGTTCTATACATTTATTCTGTATCTTGAATATTAATCGAGATATTTGCATTTGTATTGTGTGTGTGGTCGGCAGGAGTCGGTTGATGTTCGGGACTTTCCGCCGAGAGCTAGAGCGGCCGTTTCCGTGACTGTTCGTCCCTCGTGTGGGTTTAGAGATTCCCTACTACTACTGCTGTTATTAGGCAGATTTCCCTATTGTAAAGCTTCACGTGGGAAATCTGCTAGTTTACGCAGCCCCTCCTTGTCGGACTTTTATTTGTTGATCTTTTTATTGGACCATGTCTGAGTCAAGTAACCGATGCGCGGGGTTGAATATATACCGGGATATCCGAAAAATGGATAAAAATAATAATGATCCGTCTATATATTAAACATTAAATATATGAACTAGTCAAAATACCTGACCATTGAGAAATATTTCTGTGTGTGTGTGTGTGTGTGTGTGTGTGTGTGTTTTCGCTTGACATAGATAGTAACTTCCCGCATTTACATGTTTCATTATAAGCAGCATCACTCATGTATTTTGTCGTTGCAAAATAAAAACAGATCATTTTATTGTACTTTCGGTGTTTTAAAAGTGTACAACCTATGATAAACCAGAATGGGAAATTTAGATGTATAACAAAACAAACTTCGTTTTAATGGTAAGATGGGATTTAAGTTTCTGTTATTCTTGTATTTGTCCATTAGACTGGCATGGATGAGGGGACATTAATAGTAGTGATAGAGGCCCAGGTCCTTCATGGAATAAAGTACCGGTTAGTTAAGTAATTGCCCACTTCTAAGAACAGCAGATTTTCCTATTAAACAGGAAAAGGGAAAGCCAAATTTATGATGGCTTCATGACTACTAGGTGAACAGAAGCTGGATACCCTAATAGAAGTCATGCTGAGAGTCTCTAGACAATGGTTGCAGAAACCCATATTCAAATGTATGTATTGTACTATAAGTAATAAACGTAGTTTAGTAAAGGGTTGGGGAAGGGACTACTAATAAATTGTTTCTACTTGAGTATCACTTCTGTCCTGTTACCCAAGAAGAGTTTCATAGTTTTGGCGATATCTCCTTTGGGAAAAGTTTTGATTTACATTTTAGACGGAGGTCCTACTTATCAATCGGGTCCAGTATGACATATGAGAGACAGAATTGACGAAATCGAAAAAATCCAAGAAACAGAAAGCACCATAATAAGTTTTCCAATAAAATATAATTTTATTAAATATGTCACAAATGCAAATAAAGTCAGAAAGAATCAAACCTTGGGCGATTTTTTTTTAATGTAGTTGAAATATTCTCTTATGCATTTAGTGAGTGGTAAGGACAGTTATTACTTTTCTTATGTCACACTTCCTTAGTGGAATTGTTTCTACGCTCAAGGGCAGTATTTTTCTCCCGATTTTTAGCAGATTTCCCTTAAGGGAAGTCAGCTATTGAGGTCGTACTCATGACGCGAGTTTTGAAAAATTTCCTTCCCAGGATATGACGAAAATGAGGTCCGTTCGAAATTATGTATATATATATATATATATATATATATATATATATATATATATATATATATATATATATATATATTTGTCTGTTTACGCTCTAGGGGTCGCAATATTTGTTTGACCGTTACCAAAGTTCATATTTAATCGTTTTATGTAAAACGAAAGATCAAGTTCGTTAATGGTTGAAATCCAACCAGAGGGAGGGGGGGTTTATAGAGGGGGGATTTTTGAAAATTCGAAATATCTATGTTATTTTGCGTCGGATCGAAAAATTGTAAAGAATCAATCTTATTGTACACTAAATTTACTATAAATATTGTTCTATACATTTATGCTCTATCTTGAATATTAACTGAGATATTTGCATTTGTATTGTTTGTGTGGTCGGCAGGAGTCGGCTATGTTCGGGACTCTCCGCCGAGAGCTAGTGCGGCCGTTTTCGAAACTGTTCTTCCCTCGTGAATAGGTTTAGAGATTCCTTATTAGTACAGTTGTTATTGGGCAGATTTCTCTACTCTAAAACTTCTCGTGGGAAATCTGCTTAGTTTACGCAGCCCCTGCGTGACGGACTTTATTTGGTGTTAGTATACAATCTGCTTTTTTGCTTTTCAAGTGGGAGCTCTTCTACCTGAGCCCTCTACTAAGTCAAATATTGAAATTCTGAATAGATTCAAATACTTTACTTATGTACCTGTGCCAAATAGTACTTCTTACATTAGCTTGATAAATAATTTGATGTGGCCAACACATGACTTTCAGATAAAATTAAATAAACAACATGTTTGATTGCATTTCCTTAGAAATTTTTTTCATTAGAAAATGATACACGATATGTATGTTCTAAAGCATCGGGTCAAAAAACATAGATCTTAATTTACAGATTTTCTTATGATAAACAAAAAAGGTCCTATACAAATATTCTGTAACTCCTATACGTACGAAGAAATTTAGATTTTTTTTTATTTTTCCTTTCTTGTTACATGTATATTAAAAGGAGAGGTGCATAACTTGACGTTACAAGAATCCACAATGTGAAATTCCATTGTAATCTGATTACCAAAAATTTTTGTAACTGCAATACTTCCTGTACATCGTACAAGGAAGTAAAACAACAGTTACTCATTATCAAGGAATGATGTAGTTCTGTGACTCGTACCGTTATCACCTTAGAAATAAGCGTCACGGGATGTGTTGATGACACACGGGAAAGAGTAAGGGAATACGTGAATAATTTGATGAATGATCGTGGAACCTATATAGACTTATAGATAAAAGAGACGAGTAAACGCCTGATAACAGCGACGGCGTGGGTGGAAATGTGTGTGGCCGGCCGAGTCTGCGGTTGTGATAATTGCCTGTGTCAATTGGTGCGGGTCACTTGTGACTCAGTTCTCAGCTGGCTGCATCTGTGTCCGCCCACATACACTTTATACTGCGTGAACACTCATATATATTTATATTTTCTCTGCGTGTACTAGCGTACCTCATTTTAGTCCGCTTGTTTTGGAAAGTGCGCCTCTATTAAAGTGTACAGGAGATATTAGCCTCAGAAACTGTATGTCTATTGACGAATTGAGGTAAGATTTATTTTTACTTGTCCCCAACTACAACCCTCACAATACATCTTTCATTCTCTTCATATTTTTATGATGATATTATATATATATATATATATATATATATATATATATATATATATATATATATGTGTGTGTGAGTGTGTGTAAACTTATTAGTCTTGATTGCTGATTTCAACCAAATCGCCATAACTCCCATTGTGTTAACAAAATGGCGTCTTCTAGCACTATAGTAAATCGTTGGAAAGCATTGAACTCCTCTTTTGGTCCAAATTAATTAAGGGTAGTAACTGGGGAGGGGGGGGATTTGAGGGGTCAAAATACGAAATTGATAATAACTCCATACGAATTGCACGGTAGGTAGTAGGTTTGTGTTTGGCTTTTTTGTTTACCATAATAATTTCTGTATATTATTCTTTGATCTGATGCATTTTAATGGAGGTATTTTATAATATTATCAACAGCCAAATATTTTGTATGTTTCTTCTTATTTATTAACGTCCACATTGTGCTACTAAGGTTAATAGGGACTGATTTCCTATAAGCCACCACCCATTTTCAAATCAGGGAGGGAATAAGGATTGTTCATCACTAAATGAATTCCTATTGCTTAGAATCAATCTCCCGACTTTATTTTTACCACGTAAGCCTAAGACTTACGCTTAATACACACGACAATGAAATAGTTGATATCCACGCCAATAATACCTTTAAAGGTAATGAAGAGTTAATTTACAATAAATTTACCCCAACTGTTTTAAATTTTTTATTAAGAGAAAAAATTAATTTGTGGCATCAGCAGTGGAATCAAACAGATAAAGGATAACATCTAAAATTATATATCCCTGTACTAAAGTTCAATATGTCACTATCCCAACATATATTTCGTCTAATACGCTTACCAAATGGACACAGAAATACAAACTCTTACTTATGCAGATTCAAACTTATGGACTCAAATACTTGAGACTCACATTCCCACATGGCCTACCACCCCCGATATTTTCTAAACACTTAATTTTATTAATTTCAATAGCTATTGATATACTTAAGATGAGAGAGGAAACAATATATAATATTAAAATTAAGTATTTCTTTTTTATTTATTTTAATTGTATTTCCTCAATTGTTAATATTTAATGTTTTGTTTTGTCAAGTTTCATTTTCAAGTTTTACTTTACATCTTTTATTATGTACATATACATTATTATATAAACATTGTTATAAGTTTTGACAAAATGAACATATAATGCAAATATGCATGCGATGTGCAGAAAAATAAAATCACCACTATGTAGAGGAAGTATATAAAACATATGGCTGACCTCAGCCTGTTTTGCATATTCAATTTAATAGGAATACGTGTAAGCCATGTCGTATCCTAATAAGATTAGTTTGTATAACAAGTGCATTTCCTGCTCCCAGTTGGGAAAAAACCCACATGCTTCCTCTAATATTTCTTTGATATTTACTAATTCTTTGAAATATCACGCAACATACGCAAACCCAAAGAAGTTCGACTAGGAAATACACAAGTATGTGTAATTCCTTGACGTTTGATCTTGTAAAATGTGATGTGGTTTGCTTATGATGGCAAGCCTTCTGAGTTTAATCTGGATGCAATTTTCTGAATCTCATGTGCTATTTTTACCCAATGATCAAAACAACTCCATTTCGTTGCTTGTTCAAACTTTTCCCCATAGTCCAAGTTACAAACGATTTCAAGAATGAAATGTTATTACTAATATCTCGTTTTTTTACTATACAGAACTATTCACGTCTGAAATTTCGTGACCAAACCATAATGGGAAAAATATTATAACACTTTATTCAATTAGTTTTTGAATACCTCAAAATAAGCCGTTTGTTACATTATTTTCTAGGTTACAATATTCTTCATTTTTAACCTGAATCGCTTTAAGAACTACCTGTTAATGTTGTCTCAAAAATAACCAAAATAAAGCTTTTTTTTTTACTTTTCATTGCTTTCGCAGATTTCCCTTGAAGAACGTACACTATTGTTGTCAGAAGTTCCGTACTTAATGCCAACATAAAAAAAAACAAAAAACTTTATATTAATTGTATTTCTCAGTCACTACTAGAGCAAACATATTTTATAATATTAATGTACTCTCCTTTCAGAGACGGAGGAGAGCAGCAGCTGCTGTTCTGGGAGCGATAGCGAGGAAGTAGCCGAAGACACTCAAAGATTGACCCGAGGTTTCACGAACCCCAACTACCCGGGGTTCTCGCACTTAGCTCACGAGCTCAGCGGCCATTTTGACTCCAATAACAATAACAACGAGGATGAGGAGGACCAGAAGCACATAGACTGGGTCAACAGGCTCGAAGGCTACCAGGTATACGGTACCATATATATTATTATGGTTACATACGCTAAAAGTTTTTGAATTTTGAGGCTTCACTATGCTTTTATTAGGGGTTTAAGTGACCAGTTAACCAAAACATAGCCTCCCATTGCTCCTAAGTGTTCTTAATTGGGGACTCTGATTTCTGGCACTAATTTAATAATTATTTTGTTTGTTTATGTGTGGAGGTAAATGACCAAAATGAGACCACAAAAGAAATCAATTACGTTTAGCTCCTTCTGGTTATGATTGGTTGTAATAATATGATTTCTATGGTAAACTTGACATCTGACGCATTTGATAAGGGCAGACTGGAATGGACACAAAGCTGTCCAAACAAATGTTGTTTAACACATCAAGTGGGTTAGAACCTGGATGGAGAATTAAAGGATTCTAAAGGGAGTGGGGGGGGGGTGTAGTACCCAGCAAATAGTCTAAAATCTTGGCAGAGGTCCAGTACCTAAAAGGGCTACAGTCTGTTATAATAAGAGATTAAATTAATACGACAAGGATACCATCAGAGAGAACCCATCAGAGATGGTTGCAGATGGAGGGGTAGTTTTTTGGCACTGTTGGTATGACAATGTTATATGCTGATCCTTCTTTTGAGACATAGTGATTATGAAACCGATGTAACTTACACAGTGATTTTTTTTGGCTTATATGTAAAAAATATTTGACTTGAGCATAAAATAGAACTCAAAAATGTTATTAAACACCAATTGTTGATTTTTGTATCATGCCAGGAAGTAACGCATAAGGTGCAGTTAAATGAACGCCTTTAACACGACTTTATGGTTTTGGATAACTCAGGAATCATCTGGAACATGGGAGCTTTCTACTCTGGAAGAAATCTTTAGATGTTTCTCTTGTTGCTTTATAGCTATTTTCAGGCCAATGCCTCATTGATTGCTAAATCGAAAATCATGTAGGTCCTGGTTTATTTTTCTATTCTATGTTGTTCTCCATGGATCCTTAATCGTTTATCTCCAAGATCATCAGGGATTTTCTGCTATCCAGGCTGAAAACCAAGGAATATTGTCATAAGTGTTGATAAAATTGGTAGATAGCAAGTTATCCATACATATTATATGTGTCAAAATATCTATAAAGTTTAACGATGGTTATTGGTATTTAAAAAAAAAAAATAAAAAAAAAAAAAAAAAACTTTTTAGTAAATCAGAATTTCCAAATATACTTTGTTAAACGAAATACATGTTATATTTATACAATATATCTGCAAATAATTTAGCTCAGATAAAATTAACTTTTTATCTTTCTTGTTCAGGTGAAGGAAATATACAGGCGTTCTAAACTAGACTTAGGTGAAGTCAAAGAATCCAACATGGCGGTCAGGGCCAGCGGAAAACGAGAGAAAACAGAAATAAATAGCAGCATCAAGAGAGGAAAGGCAAAGGATGCAGGTAAATAGTGCTTTGTATTCTGAAAAACTAATCACCAAAACTTCCGATTTTACAGATTATTAACTAGAATATGAAGAAAATCATTGTCTTCCTGTACAAATAGTTATCCATTCGCCAAATTTTGGTTATTAATGGACCCCATTTCCTCCTAGGAAAAGATGCTATACCCCAAAGAGTTTAGAGTTTACAGAGAGCTGTAGTAGCCAAAGGATAGTGGCTGAACTATAAAAACGGCTGATGAATAAACATTATTCCTCCAGGAAGAAAATAATTTTCTTGAACGAATAAGGCAAATTAAAAAGTGTCTTATCTGAGTGCCCCAATATCGTCACAATCTCAAAAGCTCACTTGGATAAAATAAATAGTTGTAGAGGGAAGGAGATGCCCATATGATCCTGGAGTATCCGTTTCTTTATATATTCTATATATTTCATAGTTTACCAAAAGCAGCTACATACGTAAACATAATATGAAAAGTAGTTTGAACAATGATGGTGAGCTCGAAAGGCTATGTTAACGTCATAACCCATAACATCTTTAACACCTAGAAACTCAAAGGTTTTCAATTAAGCGTTTGGAGCTATTAGTATTTACATTCATGTTAATCATCCCATACATAAATTACTTTTCATTAAAATGCAAACATAAATATTTGTTGGGGGTGAAGTATTTCTCACAGCATAAACATCACATTTTTCCCTTAAAAGAAGCAACTCCACTACCTCAGGCATTCAATCTTGGGGATTGTTATAAAAGCCCGGCACCATCCTCGTGCAAACTTTGCCCGTATGTTTAAAACTTTTTCCAAGCCCCACAAAGCAAATTTATTAAAGCCTCCCTTCATGGCGGTAGCAACGCATACAAACACCGAGTACTGTAGTAGTACAGCTTTCATCAAACCTCGGGGAAAACTTTTCTACAGCCTACCCTTTGCTGACTGAAAGAGAAACTGGTTTCTGTTTGTTCGTGAAATGGGTTTCTGCCCAGAGCACTGTATGAAAAAAAATACCTGTTAAAAATGATAATAATTGCAAAATGTACAATGTTCTTTGGAACATAACAAACTAATAACTCTTTTACATAACAAACTAAAGAAATTGTGATCATTTATTTATTTGGTGAGCTCCGCAACTAGGCGATGTCGTTCAGTATCATTTATTTTCAATTCCTTAAATTAAATGTTAAAATAAAGAAAAATGTTTTCAAGATTATTAAAACATAGTATAAAATATAGCTCTATTTAAAACTGAGGAATAAAATAAATCTAAGGAAGCGTTAAAATAAAACTATGTAAAACTATAAATCCTAGGCTTGAGGATGATAGAAGTCTAAGGCACAAGATTAAAAATGTTTTATACAGTCTTGTTCACAAAAAACTCAAATACGAATTAGTAACATAATTTGAGATAAAAACCTAGAGAAATGAGTGTTGTAGGTGTGGTTTAAAGTTTGTTGTAAATGTCTAAGTGATTTAAAAGTGTATTTATATGTGGGCTACCTTCTTTTTATAGTTCGTAAAGTCGTTCGGTAAGTTCATATGTTCACGTATTCTGCAGTCGGTTAGTCGATGTTTAATGTTTTAATAAAGCAAAATAACCCTCATGTTTTAGTCGAGAAACCTCAGTTAAATGTTTCTGGATATGGTATAATCTCTGATAAATAAAAAACTTGTTAATAAACAATGAATAAGGCATAAAACTATTTTAAAGAGTATTTCCCGTCGGAGAAGCCTGCTGTAGCCATAAATTCCATGATAAGATCTAGACCAGTGAACAAAATAATCTTTTCTTTCTTTCTTTTTTAATGCCTCTGGTATATATATATATATATATATATATATATATATATATATAACACAAATATAAACATTGTGGATGATAAGGATTTTATTATAAATAAATTAGTTTTAATATAATTTCTTTATTTGTCACTGCTAGTAGTCTGCCAGGGTTACTAAATATCCTTGGGCGGGATAACCTTGTAAAAAATAGGAGAAAATGTATGTATATTTGCATTTTTATTCTTAACGTTATACTGGGCCATAACAAATTATATATCTACACAGTGACTAGAATTAAAATCCACCATAATGATAATGATGACCACAATAGTTCTCGAGCATATCTTACAAATTATACAAGAATAAATAAATTCATCACTACTAAATCTCTATGTGTATTTATTATAGTTATTTCGTCAACAAGTGTTATATCACAATCTAATAACTCTTAAGGTGTATGTGCTAAAAAATGTGAGCATTAGTAGGAGAGTCCAATATGAGGAAATACTGTAAATAATTCAATAAAAACAGCGTAACATAGAATTCGTTCTCATAAACACCTCCCTTCCAAACTGACATAATTATTGTCTCATATCATGAATTATTTCGTTAAGACATTTACAAACTAAACTAAATTTTAAAAAAATAAATAAAAATAAACTATATTCAAAATAGCTTTAGGTTCAGGATAGCTCTTGAACAAAATGAATTTTAGTGTAAAAGTTCTTAAAATGTTTGTTCTATTAATGTCTCATAAAGTCATAACAATTTAAAGTGAAATTTTGGATGATTTTCAAATAAATAATTTCTCAACTACGGTGGCCCTTAAAGCGTAAGAACTGATGTAACGCCACTCATATAATGCACATTTAAAGAGAATTAATTTATCTTATTAACTGAAATAATAATGATTTAATAGCTCATTTTTCCCAAAATTATTGTGAGAGATTTCTCTTGAGAGGGGATGACACTTTGATCCTGTGCATAGAACCGGATATATTTACAATTTCAATTAGGACATATTGTAATATGGCTTATATATTATATACACATTAATAAAATACATCCTATAGCCTGTGTATGTTTTACAATTAATACAAAAATGCTAGTTAAGTTTACGTAAGTTTTAGAGTAAAGATGATGCATTGCTATTAGCGAATTTACGTATTTATTTAATATTATCACTCATCATTGCATGGCGTTCATTTGATGAATAATTAGGGTTGCTACCCTAAACCCTTTGGGAGTTTATTTTTTCTAGTCCTTAGTGCCGAGACGTTAAATTTGAGATGGTTGAAGGTGTTATTGCAGGCTGAACCGCCTAACTCAGCGCCTTCATTACTAGATAACACAAACCCGCATAGCACAACTGCTCTTCTGAAAGCATAACTCATTTCTTACAAGGAGTAAGGAATGCACTGACATTTGGACTAAATTACTATTTATCGCCAACCATAATACTAGTACTGTCCCTTTATTCTTTTTTCTTTCCATTTTTCATTATTTTACAAATACATAGATTGAAAAATTAATATAAACTCATTTTGAAATGACAAATGAAACATTTTACAATTATAAAACCTACTAAAGTTTTTTATCGCCACGACTAAAAAACCGCCATGACCATATCCTTTCTTTTATTGTTATTCTCATGGCATAAAAGTTTCATTATCTATTTGTTTATCTTATCTATCTCTTGTTTATATGTATATTTTCCCTCCATTTTTTTCTAACGACTCTCAGAACTGACTAATGTCCTTTCATATTCCAGACAACTCCCAATTCTTATACTATATTGCAATATGTCCTAATCGCTTAATACTGCCATATTATATTCCCTATTCTTATACGATTTTTTTTTCAGGGTAAGATTGTTTCTTGCGGGTATGTTGCTACAAAAATTAAAACTAATTTCCTCTATTTATTAAAAAAGTTCATCACGCAGAGGCTGCGTAAACTAATCAGATTTCCCACTTGAAGCTTTACAATAGATAAATCTACATCTGGTAACACTTAACATCACCGTGAACATTAAGTAAATAAATACAAATGCTAATGAGAAATCTTTCAGTCAATTTTACTAACTCCCATCGAAATGCGTCTGAATTGTAAACAAAGCGGTCTGCCAACCGCTCCGTGCTGAACAGATAGATATAAATATTCTTCACCGGAAAGACAAACAATTAATGAAATGTATCTGAATATAACATATTAATTTTATTGAAAATGGTTATCTAAAGCTAGTGCTGTAATTTGTAATGAATCGGAATCGGTATTATAACTTAAATTTTAATAGTCCAAGAACAAAAAGGGGGGGGGTCACCAGAACGTATTAGCACATATATCACAAAATAAAAGTTCAATGAAAACAATATTTGGTATTTATCTTTAGAATGATGTGATTCATGATATAACAGCTTATTATTAACATGAAATAAGTAGGATTGGGGGTTTGGTAAAGTTTGAAAACTGAAATATAAAAATATCTCGGTTAATATTTAAGATACGGAACAAATGTATATAACAATGTTTAAATTACATTTAATTTGACATAAGATACATAAGGCTCTACACAATTTTTCGATCCGACGTATAGTAACGGAAATATTTCGAATTTTCACTGTTCCGATTTCAACCATTAACGAACTTGATCTTTCTTTTTTCCTTTAAACGATTAAATATCGATTTTGTAAATGATCAAACAATAACAGCGACCGCTAGAGCGTTAACAGACATATATATATATATATATATATATTTTTTTTTTTTTTTGAACCTACCTCATTTTCGTTATCTCCTGGGTAGGATCGATGGACATTTGAAGAATTTTTTTTGGAAATTGCGTCATGAGAACGACCTCAAAAGCTGATTTCTTTTTAAGGGAAATCAGCTAAAAACTGAATATATTTTCTCCATTGGGTATATCGACATGAAACCTATTCATTCATGGTATCATTGTCATCCAAAATATATATTTAAAGAGCAAATACGTTTGAAGCCTATATTGACAAGAGATAAATCAATAGGCTCATTCAATATAGTTAATTGCTTCCATTGCGACTCAATAACCTTTACAAGTATATAATTTGCGAATCCTCTCATATGTGCTTTGATGCTTGAAACTTTAATGCCTGACAGAAATAATTGGAATCAATATCAAAGTTGTATGACCTCCCTACATTCTCCATATCGCGCTATATGTTGCAGGGACAGTATTTATCATATGTGTATTGATCTTGCATTTATGATTCTTGGGATTCAAATAAACCTTTCTACATGTTTGTTTGATTGCTAAATACGGGGTACAAATTGCAAGGATAAATGGACTTTTGAAATATCAGTTATCTCTTTTATTGAATTTTAATTGCATTGTGAAGGTAAAATACACAAAACTGTTTATTTTTAGCGTAAATTCTCGGAAAATAGACAGAGAAAACATTGATCTGGATTTGTGAGAGGAAGCACTTAAAATGATTGGTCCATTGTAATAAATTAATAATAAATGTTTGCTTTTAGTGTTAACCGCAATAGGCTTATGGCAATTCACGAGTGATCATTTATTGCCCGTGATAGTTTGAAATACTATTATCCCCAATATTTGTGTAAATAAAGGAGAGTTTGTTTTTAATTTATGAATTCAAGTGATACAATTATAAAAAAATAATAAACGCAGCTTTGCGAGTCATGCACACACACAAACACAAATGTATATATATATATATATATATATATATATATATATATATATATATATATATATATATATATATATAAATATATATACTCTCTCTCTCTATATATATATATATATATATATATATATATATATATATATAGAGAGAGAGAGAGAGAGAGAGAGAAATTATGTAGACACACAACAACAAAGTAGTGCTCGGTGTGTATTAGAAATTTGGTATAATGTAAATGTTTTACACAGCAAGTAGTAGTGGAACGGTCATCAAATCGACGGAACAAACTTAGCGATACGTTCTGCACAACCTGTATGAATTCTGAAATCTACATCGATGTAGGTTTACCATGTCAGTTAATCCGTTGGATTTACTCTCTCATGTTAAATATAGATTGGCGAGTTCGATTCCCGCCTGGGCAATTGAAATTAATTGAGTGAAGAACTCATTAAATAAAATTCTTATGCCCTGGCTAGAAAAGGGTGGTAACCTGTAGATAACCCGTTCTAATTAGGCAAAACAGCAAAAGGTGGACGTTAATATATAATAATAATAATAATATTTATTATGGATATTATTAGATGCTGCCGGGATAGTATGGAAATTCCTGAAAACCCTATAAAGTTACCTTTTTTACCGGTTCGATCAATACCCCCTCCCCTGTAAAAAGATATCCAGGAAACAGAGAATAACTCCCCTCCATAATAATTATAAAATCTCAGAAATTTGGAATATTGTAATATGTGGGTCTCAAATAATCGTCTTAACTAGGAAAATTAATTTTGTTTTTCAAACCTTATTAAGCAGTGCGATTGCCTCCCCCCCCCCTTCATATTTTAGTGCTTTTTCTAACTAAGTGCTAATGACTGAAAATTTTTTATTTTATGTTTGTACTGATAAGAAAATATATCAAAATTTAGGCATTTTTTACTTAATTAATAGTTATAGGAAATAACCATTTGTTAAGTTTACCACCGAAATTAATATTTTATTTAATTCTTTATAACGTTTCGGCATTTGTTGACCAACTTCAAATAATCCTTTAAAATATGCAATATATGATAAGTGTGAGAATTTATCCTAACATATAATTGTAAACGATTATTGTTTATATATTTTACGTCATATCAGTCCTAAATTATTTATATTCCTTATGAGAAGCATAAGCTCTTTGTCGATCTCACTAAAATTAGTTGTATGAGCTAAAAATTATTTGATTCATGTCCTTGCGCATGTATATGCAAGTATAAAGGTCTCCCTCCTGTTTCCATCTAAACAGCAAAATCTCCAAAACTTTTATCTACATTTAGTATATTCTATGATGTGAAAAAATGTAATTAATTTAAAATTTGGAATGTACACTGAGGATGACATCATATTTTTAATTTATTAATTATACTTAATTTAGGTGGTAAGCTGTACAAATGGTTATTTCCTATATGGAATCATACAACCCAACAAATAAAAAGTCTGTCACGCAGGGGCTGCGTAAACTAAGCAGATTTCCCATGTGAAGTTTTACAATAGAGAAATCTGCATATTGGTAAGAAATCTGCATTCTTACAATTATTGTAAGAATAATTTATATTTTAATAACTCAAATTTTAGTAGTCCAAGAACTAAAGAAGGGGTGGGGGCTGATGAACAGAACGTATTTGCATTAAGTCTCACAAAGTAACGAAGGTAAAGTAAGGTTAGAAACGACAGGTAAGGTTAGAAGAAGCTTCCACCTGAGCCGAGTACTGGCGGAAATGGCCGACCTAATCCGAACTATACCCGACCACGGACTTCATAAAAATGCAAATATCTCGGTTAATATTCAAGATAGAGAATAAATGTTTATAACAATATTTATAGTACATTTAATTTGCAGTAAGATTGATACTGTACAATTTTTCGATCCGACGTATAGTAACGGAGATACTTCGAATTTTCGAAAATCCCCCCTCTAAACCCCCCCTCCCACTGGTCCGATTTCAGCTGTTAACGATCTTGATCATTCTTTTTGCATAAAACGATTAAATATCAAGTTTGGTAACGACTAAACAAAAATTGCGACCGCTAAAGCGTTAACAGACAAATATATATACTGTTTTGAACGGAGCTCATTTTAGTCATAGTGATAGGATGGACATTTGAAAATCACGTCATGAGTGCGACCTCAATAGCAGATTCCCATAAGGGGAATCTGCTAAAAATTGATTTAAATAACATAGTTGATAGATTTATTTACTATTAATTTCACCAGTTTTTGTAGAATATTGAGTTAACTTCATGCTCTGATGGGTTATGTTCTTTCATAATGAATGACCACTTAAACCGCTTTTGTGCGATAACAATGAACTTTGTAAGAAAAAGTTGTATGTCTTGTTTATTTATTCTAGTGGCATTTGTACTGAAGGCAGTTGGGATATTACAAAGAGGTAGCAGTTGGTTTGTATCTGTAGTACAAGGCGAGGTGGATGCCCTCTGCCGCTGGCGTACGGTACTAATAAGGTTTATGACTGGAGTCTCAGGACGAATCTCATGAGAACTGTCTGGCTACCTGTAGCGTGCAGGGAATCGCACACCGTGACGGTATTACCCCTAGCTGTACTCTCCGCTCTCACAGGAGTTGCTCGATCCGCTCCTTGGCCCCGCCACTCATTCTTCTAAGGAGGCTCATCACATGAAACCTACCCTTTCTCTTACTGAACAACAGTAGGATTACATTTAATTTAATATCTTCCTATTTAGAGATTTAGGCCTAGTTTAGTGAATTTTGCGAAGGGGGTTGTGATAAATTATTTTGGGAAATTGGTTTTTAACTAACCACTTTGTCAAAATAATTTATCTCCAATTTGGTAAGAGGTTTTTGGCAGTCCACATGGTAATAGACCTTTTTTTTGGAGGGGGAGAGATGTTAAAAACATTTTTATAAGGTGTTACGATTGACCCTCTTAGCAGATTTCCCTTAAGGAAATCAGCTATTGAGATTATACTCATGAAACGATTTACATAACATTTCCTCATCTGCTCATCGACCCAGGAGATGACGAAAATGAGGTCCGTTCAAAACTGTATATATGTATATATATATATATATATATATATATATATACATTTGTCTGTTACCGCTCTAGCGGTCGCAATTTTTGTCTTATCGTTACCAAACTTGATATATAGTCGTTTTATACAAAAAGAAAGATGAAGTTCATTAATGACTGAAATCGGACCAGGAGGAGGGGGTTCAGAATGGGTGAATTTCGAAAATTCTTAATATCTCTGTTATTATGCGTCGGATCGAAAAACTGTGTAAAACCAATCTTATTGTATATGTAATGTTCTATAAATGTTGTTATGTACGTTTTTTCACTATCTTGATTATTTACTGAGATATTTGCCTTTTTTAGTTTTCGGTCTTCAGTAAAGCCCCACTTCTACACAACTCATATTTTTAATATTCTATTATGTTATGGAGCACTTTATTTGAAGCTTAAATACCAAATATTGTTCTCATTGAACTTGTGACGGACTTTATACTTCCCTGTACGATGTAGAGAAGTATATATTGAAATTACTCGTTTACACTGAAACAAATTTGACTAGCTTCAGCATATCATCTTTGCGTACATAACCATAACTCAAAACGACCGTCATACAGGGGCTGTGTTAACTAAGCAGATTTCCCACGTATTTACATTTTTCTCAAAACATAAAAGTTCAATGAGAACAATATTTGGTATTTAGGCTTCAAAAAAAGTGCTTCATAATATAAAAGCGTTTAATGGTTTACTGAAGGCTGAAAACTAAAAAATGCAAATATCTCGGTTAACAATCAACACAGAGAAAAACATAATACATAATAAGATTTGTAGAACATTGCATTTGCAATAAGGTTTATACAATTTATCGATTCGACTAGTAATAACGGATATATTAAGAATTTTCGAAGTTCCTCCACGCTAAAGCCCCCCCCCCTCCCACTTGCCAAGAGCAAAATACCGAGTTTAGTAACGACAAAACCAAAATTTCGGTAACAAACACACACACACACACACACACACACACACACACACACACACACACAAATATACATATATAACTTTGAACGGACCTCATTTTCGTTATCTCTTGAATAGAATCCATGGACATTTCGAAAATTGCGTCAGGAGTACGACATTAGTTTTCCATCGAGGTAGTGTCTCTTGCTACCGGATTGTCTTCCATAAATGATTATGTAAAAGAAAATAGCATTAAATCTTATATTATTTATTGACCTTTATTTTTTGTTTTCATTCTTTCTGTTAATAGAAGGGATATTTCGTTGAAACACGAACACATAGATATTTATTTGGGAATAATACATTATATGTAATCAAGAGTTTAACTATTGGATTTAACTTTTCGCAGCCTTATATAATCAACTTGTCGAGTCTTTACAGCAAACGTGTATTCAAACCCCATTTTATCCTTCATATGTCCATCCGATTTTTTATAATCATAGTTTTATGCATAATGGAAGTTCCATTACAATTTATTATGAAAATACATACATACTTCATAGCCTCCTAATGTCAAATTCGCTGAAGTATTTAATGAGGCAAGAGATATAAACAAAATTTGGGCGTTGTCCAGTAGAAAGAAAAGTGTCGCTGTTCTAGAAGTAGAAAATCGACACCTATTGTCTGGCGAACAATAGTCTATTTACCTCGACCTCGATACCTTTAGTGAGATGCCTTCTCTGAAGCAGCAATGTTCCTACCACCTACACCTAATATATCGATTAATTAGAAGGTCTTTAGAGTATAATTACATGGTGAACCTTGAGTCATGGGTTCGATTCCCACGTAGGCATCATGATTCTTTGTTGTAACTTACCCATTAAATAAACTCCTTAATCCCTCCCATCTGCTAGAAACGTGCTGTTACCCATAAAAAACCTACCCACTTATGTCAATGTTGCATAAAAATCCCTTTAACGAAAATCAGCTATTGAGGTTATTCTCATTGCGCGATTTTCTAAACATTTACTCAAAAGTTCCTCCTAGATGATCCTAATTAGATGACGAAAATAAGGTCAGCTCAAATTGATCTATATACTTTTCTAATACCGTTCTAGAGGTCGCATTTTTTATTTGATCATTACCAAACTCGATAAATAACTGTTTGTAAAAGTAAAATTCACGTTCGTCAACGACTGAAAACTGACTTGGGTGGAGGGGTGGGGGCTTTTATAAATAAAAAATATGTTGTTCTTTACAATTTTCTCTCTCTTGAATAAGAGCCGAGATTTTCGCATTTCTTTAATCACTCAGTAAATCTCCACTTTTAGTCGTCAAAACAATCGAATTAAAATGTCTCATCCCAAGCATATATTCCAAATATTGTTTTCAACAAATGTCTACTTCAAGAGATTCATGCTTATTCGTTGTGTGAGGGCGTCGTTATTTATGATTTTGTTTTCTTGACTTGAAAATGTTCGATATCCAACCGGTTCATTCAATACAAAAGATTATATCCGTTGTTTCAAACTTCGTCGTTGGGACCTTATTACAGATGATAGGTGGGGCTTATCTCCAGCGGTGTCATTGCTGTGGTAGTCCACGATATTCCTTCTCTTAACAGCTGCCACAAGCCAACACGCAACATGACCACCAGAAGAAGGAAAATCGGCGACATTTTGTGGACTACCACAGCAATGACACCGCTCAAGGTACGTCGCACCTGAGAATTGTAAGATTAGATTCGTTAATGGCTGAAGTTGACCAGGGGCGGAGGAATTCAAAATATCTCCGTTATTATGAGTCGAATGGATAAAGTGAACCAATCTTGATATACTATTGATCCTCTATAATTGTTGTTCTATACTTCTTTCGTTGCCCAAATATTAAGCGAGTTATTTCTACTTTCTCGTTTTCATTTTACACAAAACCCCACTCCTACTCATCGAATTTTTATTTAGACATAGATGATATACGGTGAGATGAAATCAATAGTGTATAATACACAACAACACGAAGGAAATCTGCTTAGTTTACGCAGCCCCCAAGACAGACTCAGAATATGATTGAATGCCAATAACTGGGAAACTATAATTTGTCTCACACTTTTTTCCAAATCCATTACTCGGAGCCAAAAATCCCCATTTCCCAGATGAAAGGTGTGCTTTGTGTCTATTTGCGACTAAACAGGATTAATCGCCTAATGACTATTTTAAATATCACCTTTTTCTTTCTGAAAACCCTTTTGTATGTGAAGTTATTAAAATTAAATCTTTTGTGTTTTGATGCAATTTTTATTCTTACAGATATGTTAAAAACCACAGCCTACGGCACGTGGTAAATCTTCACAGTGTGAAAAATGTGAAGTAATTTTATGGCATACTCACTGATAAAAATCCCTAGGCCCGTTCCGGTTAGAAACGGGTGGTAACCTGTCGACAACCCTTTACGATTAGTCATACATACTAGCATAAAGCAGAAGATTTTTATCAACGTTTACTTTGTTCTACTAAGGCTAATTTGAACTACTAGCCGACAGTAGCCAATTTATAGATGATGTTTTTAAGTATTTAAGAGATTTTGATGAAATATATTATTATCATTTACCATTATATATAGAAAGCACTATCCGTGGAATATAAGTTTTTCCTCCTTCCAGTTTAACTACTTATGGTTTTTTTGGTTTTTTTTTTATTGTGGTTTTTTCCCCCTCATGTTGTAAATATACTAACAATTTATATTTAGTTTTGTCAATTCTATTTATTTTGTACATTTGTAAAATTTAGCTTTGTAAAAATTTTAATATTTATTTAATTTTTTAAAATTATATTCTAACATGTTAAAAGATGTTTTAGCGGCATCTCAAATAAATAATAATAATAAGGCTAATTCGAACCGGTTATCTACATGTTTCCACACTTTTCTGATCAGGGTGAGACTACGGATTTTATTTAATGAGTTCGGCATTAAATATTCCTAAAATTCCTATTTTCCCAGATGAAATTCAAACCACAACTCTAAAGTGAGGATAAGATCAACCTCTTGAGCCCCAGAATTAAATTTATATATATATTTATAGTCTTAACACTGAATGTAATGAGTTATAACACATAAGCCACTCGAAGGAAGAAGAACACCTCTTGAATATATGTATAAAATTTATATTGGTTCATTTATACATATTTTTGCTGAGGAAAATGAACTATTTTACTTAAACAATGAATAAATGTTTCCTAGTTTCGTCAAACCAGTATTTTATACTTCGTCTTGTTTACATGAACAATTCATTTTCATGTCTGTTACTATTTTCTTCTTTTAGATCTTATCACATGTGTGTCCAATGCACTGCACTCATGCAACGACAACGATGGTAAAAATTATTCATTCTATGTGTTAATTTTTATTGTATCTTTGATAAGTAGAGTTGAGGTTGATTTTAATCCCTTATTTATAGTTAGTTATATAGAGGTTCCTTCTTTAAATAAACAGTGTTAGTGTTGAGCTCCTTAGTCTCGTGGTTAGTTGACTTTTTCAATAATAGTACATCATATAAGTAGTAATAAATTTGGAATTCCAATAGTGAATAAAAATCTTTATCCCATTAACTGTTTTGTGTGATGGAAGATATTTATTCTAGTTTTTTTTTTTTTTAATTTTATTAACAACTGTCAGGCGTCCCATGGAATAAACCCATGCTAACCAAAGGCATAAAAAATCCCTCTGTTCTAAAATAAGAATCCTTTTAAAGAACTTTTGGAATTTTCTTTATTCCCTTATCTTTTTGTTTCTTAAATATTAAATTATTTGTGGTAAAATTAGAGCAGTTTTTTTATAGCATATTTCAACTTTGATATTTCTAATTTCTAAAAAAAAATTGAATTTTACGTCATATTCCCATAAAAAGAGTACAATAAAATGGCTTTCCAAAAACTTTTTCTAATAATTCTGATAAAAAAAATTATCTTTGACTTGAAAAATATTGAAAAGATTACTTGATTGATGTTTTTCCTTAGCTTAAAAGTTGAACTATTCTGACAAAGACAACTAGTAATATCGTGTATAATAATTAAGACATTTAATCCTTTTACTTATCAGTTGTTCGGTTGAATACCTTAGATAATTTAGTTTCTTCTTATAAAGCGTTAACTTTTATCATACTGCATCGATTGAAATCTCATATAGATAATTTCCATATATATCGTTTAAAATTCTGTAAATTGTAGTATCAATAGTCATCATTCTGTATCAATAGTTTTATCGTCCAGTTCAATTACAATTTCATTTTTTTTTGTAAGGTTGATTAGTTTTCATTCTTTCAAATTTGTTTTATTAATCATAATTATTAGTTGATTTTAATTACAGATATTATGTTTTTTTATGATATTTTTCTTATTTTATTTATTTAAATAATACCATTGTGTAGGAGTAAAACAATGGTATCTGTAGGATTCTGCTAGAAAGTATAGATTTGACTTAGTGGGCAGGCTTCCTTAGGAAACGATCCAAAGACCTTTCTTCTTGTTGCTGTTCATGACCAGCTGATTCAAGAGAGAGGTGAAATACCTGTTCATAACCTTCACCTAAAGGTCAGAGGACCTGATCTACTTCTTATACTGTTACTTCTAGCCATTCACAAAGCAAGGTGGCCGCCAAGTGTACCAAAATAAAATGCAAAATGAACTTTTAAATTCGGTAAAAGAAGTAGGATATATATATCGTTTTGTAATTTTAATTTTTTTATAATATCTATAAAGCTACATAAATAATATTACAAATGAAATATAAAATATTTTATTGGATTTTTAAACTCATATGCAAAAATGTTGGACACCGCAAGACTTCCTTGTACTCGTATTAAATTAAATATTCCAAATATTTTGCAGCACTTCATTCAAAAGCGTCAACTACGCATGCATGATGGATCAAAAAGATAAATTATGGGTGTTTTCATGATCAAAAAAAGGTTCTGTACAACTCTTCTATAACTCACTTTAAAAAAAAAATAATATTAGAAATTGAAACATTTTAAATAAAAGACTAACATAAAATCAGTTTAATCTGTATAAATTTCCATTAAAAAAAAAAAAAAAACTAAAAAAAACCCTGTAATCATTGTCACCCGTGAAATAGAAGTGTTTCATTTTTAACGGGCAATTAAATCTAATGCGGGTGTGTTCATCAACTTCCCTTCATGTTTTACTGTCCTAAGTGTTCTTAATTTATGTTTCACATTCATCTAAAAGTCTTATAAATAACCCTGTCAGTTCTTTTTGAATATCCTAATTTCTCGTTTTCATTTACTAAAGTGCGAAGCGACTCATTTCAATTCTGGTTTATTTTAAGCTAGATGGTAAACTAATATGCTTTTTAGCAGATTTCCCTTAAGGGAAATCAGCTATTGAGGTCGTACTCATGACGCGAGTTTCGAAAAATTTCTTCAAATGTCCATCGATCCTACCCAGGAGATGACGAAAATGAGGTCCGTTCAAAATTATATATATATATATATATATATATATATATATATATATATATATATATCTCTATATATATATATATCTATATATATATATATATATATATGTATATATATATATATATATATATATATATATATATATATATATATAGATATATATATTTGTCTGTTAACGCTCTAGCGGTCGCAATTTTTGTTTGATCGTTACCAAACTCGGAATTTAATCGTTTTATGTAAAAAGGAAGATCAAGTTCGTTAATGGCTAAAATCGAACCAGTGGGAGGGGGGGTTTAGAGGGGGGATTTTCGAAAATTCGAAATATCTCCGTTACCATACGTCGGATCAAAAAAGTGTATAGAACCAATCTTATTGCAAATTAAATTTACTATAAATATTGTTCTATACATTTATTCTGTATCTTTAATATTAACCGAGATATTTGGAATTGTATTGTGAGTGTGGTTGGCTATGTTTGGGAGTTTCCGCCGAGCGCACTAGCGCTAGTGTGGCCATTTCACTAACTATTCGTCCTCGTGAGAATAGGTTATTACTAGGCAGATTTCTCTATTGTAAAACTTCACGTGGGAAATCTGCTTAGTTTACGCAGCCCCTGCGTGACGGACTTTTTGAAGAGGAAGCTGTTTTATGGCAGAATAATCTTTTGCGTAAACATTTAGACTATATTCATGAAACGACTTAGGAAAACATTTGTAGACATTGTCTTGAAATGTATATAGATTCTACACAGGAGATAACAAAGGTGTGGTCCCTTCAAATACGTGTGTGTGTGTGTGTGTGTGTGTGTGTGTGTGTGTGTGTGTGTGTGTACTGCAATATTTTATTTAAAACTAAAGATCCTTAATTAGTAATTTTTAGTTCCTGTGGGGGAATTAGAGAAATGTTAAACTTTACAGTCTGTAATTCTCTGTTATTATAAGTCAGATAGAAAAATACTAAACATTCAAAACGCGTATATGTTGTATACGTTTTCTTCATGCGATTTTGACTTAAAGCTATTATATCTCAAAATATCCCATTTACGAATTAAATTTTTAGTTTAGTATATTTAGTGTTTTAATTGCATTCAATTTAATTTTTTAAGGCTAATGAAAATAGACGTCAGAATGATGTGACGTCATGTGCATACAATTTTATCAAGTAGGAAACTTTCTTAGTATGTATTCTCCGCTCAAGCGTGTGTGTTTAGTAAATTGTTCGTTAAACGTAAGGAGGCATTCGTCTAGTCTAGATATTGTTTTTAAGAATTATAATAGCTCTTTCCTTTAAACTTTTTTTATTCTAAAATATTCTCCTGATTAGGTGAAGAGAATAATATCAAATTATTCCTCCTGTCTAAATTCTCACTCTCATCCCAGTGGACGAGACTTTGGGCACATTAAAGTTATAGTATGAGCACTTGGTTAAAATCTGTTATTAATCAGTTGGCTAACTGCTAGAGATGGATGGCTCTCAAACCTTCATGAACTTGAAAGGTGTCTTCTTGATCCGCATCTTTGTTGGAATTAATGGAATTCCTCTACTGATGTCTTTATTGCTGGGTTCTCCCATGCCGAATGCAGTAGGTAACCACTGCATTTACTTATGACCCTTGTTCGTTTTCGTGAGTATTATGATTTTCTGTACCGGGGACAACCACCTGATGTACTTGTACTAAGCAGATTTCCCACGTACGTCGCCTTAAAATGTGTATTTATCTCAAAACGTAAAAGTTCAACGAGAACAATATTTGGCATTTAGGCTTCAAACAATTAGCTTCATAATATGGGGGTTTACTGAAGGCTTAAATCTAAAAAGTGCAAATATCTCAGTTAATAATCAAGATAGTGAAAACACATACATAATAACATTTATAGAAATATACATTTGCAATAAAATTGGCTCTATACAATGTTTTGATCCTACTCATAATAACAGAGATATTTCGAATTTTTGGAATTCGCCCCCTCTTACCCCTCCCCTCCCACTTGTCCTATTTCAGCCATTAACGAACTTGAATTTTTTTTTTTTTTACATAAAACGACTAAATATCGATTTTGGTAACGATTAAAAAAATATATATATAGTTTTGAAAGGATCTCATTTTCGTCATCTCCTGGGAAAGTTGGTGAACATTTGAAGACATTTTTCAAAAAACTCGTCATGAGTACGACCTCAATACTTGATTTACCTTAAGGAAATCTGAAACTGTTCAAACTGAAATTATTCTCATGTCCAATATCGGGATTTTTATGCTGTACAATCCTTATATTTACGAAATATTTCTAGGGCATAACACCTTTTAACATTAAATTATTAAAAGGTGTTAGGCCCTAGAAAGGCACACAGCTGATGAAACTTTTTTTCCTTTTTTTTTTTTGGTTCACTATATAGACCTTTTAGATCAGTAACCACCATAACCGATCTCTTCAACTTTGTCTCTGCCTTGTATAGAAAACCGGTTGAGCTACTAGGTGCGACATGTCCCCGTCAACATAACTCTAAGCTACCATACGGAGTGAGAGAGACTATTTCGTTTCTCATATTAGCTCTCCTAATAAAGGAGGCAATCAGTCTGCCTTCGCCAAACTCACTATCCTATTATGTGCCTTTAATAAATTATAGAAATTTGCTGTCAAAACTTTCAACTTATTTTATAGATATTAGAAAATGGTATCTGTAGTTTACCACCTTTCTCGGAGAGATCGAGCTTTTCCATTAGTGTGTTTTCACCTCCACATTGCATTATGTCACTAAGATTAAATTGATAAAATATCATGGAGCGAAAACTATAGACATGGCTAAAAACAGCCATTTTTATAAACTTTCCCAGAGAAATTAATATTAGAATAGAGTTAAGTCCTTAATCAGCCCGAGTAGAGAGAGAAAGGGGTTATCCCTCTGATATACTGGTTCCATTGTTTTTATAATAGTGACAACAAGCTGGGGTTTACAAAAGAACAATGACTTCCTAAAAGCAGCAGAATTCTAGAGCAGGAGACCTATTTCTAGAGTTTTAATTCTAGGTTCTTTCAACTTCACATATTTGTATTTAACAGAATAATAAATATTATCAAACGCTTTATGTGTACTATAAAGCACTTCATTTTTTCTGCACTTTTCAATTACTGAAAAAATGCTAATTGCATTTTTGGTTCAATTAAGTTTTGACGTAAAACGTTAGTTGTGAGGTTTTCAACAAATTATGTCTAAAAGAAGATAAGATAGTTGTGCATTAAGAGAAACCCAAATTCAATACTTCACATCTCGAAATGATATATTTCTAATGAACGCTGAAACAAACCTCTTACGTACAATTTAAAGGTCATTTATTAATATTTTCCAAGCCCCCAGATTTAGGCTCTTAATTGAAGAGTAAGATATTTTGCGAGTTGTTGATATTCATAAAATTAAAAAAAAAAACTTGACAAGCATGCCGAATTTATTTAAACTACTTCAAATTGTTACAAAGGTATAATGACAGGTAATATAACAGATGGACTGAACCTACAACGTAATTTCATTGTCAGTGGAATGCCAACATTGGAGCTCAGCTCATCTTAAATGCTCAGAAGATGACGATGTGGCATTGTTGAAGTGAAGGCAGAATTAAAGATGACTAACATTTCTTCAAGTACTAAAAAAATATTTTGAAGGTCATTGACTTCTGGTAATAAACTCCTTCAGAGTTACGCCTTATTTGTTGCTTAAGCGTTAGCTATAGTTATTTCCACTGAATCGAACCGGTCCAATAAATAATCTCCATTAAGCAAGTTTCAGGATGAAAGAAATTGTAAAATCATTTTTTTTTCTGCCGGTGGTGAGGGTGATGAATGAGGTTAATCAGAAACACTTTTGTGGCTCCTCACAATTTATTTTTACAAACGCTTAGCGCTTTTGGAAATTACATTCCCATCCTCACAGCGTGGGACCTTTAGAGATGCTACTGGGTTGAACCCTGCCGCTGCACTCTAATCAGAGTAAGTGTTTCTGATTAATCAAGTTGTAAAATTCCACCATGAAATATTTTTTATTAACCACTCTAATCGGAGAGTATATATATATATATATATATATATATATATATATATATATATATATATATATTTGTCTGTTGCCGCTCTAGCGGTCGCAATTATTGTTTAATCGTTACCAAACTTGATATTTAGTCGTTTTCTGTAAAAAGTCAGATCAAGTTCGTTAATGGCTGAAATCGAACCAGTGGGAGGCGGGGGTTTAGAGGGGAGGATTTTCGAAAATTCGAAATATCTCCGTTACTATACGCCGGACCGAAAAATTGTATAGAATTAATCTTATTGCAAATTAAATTTACTATAAATATTGTTATATACATGTATTCTCTATCTTGAATATTAACCGAGATATTTGCATTTTTATTAAATGTGGGCAGGTAACGGTGTTTCCTGCCAAAAGCTAGTTCTGCCGTTTTCGTAACTGTTTGGCTCTCGTGAAATTTCTCTATTGTAAAACTTCACGTGGGAAATCAGCTTAGTTTACGCAGCCCCTGCGTGACGGACTTTTCTAGGATAGCCGACTTTCGTCTCCTTAACGAACCGTCGTCAGGCCGGCTACCCGATTACAACTAATGTAACGAATCGCATTCCTATGAATATTTTATGAAATTCAGCGGTTTCTTTCATACTTTAAGCCCTAAACCAAATTTTACTCGTTTAATTAATTTTTACTATGTTTCCAAATTACCTTCCCCCTTAGGTAATTAACTACACTCACTCCAGAAACAATGGAGTAGTATGATGAGACCCTTATATTGTGAATGCTATGTTATTCATGGAACAATGCCTTCCTGGATGATATGCTTAGTCATTATACTAATTATGCGATCCCTGAGTAAATATCCGGGCTTGAAATTAAATACAGAAATAGGCTTTTAATTGTGAGGTGAGTCGCATTAAGGCCAGCCATATCCCCACGGTTACTTACTAAACCGACGGCCTTAATATACTCCCTTTATTTACATGCCGATTGAGGACACGCCCCGCATATACACAAACGCGTTTGAGGACGCGGGTCACGCACGGTTTTCATTATTAGGAGTCACAAATTGAGTTCCTCGTTCTATTTATGGAGATAACCGGCCTTTCACGGTATTCTGCACGTAAATAGTGGTACGTTTTAGAAACAAGCATGACTGTACGTGAATAATTAATAAATGACTAAGTAGTTCAAGTGTTAGGGCAAAAAGTCCGTCACGCAGGAAAGTTCAATGAAAACAATATTTCGTATGTAGGCTTCAAATAAAGTCTTTCATGATATAAGAGCTTATTTTAAATATGTTATGAGTATGAGTGGAGCCTAAAGGCCGAAAACTAAAAAATAAATTCCAACCGATATCTCGGTTAATAATCAAGATAGTGAAAACACGCATATAGCAATATTTATAGAACATTTAATTTTCAATAAGAACTGCTCTGTACACTTTTTCGATACGACGTAAATTAACGGGGATATTTGGAATTTTCGAAACTCCCCCCCCCCTTTAAAAATCCCCTCCTATTTGTCTGATTTCGGCCGTTAAGGAACATCATCTTTATTTGTACATAAAACGTTTAAATATAATGGTTGGTAATGATCAGACAAAAATTGTGACCTCTAGAGCATTAACAAACATAAATGTGTATATATATATATATATATATATATATATATATATATATATATACTAGCTCAGATACCCGGCTTCGCCCGGGAATTCATTTGAGGCTGAATGGTGATGGTATTTTTTAGCAGGCTTTACATTGCACAATATTTTGACATTTACCCGTCCCAGTGTTTAGGATTGATACCCGTCGTTGCCGTGGATTTGCTAATAATAGAATATTTGTTCGATAAGGCTTCACTGTCTTCGATATTTTTATATTTCCCGTCTCTTATACATGTAAATATGGTGAATTTTTATTTCATGCCTCCCCTCCTGTTCGAACCTAAAAATGTTAATATAACTTATAATCATGGAAGAATTAATGCTAATTGACATACCGAGCTTTGTTAAGTTCGGTTCAGCCGTTAGTGCCCAATAAAATTGTTGGCTCCCGCTATAATTTTTAGCGTATAACGCATTTAAACTTCGGTATACGACAAAAGTGTATATAACAAAAGTTACTCTAAATAACAAAATAAACAACTTTTGTTATGTGCATATTTGCCGAAAAACCAATAGAAAACGAAATATCGCTATTTTTAATATCAGGCTTCCCTTATAACCCCCACTCTTGTTCGCCTCAGAGAAAATTAATATAGCCTAAAGTCTAAGTTAGGTTAGTAGTAATATACATACCAAGTTTCATAAAATTCGGTTCAGCCGTTTATGCGTGAAAAGGTAACAAACAAACAAACAAACAAACATACACGAAAGAAACAAAATGCAGATATGGTGTCTATGTCATGTGAAACGAAAAGTTATCGTGAAATTTCGCGAAAAAAATCAATGTACAGACAGAGGTTACAATTTTATATATATATATATATATATATATATATATATATATATATACAGTTTTCAACAGACCTAATTTTCGTCATCTCCTGGGTAGGATTGATGGACATTTGTGGGAATTTTTCGAATATCGTGTCATGAGTACGACCTCAATAGCTGATTTCCCTAAAGTGAAATCTTTTGAATAGTAAACACTAAAATTTCAGATTTCAACTCAAATCTCCGTTTTGAACTTCCCTGAGGCCATATTGACTAGTTTCGGTGTGACGTCCGTTCATGTATAAATACGGATGTATCTCGCTTTATTAAAAAAACGACTTATCTCAGAATGTTGAGATTTTATATTTAAGACTGCTGCAACGTCTAGTTCTGCAGCTCCCTCTTTGATTAAAATCGACTAAGCGGGAGTAAGGGGAGGATTAGATTTGTTTAGATGGGAGCAAAAAGAACTATTACATATTTCTCCGTACCTATTAAACATACAACAAAGTTGTGTAGAACCTATTTTCTTTGTATATAAATTATGATTTCTTGAGTATTCAACACTCAAGATGTTGTTTATCTTTTTTTAAAAAAAAATTTTTATTATAACTTTATTGTAAAAAATACTCTTCTGAATTGTAAACATTCTCGTATTTCACAAAAAAAGAAAAGAAAAAAATAGTTCAAGCTAAATAAATTTAGCTTAATGCATGTATTTTATTCTAATATTAATAAAAGCCCGTCACGCAGGGGCTGCGTAAACTCAGCAGATTTCCCACGCGAAGGTTTGCAATAGATAAATATACATACAGGTAACACAACCGTGAATGCTCAGTAAATGTACAATACAAGGCTGAACTGTAAACAAACAGGCAAGCCAACCTCGTAGCGCTGCATAGATAGACAGGAAAGAGAAACAATTAATGAAATATATCTGAATATAACATATTAATTTTATTGAAAACAATTTACTAAAGCTAGTGGTGTAATTTGTAATGAATCAGAATCAGTTTTATCTCAATCACTCAAATTTTAGTAATCCAAAAACAAAAGAAGCGGGGTGGTCAACAGAACGTATTTGCATATATCTCACAAAGTAAAAGTTCAATGAAAACAATATTTGGTATTTAGGCTTCAATTTATATTTTTTATTATATAACAGGGCATTGTTTATGTAACACTAGTGGAAGTGGGGTTTTACTGAAGGCTGAAAAATGCAAATATCTCGGTTAATACTCAAGAAAGAGAATAAATGTATATAACGTTTTTTATAGTGCATTTAATTTGCAATAAGATTCTATACACTTTTTCAATCCGACTTATAGTAACGGAGATATTTCGAATTTTCAAAATCGGGTTTTCTTCAACACTATCACAGTATCACTCAGATTGCTTATGTAAACAAAAATATGTTGTTATTTATTGAAGCCCATTTTGTGCTGCTATGGCTAATTGAGACGGGATATCTACATGTTACCACCCTTTTCTACCTAGAGGTCAAAGGGTTTAATTTAATGAATTAGGTGGTTACCATTAAAACAAGTATTGCCCATATATTTATTAAACGCTATAGTTGGGTAAGGCGCTCCAGAATGGGTTCCATAATTTCCTAACAACACAGTTGATAGACTAACAACATTGCTAATAAGTTAAAATGGTGTGCATATTAAAAATTATTCCTTCTCAACTATAAGAAAAGGTCATCAAGTGACCTCCTTCATTCCTAATGACCCTCTTTTACTTAATTATTCTAAATTGCAGAGTAATTAGCTGAGATCAACGCTATAATCTACTTCCCAGAACTAATCCTCTTTCTTCTAGTTCCTAGAGAACTTGAACTAGTTCCAATATTTATTAAATCCTCTCATCCTTATTTCCATGTGAATTATGCAAATATTAAGAAATTTTAAAAATTATAACTAATATTTCGAAAATCCACCTTAACTAAAAATATGTTATATTATTATTATGAAATAATAACATCTTATTAATTCTTGAATATTTTAATACCTAAATGACAAGGCAATTATCAGACTAGTTATTAAATAGGCCTGCCATGTAGAAGATTAAGGAATGTAGAGGAGTATTAATTTAAATAGAAAAAAGTCCATCACGCAGGGGCTGCGTAAACTAAGCAGATTACCCACGTGAAGTTTTACATTAGAGAAATTTCACGAGAGCCGAGCCATTCAAGGAAACGGCCGAACTAGCTTTTGGGGGGAAATTACTCTCGTCCGTTAGGCGCCCAGTTTTATTAAAAATGTAAATATCTCGGTTAATAATCAAGATAGAGAAAAAATATATAACAATATTTATAGTAAATTTAATTTGCAATTAGATTGCTTCTGTAAAATTTTTCGATCCGACGTATAGTAACGTAGATATTTCGACTTTTCAAAAATCCTCTCCTCTAAACCCCCCCCCCACTGGTCCGGTTTCAGCCGTTCACGAACTTGATCTTTCTTTTTACATAAAACGACTAAATATTGAGTTTGGTAATGATTAAACAAAAATTGCGACCGCTAGAGCGGTAACAGACAAATATATATATATATATATATATATATATATATATATATATATATATATACAGTTTTGAACGGACCTCATTTTCGTCATCTACTAGGTAGGATCAATGGACATTTGAAGAAAAATTTCGAAAATTCCGTCATGAGTACAACCTCAATAGCTGATTTCCCTTAAGGGAAATCTGCTAAAATCGAGTTATTATCTTTGGGTTGTGAACATACATTTATTGCAATACATTTTTAAGCAAAATAATGAAATGCTTTCAAAAGCATTTATAAGAAAAATATTAGGTTAAAAGATTTTACAGAACCTGTAGATAACCCGTCCTAATTAGCCATAGAAGCAAAAATTGCAAGTAATATAATAATAGTAATAAACGTTTAGTCAACGCACGTTGTCAATAATCCTATAAATCATAAAACGTCTTATCTCAAGCTTAAATACCAAATGTTGCTTTCAATGGATCTTTACTATGCGAGACACATGCTAATACGTTATATGAAGACGTCATCAATGAAAATTTTTCGTTCTTAGGTCGAAAATGTTTATTTGTTCTATACTATACTCGATATTTAACTGCTTCATTCAGCACTTAAGCTAATAATACTTAAGCCGTTAACAAACTTCTTAATCTTTATTTTTATAAAAACCGTTTAAATATCAAGTTTGGTATTGATCAGACAGGCACAAAATGTGACAGCTAGAGCGTTAACTGACATATATATATATATATATATATATATATATATATATATATATATATATATATATATATATATATATATATATAAAATTTTGAACGGATCTCATTTTCGTTATCACTTGGAAAGGATCGAAGGACAATTGAAGATTTTTTTTCGAAAATCCCATCTTGAATTCATGTTAATGGCTGATTTTCCTTAATAGAACTCTGCTAATAGCAACACACTTGGGGTGCAATGCTCCTCCTCTATGCAACTAAGGCTAATCGGGACGACCTATTTACAGGTTACCGCCCTTTTCTAGCCAAGGTGTGACTAGGTAATATTTTTTGTGCCGCCGTCACTAATGAACCCGTGACTCAAAGTTATTCAAGAGTTTTAATACCGAAGCTTCAACTCACGAGGCTAACATCAGCCCCACCGTTATAAATAAGTCTTAGTATTTTTTTATATTTTGTATATTAATATTTATTTCCAAATTTGTATGTGCTTCTCAATTAAAAAAATAGTCGTATTTCCCGAAAAGCTATTACTTTCAGTATGAAATAGGCGTATAATTATTCTGCGACTTAATAGCAGTAATATTGAGCACTGTTAGTTACTGTAGGAGTTTAGTGTTTTCTCTCAAAGCTCCCATATTAAAGGTAATAAAACACACCTGTTATTTTATGATTCCCTTTAATTGCAGTTGCAACAGTCCTTTCAAGGATCCATTCCGTTGCCATGGGAATGGTATTTTCTTCTCTCGGCTACCCAGACATCATTCACAGGCTATTATTGGCACGGATAACTTCAGTAACCTTCAACACTCACGTACATCAGATGAGCTGAACTAACTCCTAATGCCTGAGATAAAACTCACTGTAGAATGTAAAGATCCTTTTACGTCTTTTTGCCAGAGGCGATCACTTATGAAGTCTTACTCAAATTATTATTATTTAAATGTGGCTGAACATAAATAAAGTCATTAAAACACTGACGTAAAAAATGCGATTCTTGTATTCCTTTGGCGAACTGTTTGTTACATAATCTCTTCATAGCGGCTTGAAGATTTTAATTGACTTTTAAATTAGTGAGACCATTATCTCAAGATACACCTTGGCCAGAGTATATATAATATGAGTTTCCAATTGGGAGTTGAGTGTTCAATTCAAATTTCTAAAAATACTCCTGAATATCTTCTTTGACATTGGCCTATAGACAAAAAAAAAAAAGAACCGATTCTTTTTATAATATATTTTTTAAAAAACTTTCGTCACGCAGGGGCTGCGTAAACTAAGCAGATTTCCCGCGTGAATTTTAACAATAGATAAATCTACATACGGATAAAACAACACCACCCTACAATTAAATACAAACGATAATAAGAAACCTTCCGACGGGAAGCATCTGAAATGTAAACAACCAGTTCTGCCAACTTCTTACCCGAAAGAAAAACAATTACTGTAATATATCTGAATATAATGTATTAATTTAATTGAAAACTATTTACTATACTGTACTGTAATTTATAACGAATCAGAATAATTTTTATCTCGATCAATCAAATTTAAGTAGTCCAAAAACTTAAGAAGGTGTGGGGTCGCCAGTGCATATTTGCCAGTTTGGCCGTGTGAGTTAAGGCGTTGGTCTTAATCTCGCCTGGTAAACCCAGAGTGGCGGGTTCGATTCCCGCCCTGGGTAGTAGACATTCATTTAGTGATGGACACATTAGGGCCCACCCTCGCTAGAAAAGGGCGGTAACCTGTAGATAACCCGTCCCGATTAGCCATTGTAGCATAAAGTGGACGTAAATTATAATAAACAAATAATTATATATATACAAAATACACACAGTTTTGAACGGACCTCATTTACGTCATCTCCTAGGTAGGATCGATGGACATTTGAAGAAAAAGTTCGAAAATCGCGTCATGAGTTCGATCTCAATAGATGATTTCCCATAAGGGAAATCTGCTAAAATAAAAAATTGGTGTCTTCCAAGTATTTCAAAATGTTAAAAACCATATTGCAATAGCCAATTTATTTATGCAGGAGCACCCGCAAACTAGGCGATTTTGCTCAAAATTTAACAACTTAATAAAATCAATATTATAGAAAAATAGCAAAAACTATCAACAATAAAAAAATTAAACACGATAAATATACAATAAATACAAGTATAAAAACAACAAATATTATACTATACTACAGATATTACATTAACCTAGTACTGAAGGTATCAATTTAAAATGGTTTTATTATAAAAAAAATGAAATAAAATTGCCAAATAAAACTTTATTTATGGTGTTACAGCTGATCGAATGAATAATACAAGAGAATGCCTGCATAGAATTGAATGATGTAATTTAGCAAGGTGTAAATCCATTATAGAAATGAGTTCATTAATATTCCCCTTATCGCTATTTCAGGGAATATGAAGAAAGTGGTGATATTATATGTTGACTTCCAATCTATATATTTTTGCGGGAAGTAATTTTCATTTACAAGCTAATTTATATAACGAAACCTTTAGAAAATGAGCAGTAATTTATTTTATGCGGTTTCCCAAAGAACCTTTCTAAATGCCAGTTGTAAATAGATACTTTTAACAGTCAAAACTTGATTGGAATTTACTTGTTTCACAAACGAACTATTGCCTACACACCATGTAAGCTTTAGCTAAATCGCAAACATGGGCGGGGGAGATGTGTCTGAACAGAGTTTAAGCAGCATTGAGTGCTTTATTATTCTGGCGTCTATTTTGCAATTTAAAGGGAGGGAAAGACAGCATAGGATTTGCAAGGCTAAGACCTTATTAGCAAACAGCTTCTGGAATCTGAATTAACACTCCTCACTCTCTAGACTGACAATAAGAGGCCAGAGCTTGAGTTTTGTGTCTGTCGAGAAACGGATGTAAGGAGAAATTCTGGTGAAACACATTATGCTCTTATGGAAAAAAGATAAATGGTTTCGACTCTAGGAAGAAAGCTGATAAGAATGCTAGTAACCTCTATATTCCTTTAAAAAAATAACAGTCCGTCTCGCAAGGGCTGTGTAAACTAAGCAGATTTCCTAAGTGTTGGCAAGACTTACTACTGATCTCATCTGAGAATATATTCTGTAATTATAAATAAAAAAGTCCGTCACGCAGGGACTGCGTAAACTAAGCAAATTTCCCAAGGAATACAATAGAGAAATCTCCATACGAGTGCCGAACAGTTACGGGAACGGCCAAACTAGCATTCGGCGGGAACAATTAGAAGCGACCATAGCTCGTCCGTTACACTTAATAAAAATGCAAATATCTCGGTTAATATCCAAGGTAGAGAATAAATGTATATAACAATATTTATAGTAAATGTAATTCGCAATAAGATTGCTTTTATACAATATTTCGATCAGACTTATTGTAACGGAGATATTTCGAAGTTTCGAAATTCCCCCTCTAACCCCCCTCCCACTGGTCCGATTTCAGCCATTAACGAACTAGATCTGTCTTTTGACATAAACAGTTTCCAGTTTGGTAACGATCAAACAAAAATTACGAACAATAGAGCGGCAACAGACATATATATATTATTTTGAACGGACCTCATTTTCGTCATCTCCTGGGTAGGATCGAAGGACATTTGAAGAAATTTTTCGAAAATATCGTCATGAGTACGACCTCAATAGCTGATTTCCCTTAAGGGAAATCTGCTAATAAAAATCCAATGAGTAGAGAAGTGGAGGCTTACTGAAAACACGAATAATTCACTTAATATTTCACTTCCGTCTCATGCTAACGGGGGTACTTTATTTCTACAAAATCCTCCCTCTAAATCCCCCCTCTCACTCGCCCAATTTCAGCCATTAACAAATCCAACATGTCCACTAAAATAAAAAAAAAGACAAGAATGTTCTGATGTAAACAAATAATAGTACTTATCGGTTATGGGGAGGCCACCCAATTAAAGACCATAATTAAATCAGAATTTAAAAAAAATCCCTTTATTATTTAAAATAACTATTCTAGAATTTATAAATAACAACATAGTTAACGGGAGGCCACTCATTATTTATACGTAAAATATTTACTGGTTAAAAACCGTTTTTCGCTATTCGCACGAGTAGATTATCTTAGTCATTCTGTTTCTTTTTTTATCAGGAAATAAGTGATGGTATATTTAACACCGCTCGGTGATTGTGTATTATTACATTGCTTGGAGAGCTACCTTGCAGAATTTAAGACGACGACTGGGGACGACCGGTTTGGCTAACGTTAATTTCTAATTACTTTTTATCACTCATTTTGTCATTCAAATAAATTTTAGAAGAGTAAATTTAAATAATGAAGTGATTATTTTTTTTAATTCTGGCTTAATAATCGTTTTTAAATGGGTGGTCTTCCGAGAACCGATGAGAACTCAGAAAAATTGTATAATTTTTTTTTTTTTTTAAACTATAGTGAAAGTCATGATGGAGAAAAAAAACAATAATAGCAGTACTGTAGCAAAGACTAATTCTCAAAGACACAAAGGAATCGCACATATTCCACAAGATATAACTACACTCTTCTACACAACAAAGAATATGCGTACCAAGGTCAAACCAGTCAGATAATATTCAAATACCGATACTTGGTTTTATGAATTTGCCACAAAACGTTTTTAACAGTAGCAATCAGTTCTGCGCCATAACCATGTTGCGAAACCAAACCGAAAGACCATGTTCATAAACTTACTATCCAATATTGAGGTTTCACACAGTATGAATATGGCGTTGCATAATTTAAAGTTATGTTCCTTTTACTATTCCTTTGAGAGGTAAGCATTGATCGGACCATGGTCGTAACCATTACGGTTACTAAATACGTATACGTAATATATAAGTAACCAAAGTGACCGTAAAACTGCGGAAAAAGGTAACAGCACATGCATATCTAGTGGTTATTATAATTTAATAATAAGTTATAATTGTAATTATATCTAGCAAATTATTACACCAGGGAAGAATACAGGTTATTTATAAGTAATACCATAAATCAAATATAATTCTTGTCAATCCAATAACCCTTCTATTAGTAATCGTGATCACCATTTAATTGTTAGTTATCTAAGCCAGTATTTTATAGTTAGTGTTACATGCTCGATCTCTTATGTAAATAGGATTTTATATTACTACATATTTGCCCCTATAAAAGGAAAAGCAGTTATTGAGGTTGTTATCTTGATGAATTTTCGAAAAACTTTCTACAAATTTCCACCAAAACTATCTAGAAAACAGAGATAATGGACGGAAGGATCAAAAAGGTCAAACACCTCCACTCTTAATACTTCTTTATTACAGGCAAAGTACTTTCGGGGCGAACCGTCCCATCATCAGTGCTCCCTGACACAACATTATACTTTCAAAAACATGTAATATATATGAATAAATAAATGTAAAAGTCAACAAAGGTAGTTTATTCATATATATTACATGTTTTTGAAAGTATAATGTTGTGTCACGGAGCACTGATGATGGGACGGTTCGCCCCGAAAGTACTTTGCCTGTAATAAAGAAGTATTAAGAGTGGAGGTGTTTGACCTTTTTGATCCTTCCGTTGATGATGGACCTCCACCAGCCAGCACAAATCCAGAGAGATAATGGAGGTGTGTCAAATTTGTGTGTGCGCGCGCCAGTAGGTGAGTGATTTGACGACTGTCGTTGTGTGTGTGTGTGTGTGTGTTTAGGGGGGGGGAGCAACGTTCTAGGTATTTATAGCACAATATTCAATACAAATGTAGTTGTACATATTTTCCCCGACATGAGTATTAATGGTGTTATTTGTATATACAGGGTTGGGACACTTCCCTTGCCAACTCCTTAAAATCTCCAACTATTTTAATGCAAAGCTGAGACTTGGTGTGCCATGTATTGAGATGTAATAATTGGACCCCCAAAGAATCCTCTTAGTCCATATTCAACCTCGTAACCTTCTCCAGTACTTCCCCAGCGGCCATAACTTTGGAATTTCCAATCGAATACCCTAATTTGTATGGATTCTTGTAGTAAATCATATTCTAAAATGAGTTTGTATAGTTGAATTTTTCCATTGTCAGCTTAAAATAAGACGCATGATGATATATAGCCTTATTAATTATGTGAAATGAGAATATATATATATATATATACATATATATATATATATATCAACAATTGGAGCAATTAAGTTATAATTATATATTTTTAATCCCCCTCCCCCTTCGTCAGATTTCGTAACGGCTGAAATCCGTAAGGGTTATGGGAGCTCTTCGTTATGTTTGAAACGTTAAAATAACGAGGTTGGTAGTGATTAACAAAATATTATGATCTCTACAGCGGAAATAAACAGATACATATGTAAATAAATGCTTTAACGGTCCTAGTTAGGATGTAATTCCTAGGTAGGATTGATGGGCATGCGAATAACATTTTCGAAAACCGCATCAAGAAAACAAATGCTGATTGTCCTTAAGTGAAATCTTTTTCTATTGAAATGACATTTTTATCAACGAGATCGTGCAAAAATAAACAACAAAAATATTATTGTTACATTGTTGAACATAGTAAATACGTCTCAGGAGCTGTAAATATGCATGGTCATGGGTGTTAGGGTGTTTTTTTTTTGTAATGTGTTTGAAGAGAAATCCTTGCTTAGCCAGTTTTTCTATTGATGCGATGAGCTATTATCTGGGCGTTTTTATTCAGGAACAGCTGTGTATAATGGATTAGCAAGATCTTAATATCAACACAAAGAGTCTTCCTGCTCAGATGTCTCCTGCCAGGGCTAACAAAACATTTAATTACGTTACGTCATGTCTTACGTAATTCAAGATTTCTTTTCATAAACAAACTATAGGATTTGGAGTCATTCATATTCCGGAGCTAAAAATATCATGTAATATCCCCATAACATGTAATAGTAACGCGAGACAATGTATGGTTGTCCTTCAGTGAAATTATTATCTCGAGTTTGCTAAATGGTTCATTCATCATAGTCAAGGCTTAAAGGCTAGAGTGTTCTGGCGGACGCTGCTTATTCATTATTGTAGACTATTCATAGAAGGTGATTACAGTTCTAAAAATATGAATATATTTGAAAATCCACTGTTAAAAATTCACGTTTTAACATATAATTCATATATAATATAGCTGATTTTAGGGAAATTTGCTAAAAGACTTAGTTTATTTATCCAGATAGATTGCTCCTTCTAGCATTCTCCCTCAAACAAAGCCTTTTTTGCAAATTTCCCTGAAGGGAAATCAGCTATTGAGGTCGTAGTCATGACGCAGTTTTCGAAATTTATCTTTAAATGCCCATCGATCCTACCTAAGAGATGACGAAAATGAGGTGCGTTCAAAACTGTATATATATATATATATATATATATATATATATATATATATATATATATATTTGCCTGTTACCGCTCTAGCAGTCGCAATTATTGTTTAATCGTTACCAAACTCGATATTTAGTCGTTTTATGTAAAAAGAAAGATCAAGTTCGTTAACGGCTTAATCGGACCATGGGTAGGGGAGGGGGTTTAGAGCGGAGGATTTTCGGAAATTCCAAATATCTCTTTTAATGTACGTCTGATCGAAATATTGTACAGAACCAATCTTTTTGCAAAGTAAATGCCCTAAATTTTGTTGTGTTGACTCCCCCACCTTCTTTTATTCTTGGATTACTAAAATTCGAATGATTGATATAAAAATGATTCTGACTCATTGCGAATTAAAGCACTAGCTATATTAGTTTTCAATAAAATAAGTTAGTTAATAGGTTATATTCAGATATATTTCATTAAATGTTTTTCTTTCCTGTATATCTATCTATTCAGCATCATCTGCTGTCTATCATTGGGAAATCTACTTGGTTTAAGCAAGCCCTTTGTGACGGCCTTTTTTTCCCATCCTCAGAGCTTCTGAGCGTAGGGCGTGCCTATAGAGATGCGCTGGGTTGAACTCTGCCGATGCACTCTCAGTCACCCTCACCACCAGCTGAAAATAAAAATGATATCAAAAGTCATTTCGATTAGGCGAAATAAAATAATATGGAAAGAATCCGTTCAGAGATAGACTAATGGATTCACCTTCGAGAGTGCACGCAAACCCAGATTGCGGTTCAAGCTACGAAAAACATGCCCCAAATACATAATTCGAGGTGTGAAGAGTAAAATTAAATACTTGTGAGTAACAATGAGAGACGATAAAATAATCAAGTCACGTAGCGTCAGGCAAAGAGAGGATTGCAAATGAAAAAGCCCGGATGTCAAAACTAAACAGATTTGCGCCACGTGCGAGAATGGCACACAATGACTTCATCATTGTCATCTCTATATCTCCATTTCTATTTAGCTTACTTATAACAAATTTGGCATTTTGCTCTAAATGAGACTTATAGCGAAACAGCTGCTTTTCCTGCCATTAGGGCAATAGTTGATTTCACACTAAAAAAAAGTCCATGACGCAGGGACTGCGTAAACTAAAGTTTTACAATAGAGAAATCTGCTTACTAATAACAGTAGTAGTAACGAGTCTCTAAACCAATTTCACGAGATCCGAACAGTTACGGAAACGGCCGAACTAGCTTTCGTAAAGTCCCGAATAGAACCGACTTACACGATCTCATGTATGTGTGCATCCGCAAACACTTAATAAAAATGCAAATATCTCAGTTAATATTCATGATAGAGAATACATGTATATAACAATATTTATAGTGAATTTAATTTTCATTAAGATTGGTTCTACACAATTTTTCGATATTCGACGCATAATAACGGATTTATTTTGAATTTTCGAAGATCCCCTCTATACCCCCCCCCCTGCCACTTGTCCGATTTCAGCCATTAACGAACTTCATTTTTCTTTTTACATAAAACTATTAAATATTGAGTTTGTTAACGATCAAACAAAAGTTGCGACCGCTAGAGCATTAACAGACATATATATTATATATATATATATATATATATATATATATATATTATAATTTTGAACGGACCTCGTTTTCGTCTCCTGGGTTGGATCGATGAACATTTGAAGAAATTTTTCGAAAATCGCGTCATGAGTACGACCTCAATAGCTGATTTCCCTTGAGGGAAATCTGGTAAAAAGGAAGGAAGGTTGAGGTAAATAGAAATGCAGCATTTTGACATGACCTAAGGGTGAGAAAACCTGAGTATATGAGGCATGTAAAGCAAATTCCAGGACCACATCTTGAAAACCGGTACATGGATACTGCATCTGGGGCCTGGGTGGTCAGCTGAGAACCAGAACGTGAGAGAGCTGACTCAAATAAAAAGAATCCAGTATAATGAATGATGATGGAGACGAATTACTAAAATCGGGGTTTACATGCTGTACATGAGTTGGCCTAGCAAGCAAAAAGCCATAAGAATTTGAGCTAGGAATACGAAATACCACATCAATTCTTGAGAAAATATTTCAATTCATTTATTTCCTTTAGAGAAGCTCTTAAACCTTTTGGGGGTAACTTTTGTGTTCTATTAAGTAGGATCAATGCACATTTGAGTATATTAGTCAAAACTCACGATGAGCATGGCCACTATAGCTAATTTCCTTTGTACGAAATCTACTGAAACAAAATATTTCAGTTATTTTAGTATTTTTTTTTCTCAGAGGCTTTAGTCTTTCGCATGACTGTAATTTTTTAATTAAGAAAATCAAAGCATGTATTTTATAAAAACTTACTATTAGTCAATGTATTTACTTTTAAGTACCCTTGATTAGCAATTAAACATTAAAAAGAAGGTACCACCCCTCCTATAATCCTTCCAAATAAAATGAACCTCATTTTAACTTTAGTGGCTAATATTCTTAGTTAATATGTGAACAATGAATTTAAACATTGTATTGCACTCGTATTTTTACTGTTATTATATGGAAGTTTTCTGCAGATTGGTGGCTATTTTTGGAATGGTCAAGACTAATTGTATTCTTATACAAGTAATTTGGTTATGAAAATGATTAGAATATATGATGAGGTGATATGGCATCACAAAGATTTGAAATTCCAATTCGTCATTCTATTAATATTTTTCCATAATCAAGGTATTCCGATATAAAAAAATAAATACAGACTTGGTAACTAAGTACCAGTTTTCAGTAGAAGTGTGAGTTGTGAGACTTGTTTGGAGGTGTATATATCAAATTTAAGCCTGAAATGTTTCATCGTACAGTGACTTCGCTACAAACACTTCACGCTCAGTGCTATTTTTAACAGTACCTAGTCTTGTTTATATTAATGACATTTTTAGGAGAATGAAGTCTTCGTCATTGTCCGGACAACCAGAGCCGTAAGAATGGCACATAAGGCCTGATGATAAAGGATTGAACCTCAAAAGTGGGCAAAGCTGAAAATGAACAAGTCCATCACACAGGGGCTGCCATAACTAGGCAGATTTCCCACGTGCGTCACGCATTGGCATTTATCTCAAAAAGTAAATGTTCAATAGGAACAATATTTGGTATTTAGGATTAAAATAATGCATGATAGGAATAGGAGCGGGGGTTTACGGATGGCCTCAAACTGAGAAAATCGAATATCTCGGTTAAGAATCAACCGGAAGAGAAGGTACATAATAACATTTACAGAACACTACAATTGCAATAAGATTGGTTATATAAAATATTTTGATCCGACGCATTATAACGGAGATGTGAAGATTTTTCGAAATTTCCCCTCTAAGCTCAGTCGATGTTAGCCTTTAACGAACTTGATCTTCATTTTTAGATAAAACGTTTAAAAGCGAGTTTGATATCGATCTGACAAATATTGCGACCTATAGAACGTTAACAGACAAATATATAATATATATTATATTATATGTAATTTTACAAGGACCTTATTTTCGTCATCTTCTTAGGAGTTAGGATTGATGGACATTTGAAGATATTTTTTTTTTGAAAATGCTATTATGAGTACGACATTGGGCAAGGGATTGAGTGAGGTGCGCATTTTGGGTCATCTTCTCCTTCATAGATTCCAATTCGACTGTAGCACACATATCTATGGAACAAAGTGAAAAATTCGTGACGCTCTTCATACACAAGACAAACTCCTATTGACTTTCGCTGCGCGGCTCGACGAATCGACGTGAGGTAGAAAGTGCCGACCGACTTGCCGAACACAATAACTCGAATAGTTCTCTAATGTAGCGTCCAGAGTTCGCCACTGTTATAAACTACCACACACCGCACTCTATTAGCACCGGCACACTAGCACGCTTTCTTCTTATATTTCATTGATGCTTCAGAAAAAAAAGAAGAAAAAAAATGTATTTAGCTATGGCAAGAGAAACTCGGGAGTTCTTTGACTATGTATTTCATATCATGTTTCAGTCTAAGCAATAAAACGAAAAAGCGTGAACAAAAATTAACCAGACCTCTTCCAATTGGCCCTAATTCTCTCCTTGTCGGTACCTTTTTAATTTAATTTATTTATACAGGAGGCTAAAAATTTGACAATGTAAAATAAAAACAAAATTATAGAAAAATAAACGAAGAACTATTAGAACAAAAACAATAAACACTATAAATAAACATTAAATACAAGTAATAATAACAACAAAAAACATTAGACTAGTATTAAAAACCACAATTTAAAATGGTTGTAATAAAAAAAAATATATGTTATTCCTATATATTAGTAAACTTATATTATCTAAAATTGTTCAAAATTATATTAAATTTCTCAATAAGTCAAAATCAGAAAGGAGAGTAGTTAAATTTTGTAAAACAAATTCAATTTTTTAAGGTGATTCAGTGTATTGCCGATATGTGGGCTCTTGTCTGTAAGAAGCTCATAAATGTTTTGTGTATTGTGTACAAATTGACAAAAAACAAAAACAAACAAACAAAAATTTCAATAAAGAAAATTTACATAAACACAGTTAACTCTCAAAATGCAGGTACTTAACAAAAACGAGAGTTATAGATATTACAGGTTGCTGATAGCCTAGTAGTTTTACGCCCTAAAACCTTATGGAACAAACAAATGTTTTCTGGAGTCTCTAAGTTTTCAATGTTCCTGCAGTTAGTCAGTATGTGTTTAATGGTTAATGGTTCATGGCATATTCTGCATAGATGTCATTCTGTTCTTGTCATGAGGAATGAGTGCTTTAAATGTGAGTGTCCTGTCATAAGTCTCGTTAGTACAACTTCGTCTCGTCGATTGCCACGTCTGCTGAATGGCCACACGGCTTTATTTCTCGCAGATAATTTTCTGATGTTCTATGCCAACATTTTTGCCAATCATTTAATGTTGTCTGTAGTATTTGTAGATGTTAGTCTGGAAGGGTCAATAACTTAAAGTCAGAATATTTTCTCTGGGTTCCAAGTTCGGCGAGTTTGTCCGCGTCGTTTGTACGTCCGATGTTTTCATCTCCTGGAATCCACATCACCGTCACTTTTGTTTTTAATTTTGAAATTTGCTCTAGAATCTGAATAAATAAGGGATGAATGTTGAACATTTTTTTGATGGACAGTAAGCAACTTAATGAATCATTAATGGCGAAAATGCATTTCGTTACAAAAGAAGCCATCAAATTTCCAACAAGTTTGAATATATGACATTTTACGACCGGAGTCTTGAAAATTGAGATGAAGAAATATGTCCAAAAACGCTAAGGAAAATCTTCTAAAGAATAAAATATGTCGACTCTCGCTATCACGAAATTCCACGGGACTGCCATATTTGTTCGTGTTATGTATAGTTCGAATTATAGAGGTGAACTAAATGAAAATTCGTGTTACAGAGGTAAAAAAATGTACTGTGATTTATTCCCTACATCTCCTACAAATCTACATAATCTTTATATTTTACAAATATTTAAATGAATTAAAATATGTATGTATATATACATAATTAAAAAAAAACGGTAAAACACAGAAAACAGAAAATATAATATAAATTCCACTGATTAATAAGTCCTTAATCTTCCTTTGCTTAAAACTGAAAAACACTATCAGTGATTACAATAAAACAAACTTTGCTGTATCCCTTATAGCTTCAAAATTAAACATTTAACTTGGTAAAGTATAATAAAAAATACTTACAGTAAACATAATAAATATCGTGTATAAAAATAAAAATACAAAGCAGTTTCATCGGCGTTAAAAATATTTTTCGAATCATAGCCTGCTAAGATATTTTTCAACGAACTCTTCCGCTCATCACAAATATCATTGTTCACAGCTGCACTCTCACCGCAAACTTTCTTAAACGTAATATTGTGCCTCCTTTTAAATTTTTCATGACCTAGAGATTTTTCATAGTTTTCGGCCTTTTCTCTAATTATCGGACCCCCAAGAGGAATGTTTTTGTCTCTGCATTGCTTAAGCCACTTCGTCATGCACTCTTCGACATCTGGAAATTCAGCTAATCTCTTCCGCTTACATTTAATATTACCTCGTTTCAATTTCTACCTGGTTTTTTATAATTGTTGATAGCGTACTACCTGGAATATTAAACTTGGTACCGATGTCTTTCTTCTTTACCCCTTCGTTCACCAAGTTTATCATTTGTAGCTTTTCACCAGCAGTTAATGGCTTGGGTTATCTTTTCGCACTCATTCTCGAATATTTCACGCACAAACAGTCGACACTACATAAATCAAAACGCTAGACACAAACAGACCCGAGACGAGACTGCAAACAGTCTAAAGGCTCTTGTCGCCGGTTATGACTCATCGACAGGTTGTAACCTGAACGCCGGGATTTCGTTTTAAACAAATCCATTCTGAGAATATCTTGATATAGAGGTAATGCGCTAATCAAATTCGTCTTATCTACTGAACTTCGAGTTACAGAGGTAATTTTTGTCTCTCTTCGTGTTATAGAGTTAAAAATATAACTGGAAAATTAGTTCGTGTTACGTATGGTAATTTCTTCGTGTTAGACAGGTTTTTCTAAGGTGATTAAAAATAATTCGTGATATCGAGGATTTCGTGTTATCGAGGTTCGTGTTAGCGAGAGTCGACTAATAAAGACGCAAGTAATGAATAAAAATGAAATAACAGTAGTAACATAAATACATACAATAAATAAAAGAAACCCCAAAAGGAGATGAATAAAAAAATAAGCTTATAAAAAAAGTAACATAAAGTAAAATCAAATATAATTATAGATAACAAGAGAATATATACATCATTTAACTATTATCGAAGAGTGGAGCCTTGCCACACAATTTTAAAATAGTATCGGATAATATATAAAAGAAATAATAATTTTAATGAGTTTATTATGTCAAATAATGGTCAGGGATTGTTGAACCTTACCAAAGCTATAATATTTAATATTTTGATGGCAGGGATTTAACAGATATTATAATGGCTGGGATTTAACAGATATTCTGCTGTTGGTAGAGGCATCGCTATACATCTGGGTTGGTTTATTTACCATTTATTTTATTGCTGACCCTCGAGAAGTGGGTCTATAATGCGAATAACTGACAGCTTTATATTTGAAAGGAAGGTTATTTATATAAAGGTTGAATGACTCGAGAGTAGGGTTTAACTGTCCGGGTTAATAGGAGCCTTAAACCTTCTGCCATTTATTATTAACCACAGGCTTCCGATGATGGCTCTCAGACCACCACTTACCGTCTCCTACATTTATCGTATTTTGCCACTTATTATAAAGCCATTACGGAATTAATTTAATGATGGTGTTCTCGTGTGAAGTAATCGCGCCGTCCGAAACTCAGTGAAACCCTAATATCTGCAAGTAATTAGCATCTAAACAGCATATATTTCCAGACGATTGTTATAATTGGACTAGCTAATATTTCCTTCCGAGGTCAATTTTCTCAAGGCTCTCAGGCACTAATAAAAAGACTCTTTTAATTTTCAAACCGCATATTGTGGAAGTGTATTTTGACGAAGAGTGACCTCTTCCACATTTTAAGTTAATAATGAATTACAAATCTTAAGCAAATGTGAAGCATCAACCAAGATTCCAGCTCGAGATATTGTTTATGAGACAAGGGTATCAGTGGGGATTTACTGAAGGCTGAAAACTCAATAATTCAAATATCTCAGGTAATATTGAAGTTTGTGATTAAATATATATAAAAACATTTATAGAACATTACATTTGCAATAAGATAGATTCAATGTTTCAATACGACATAAAACTATTATTAATGTTGTTTCGTGACGATAAGAAGAAAATTGCAATAACATCGCTAGACAAATATAAATATATATATATATATATATATATATATATATATATATATATATATATATACACACACATATATATATATATATATATATATATATATATATATATATATATATATATTATTTAAAGGACCTCATTTTCACCATCTGCTGGGTAGACATAGAAGAAGAAATTATTCAAAAATCGCGTCACGAGTACAACCTCAATAGTTGTTTTCTCTTAAGGGAAATCTGCTAAATGATGCGACCTCAAGAGGGAGTAAGTATATCTATATATATATAAAATTGTAACCTCTGTCTGTACATTGATTTTTTTTGCGAAATTTCACGATAACTTTTCGTTTCACATGTCATAGACACCATAACTGCATTTTGTTTCTTTCGTGTATGTTTGTTTGTTTGTTTGTTTGTTTGTTTGTTTGTTTGTTTGTTTGTTTGTTTGTTTGTTTGTTTGTTACCTTTTCACGCATAAACGGCTGAACCGAATTTTATGAAACTTGGTATGTATATTACTACTAGCCCAACTTAGACTTTAGGCTATATTAATATTCTCTAAGACGAACAGGAGTGGGGGTTATAAGGGAGACCTGAAATTAAAAATAGCGATATTTCGTTTCCTATTGATTTTACGGCAAATATGCACATAACAAAAGTTGTTTATTTTGTAATTTAGAGAAACTTTTGTTATATGCACTTTTGCCTTATACGGAAGTATAAATGAGTTATACGCTAAAAACTATAGCGGGAGTCCACAATTTTATTTGGCACCAAAGACTCAACCGAATTAAACCAAACTCGGTATCTGAATTAGTACTAACGCCTTCATTATAATAAGCTATACTAACATTTCTTGGGACTGGCAGGAGTGGGGGTTATAAGGAAGGCCTGAAATTAATAATAGTGATATTTCGTTTCCTATTGCATTTTCGGTAAATATGCACATAACAAAAGTTGTTTATTTTGTTATTTAGAGAAACTTTTGTCATATGCACTTTTGCCGTATACGGAAGTATAAATGAGTTATACGCTAAAAACTATAGCGGGAGACCACAATTTTATTTGGCACCAAAGACTCAACCGAATTAAACCAAACTCGGTATCTGAATCAGTACTAACGCCTTCATTATAATAAGCTATACTAACATTTCTTGGGACGGGCAGGAGTGGGGGTTATAAGGAAGGCCTGAAATTAATAATAGTGATATTTCGTTTCCTATTGCATTTTCGGTAAATATGCACATAACAAAAGTTGTTTATTTTGTTATTTAGAGAAACTTTTTTATATACACTATCATCGTATACCGAAGTATAAAGGCGTTATATGCTGAAAATTATAGCAGGAGACAACAATTTTATTTGGCACAAAAGACTCAACCGAACTAAATAAAACACTCAGTATGTATATTAAAACTAATGCCTTCCTTATAATAAGTCATACTAGCATTTCTAGGGACGGGCAGCAGTGGGGGTTATAAGGAAGGCCTGAAATTAATAATAATGATTTCCTATTGGGGTTTCGGCAAATATGCACATGCCAAAAGTTGTTTATTTTATTATTTAGAGAAATTTGCTCAACACTTCATTTCAATATGAACTACCAGGTACCTCTCCTGAAAAAATTAATTCAAATGTATGTCAATATTTTCTCCTTATTAATTCAAATCTATGCATAATGCACAGGAGACGGGAAATATGACAATATGTAGGACAGTGAAGTCTTACATAAAAAAATAATTTTATTATTAACAAATGCCAACAACGGGTATTAACCCTAAACACTGGAACGGGTAAATGTCAAAATATTGTGCAAAGTAAAGCCTTGCCAAAAATATACTTTCACCATTCAGCCTCAAATGAATAATAAAATAATACATTGAATCAATATTTTAAGGAAAACTATGGAGATACTGGAGCGGAAGGAGGTCGGAGCCTAAACAGTTAATTGAGTTTACGAATTTCCCGTCTGGCATTACTGGAAGTGGTTTCCAGTGTGATTCACTATTACGTACAAATATAATATTACGTGCTAAACTTTGCCTAAATTATATGAGCTCGGATTGGCTTTTGAAAGAAAATATGTTCATTATAGATGATATTTAATTGTAATAAATGCTACCCTTGATTATGGTTTGAATTATTGAAAAAAAGTGAGTCAAAAAGTGTAGAGGGATAGATTAGGAACACATTTTCATTTATCTTCAAAACTAAAATTTCTATTCTATTAATCCCCAGAAGTTACCCTTCAGGGTTGGCTATTTCGGAAAATCATTACGTCGTGGATGGAAGTGTAATTGTACACATTGAAGTCTTGCTATCAAAATACCATCATTAGTCAGTCAAGAATGATTTCCCGGGCATCGCCGGGTACCTTAGCTAGTATATATATAAAATTGTAACCTCTGTCTGTACATTGATTTTTTTCGCGAAATTTCACGATAACTTTTCGTTTCACATGTCATAGACACCATAACTGCATTTTGTTTCTTTGGTGTCTGTTTGTTTGTTTGTTTATTTGTTTGTTTGTTTGTTTGTTACCTTTTCACGCATAAACGGCTGAACCGAATTTTATGAAACTTGGTATGTATATTACTACTAGCCCAACTTAGACTTTAGGCTATATTAATATTCTCTAAGACAAATAGGAGTGGGGGTTATAAGGGAGGCCTGAAATTAAAAATAGCGATATTTCGTTTCATATTGCTTTTTCAGCAAATATGAACATAACAAAAGTTGTTTATTTTGTAATTTAGAGTAACTTTTGTTATATACACTTTTGCCATATACGGAAGTATAAATGAGTTATACGCTAAAAACTATAGCGGGAGTCCACAATTTTATTTGGCACAAAAGACTCAACCGAACTAAACCAAACTCGGTATGTGAATTAGCACTAACGCCTTCCTTATAATAAGCCATACTAACATTTCTAGGAACGGGCAGGAGTGGGGGTTATAAGGAAGGCCTGAAATTAATAATAGTGGTATTTCGTTTCCTATTGCATTTTCGGCAAATATGCACATAACAAAAGTTGTTTATTTTGTTATTTAGAGATACTTTTTTATATACACTATTGTCGTATACCGAAGTATAAAGGCGTTATACGCTAAAAATTATAGCGGGAGTCAACAATTTGGAGGACAGTGAAGACTTACATAAAAAATTAATTTTATTATTAACAAATGCCAACAACGGGTATTAACCCTAAACACTAGGACGGGTGTCAAAATATTGTGCAAAGTAAAGCCTTGTAAAAAAAATACCATCACCATTCAGCCTCAAATCAATTCCCGGGCGAAGCCGTGTATCTGAGCTAGTATATATATATATATATATATATGCCTAACTGCAATGTGTGTAATGCTCCGCTTACAATAAAACACATACTAACAGACTGCAAAAGACGTGACCATCTAAAGATCCCTCATGACTTACAAGACATACTTACTGAAGGTAGCCCACACATACCCATAGTACTCCAACATTTACATGATATTAACATATACTCACAAATTTAGAATTGTTACATTTTAAAATCCTTTTTAATCCTTCTTAAATTAAATATTTTAAATTCCAGCTAAACCGTTTTACTGTATGTTTATGTGTGTGTGTGTGTGTGTGTGTGTGTGTGTGTGTGTGTGTGTGTGTGTGTGTGTGTGTGTGTGATTGTAAATATTTTAGGTGTTAGAAATCTTCATTTTATTTACGTACTAATTTATATTTATTTGATTTTAGTTTAGTTTTTATCCATTGAAATTATATAATTGTTTACGTAATTTTATTAGTCTTTACAGTTTTTGTTTTTGAACTTAATGTTTTGTTTTTATTTATTTATTTTATTTGTTATTTTGTGTTTATTGTTGTTTTTCGTTGTTTGGTTATTTGATTTCGTTCTATTATTTAGTTGAGTTTTATTTAGTTGTGTTTTGTTATATTGTTGCGTTCTGTTTTTTTGTCGATTTTTGTTATTTGTTTGCTTTCTTATTTTGTATTATTTAATTTTTTCTTATTGATCTTGTCATTTTGTATTTGGTTTATATAAATTGTTTTTGGGTACTTGTGTATTATATCCACCACATTTTAGTTCCACTAGTTCCACGGTAGAGTGCGCTACTGTTTTAAGTAGTACGATTCATTGCCCGCAAGGGAGGTTATACTTACCTTTTAACCTTCTACGGAATTATAATGATAAATAAAAGATTGTTATTTGATTGTTATTTATTAACGTCCACTTTTTGCAACTTAGGCTAATCGGGACGGGTTATCTACAGGTTACCACCCTTTTCTAAGCCAGGGTGGGATTTTAGGACGTTATTTAATGAATTTCGTCACTAAATAATTTCCTTTGCCCAGGCAAGAATCGAACTCGCCACTCTAGGTTTACCATATGAGATAAAGGTCAACGCTTTAACTCGCATGATAAAAAAAAAGAAAACACAATTTTTAAAAATAAAACATTTTATTCACATTTAGGCGGGAAATGTGTGGAAATACAATTTAAAATGCAGTTATTGGAAATTTTGAGTTGTTTTTTTTTTTGCAAAAATTGACAGATGTTAATTCTTCGCACTAGCAGTAAACTTCAATGCATTACAAAATAGAATTTTACTTCCTTCGAACGAAGTGCTAATCCGAACGCCGACTTGCTCACCACACTTTCTTACATTACACTTCCCAAAAACACTTTTTTTCCACTATAAAGTTTCATACAATGTGATTTAGAACACTTTCTTCTGGTAGCCAAAATATTCCTCTCCTGTAAATATTTAACAGCGTCTTCTTCAGTCGTTGGCAAATCCCAAAGAGGCATTTTTAATCCCAAAAGGACTAAGAAACACTAAACAGAACAATAAACAACAAACGCAACTATGACAAAAGATAACCTCATTAGCCTGGGAGAGCTAGCGTCGCACTTCATTAGCGTATTCTAGCGTGGAACTAGTGGAACTAAAATGTGGTGGATATAATACACAAGTACCTGTTTTTGTTGTTTTTTATGAGCAATATCGCCTCGCTGCAAACGCTCCAAAATCAAATAAATAAATAAATAAAATGTGATATTCAGATATATATATATATATATATATATATATATATATATATATATATATATATATATTAATGTTTTTATGTGATTCTAAATCCAATTTGTTATTTTGGAGTCTCATATTTAACTAAATTCATTGGAGTAGGGGTTTATGGAAAGGGTACCATGTAAAACATTAAGTATAACTGTTATTATACGTTGTGAATTCACCAACCAGGTACAGTTGGGAGGATTTATAGACAAAGGTTTAATGTAATAAAAACCTCTCGGCAGAATAGATTAAAAATGGTGTGGAGGAAGAGGTTTTTCTTATCAGTCGTCCTTGATGGACACCCTTCACGGCCTGCACTAACATTAAATTAGTGCTGGTCTGAACTCTCATTGGATGCATTGCTTTGGGAAGCTGGATTGAATGGTTCAGCAGTAGGCTTTCTCAGGAACTGGAGGCTCCGGTGTCCGATCATCCGAATCCTGAATCCGATTACACCACGAAATCAGCATTTCTCCTAACGTTTCAGATTTATCTAGTCAAAAGGAGATAGATTGTGAAAATAGAAGATTCCTCTCTTTCTATGATGAGCCTTTATAATTTCTTAAAATGTCCGTGACGCAGGCGCAGCTTAGACTAAGCAGATTTCTCACGTGCTGGAATAGTACACTGGTGATCTTATCTTATCACATATTCTCTATGTCTATGTAAAAACCCGATGATAAAAAAGTGCGTCACGCAGGGGCTGCGAAAACTAAGCAGATTTCCCACGTGAAGTTATACAAGAGAGAAATCTCCATACGAGAGCCGAACAGTTACAGCAAAGGGCCGAACTAGCTTTTGGCGGGAAACTAGTCATCCGTTATCAGCCCACAATTAATAAAAATGTTAATATCTCTGTCAATATTCAAGATAGAGAATACATGTATAGAACAATATTTATTATAAATGTAATTTACTATAAGATTGGTTCTAAACAATTTTTTTATCCGACGTAGGGTAACGGAGATATTTTGAATTTTCGAAAATCGCATTAAAGAACAGCCATTAAAGAACTTGATCTGTCTTTTTGCATAAAACGTTTAAATATCGAGTTTGGTAACGATCAAACAAAAATTGCGACCGCTAGAGCGTTTACAGATATACAATATATATATAATTTTGAACGGACCTCATTTTCGTCATCTCCTGGGTAGGATCGATGGACATTTGAAGACATTTTTCGAAAATCGCGTCATGAGTATGACCTCAATAGCTGATTTCCCTTAAGGGAAATCTGCTAAAACGTTGTGAAGGAAGGGGTCATTATAAGCTCTGAAAACTAGAATGTCCAAATAACTCGCTTAATAATTGATTTACGAAAAAAATGTATAGGTACAGCCACAATTGTAGAGCATCAATAGCTTAACAAGATTGTTTTTCAACGTTTTGTGACTCATAATAAGAGAGATATTTTGAATTTTCAAAACCTCCCCATTTCTCCCCCGATTTAAGCCATAAACTAATGTGAAATTTAGTGTGTAATGATACACTTGAATTTCGAGTATGGCTGCAGAATAAATAAATACTTTCAATTCTCGTCAGCAAAATCATAATTGATGACATCATCACACAACGTATTTGCATGTATCTCGCGCAGTAAACATTCAATGGAATAAATATTTGGTATTTAAGCTTGGAATAATGTTTCATGAATAACAGCTTATTGTTATTAGGACATGAATAGGAATAGGGGTTTGCTGATGGCTGAAAACTAAAAATTCCAAATATTTCGGATTATATTAAACTTCGAGAAATATGTATATAACAACATTTATAAACAAGATTCGATCCAACGCATAATAATAGAGATATTTTGAATTTTTAAAATTCCCCCCTCGAAACCACCCCTCTCACTGGTCGGATTTCAGCCATTCACGAACTTGACCTTTAGTTTTGTATGAAACACTAATACAACGAATTTGGTAACGATCAAACAAAAATTGCGACCGCTACATCGGTGACGGCCAAGTTTATGTATACACATTTGAACGGACTTCATTTTCTCCATCTACTAGGTAGGATCGATGACCATTTGAGGAAATTTTTCGAAATTTGCATCATGAATGCGACGTCAATCCTAAAGGGTAATCAGCTAAAAGGCAGTCACACAGGGGCTGCGTAAACCGTTGCAGATTTCCCACGCGCAGGAATATGATTCGCTGTTGTTTCATCACACCATCTATTCTTGATTTTTCCCTATTAAGCCTATTTAAGCAGAAATTAGTATGATCGTTGGACTTGAGATGTTTAGTGACTGAAGTATAAAGTAAAAATTGGATAAGTAGAATTGAGGGTTCACAAAAAGCTGAAACCAAAAAAATGCAATTACAAAACCATGAACATTGATTATATAACATTTTTTGATCCGACTTGAAGCGATCGAGATATTTCGAATTTTCAATTATCGCCTCTCCCCCCCCCCAGCCAACGTCGGCTTTCTTTGGTGAGAGACCATTTTTCACTGCCAAAAATAGCTGTTCGTCTTACAACCGTTTATATATCTGCAGTTTGGTTAATCAGATAAACTTTTTTGTGGCTCCTCACAATTTATTTTTAAACAGGGATAACGCTTTAGGGAATTACATTCCCATCTTCAGAGCGTAAGAGTGCATCAGCAAAGTTCAGCCCAGTAGCATCTCTATAGGCACACGCTCTGACGCTCTGAGGATGGGAATTTAATTCCCGAATGCGCTAAGCGTGTGTAAAAATGAATTGTGAGGAGCCAAAAAAAAAGTGTTTCTGATACTGTTCTGATCACACTCACCACCAGCTGAAAATAAAAATGATATCTGCATTTTGGCCTCCCAGAAGGACCTCTTTAAGTGGAGGGAATTTCCATTCCTGGGACTGCATCTGCTTCCAAAATATTGCTCTCCGTAACTACTACACCAAGGTACTTAAAACACTACAACAAGGAAACATGACCTCCCCAAATTCGATAGGACCACTCAGGATTTCCCCAGTTCGTCTTAAGGTTCCCATCTTAGGAAAGGATTCAGTAGCAACGACGTAATATATGGATTGTCGGTGATTTAATTATATGGTATTTCTTATTAGCCATGTATTTATAGCTCCATTTTCTTTGGGCACACAGAGAAGGCTAACAGGAATAGTTATTTGGAGCGAGGAGCCCAAAGAAACGCCGTGCTTGGAAAGTGGTGAAGTAGAGCGAAGCATAACTGAGTGGCTTAGCACATTACTATTGGCTTGCCTGTCGACCGACCAGCTAAAGACAACTTAAAAGTTCAGCACTATATTTCTGGACTATTATAAGTAATTATTATAAATATTATGAAAGAAAAAAAAAAGTGTATTCTAAGTGGAAGAAAATATTCCATCAGAAAAGTACTTGTAATAAATATCGTAAAATTAAACTGTAGAAACTGTTCTGATGAGGCCTCTTAGTAATAAAAAAATATAATTGACAATTAAAAATAATTTTAACAAGGAGAAATACTAACAATAAAAAAAATATCTGAATTAAAAATATGATATTTTGGGCGCTCAAACTAAAATGTGCTTGTTGCCAGCTAAAGAAAATGTTTAGAAACACTATTATGAAAGATGAACTCGGTAATATAAAGTCGTCCTTATATATTCTTGATTCGGTGATTTGAAGCTGCAAATGTCAAATGTATATATTTGATTCAACTTGCCCGTAGACGCAACCTTTAGTTTTAATTCATTTTGAATTTGGAAGTTCAGATACATTAAAAAGTGGAGATATCTTAAGGACTACGGAATAAAGTTAAAGAATGATAGAATTGTGCTATTCCTGTTGTAAATTTTCTAATTTTCCGAATAGAATTTTCCCTGAACCTAAACCACCATTATTAAATTTTGGCTATAATATTAAATGAGGGCCTCAACAAAGTTAAAATATCTTTACTATGGACTTTCCCAATAATAAATCACTTGCGTAATTAAAAGTTGACGTGACGAATTGGAAAATCTAGAAATTAAATCATTCACCTTTCAATCAATTTCAGTAGATTTATTAAAGAAAGACGATAGCTAAATCCAGGTTGTTGCTGATTTCCCTTAAAGGAATTCTGCTATTGAGAATGTAATGACACGATTTTCAAAATATTTCTTCAAATGTCCATCGATCCTACTTTCGAAAGGACTGTACCTGAATATATATATACATATATATATATATATATATATATATATATATATATATATATATATATATATATATATGTGTGTGTGTGTGTGTGTGTGTTTGCCTTAAGGGAATTTCAGTATTAAGAATGTAATGACAGAGTTGGGCGTTTGAGAACTGCTAAGTCGTTGATAAATTCCTTGTTTTAATCAGATCCAAAAAATGTTATTCAACATATTTCGTTCTTTACATACCAATGACGTAATGTTGTAAAATAGTTGGTTTAGACATGAATTTCCCTTATAAGGAGTATTAAGTAGTGCCGTTTTTTTTTTTTAAATAATTATTTTACTTGAATAATAAAAAAGTATATTCTTTACTGTTAGATCAATTTATCTATTGCCACACGGCACTTTTCTTTCTTTCTTTTTTTTTTGTCTTGTTTGTCCTACTAAATCTACAGCCCAAAAGCATATTTCGTTAAAACTAAATTTATGGTTTTGTACTATATGATTATTGTTTAATGGTAATGGATCAGTTATTCAGTGGTTTAACGTAAATACGCCAATATCGTCTAGCTACTATTTGTTTTATACATCTAAGTTTAATACCGGGATATTTTAGTTGTAAGCTCATTAATTTATTTATGAATTTCGGAGTATGATTTTCTCTCGTGTGATTTTCTCTCTTATGATTTTTACGTCTAAGCTTATTAAACTGCACAGACAAGCCAGTTTTATCGGGCTAAAACACTAAATAGTGGATGGTCTTTTAAAATAATTAGTAATAAAAATAAGCTTTCAAAGCTCACAACTAATTTTATGTCCGACGTTTTATAAGTGAAGAATAAAAACTTTTTATATTATTTCCCCTGTATCGCCCCCTTTGGACAGTCCTTTTAATTTATTTTTTATTTATTTATTTTCTCCTGAAATGATGGAGTATATTTATATAATTTTCTCTAGTTATGTGTTCTATCATTCGATACTACGTACAATGAAGTCAGACATTTACAATAATTATTTTTCATAAAATACAAATTACTCTATCTCTATATAAAATGCCATAAAAATATTAAATTCATTTAAAAAATAAGTAAATATAGTTAAATAAAATTCACAAGATAAGATAAAGTGATTATAAAAATTTAATATAAGATATAAAATATTTGCAAATGGGGAAAATAATTAATAAAGAAAAGAAAATATAAAGGGAATGCATGATGCTTTATCCAGTAAAGTATGATGACTTGTCCTTAATATTAGCAGATTTCCCTTGAGGGAAATCAGCTATTGAGGTTGTACTCATGACAGAATTTTTGAAATTTTTCTTCAAATGTCCATCGATCCTACCTAGTAGATGACGAAAATGAGGTCCGTTCAAAACTGTGTATATATATATATATATATATATATATATATATTTATATATAGATCTATCTATTTATATATTTGTCTGTTACCGCTCTAGCGGTCGCAATTCTTGTGTAATCGTTACCAAACTCTATATTTAGTCGTTTTATGTAAAAAGAAAGATCAAGTTCGTTAACGGCTGAAATCGGACTAGTGGGAGGGGGGGGGGTTTCAGGGAAGGTTTTTCGAAAATTCGAAATATCTCCGTTACTATACGTCGGATCGAAAAATTGTACAGAATCAATCTTATTATTTACTATAAATATTGTTCTATACATTTATTCTCTATCTCGAATATTAACCGAGATATTTGCATTTTTATTAAATCTGGGCGGCTAACGGACGAGTGACTTTCCCGCCAAAAGCTAGTTCGGCCGTTTTCTTGACTGCTGGGCTCTCGTGAAATTTCTCTATTGTAAAACTTCACGTGGGAAATCTGCTTAGTTTACGCAGCCCCTGCGTGACGGACTTTTTTTTACAACGTTGGCATTCATAACTTTTTATAATTTGTCACCTATAAATGGCATAAAATCATTATTACAAACAAACAGCACTTTGCAGCAGGCCATTTATGTCCACTTAGCATTATTCATTTCATACATTTTTGCCTTGGTGTTGTGACAGTGTACAGTCAAATATTACTCAGTCGCATGCACTGGCCATTTTCAGACATTTTAAACCTATTTAAAAAGCTTCTAGTCGGTCCGTGTCAGTCAGTATTTGAATTTTTGTTTTTTATTATTAATTACTTTCAATATTTTTCTTTGTTCTATAATATTAAAAGATATGTATAGATGTGTACTTTTATTTGTGTTAGTCCATCAGTCATTCTATTGTTTAAATGTCTCTAATGTGTGTTTTTATCTTAGATTTTGTTTGATTTTAATCTTAAATGTCAGTATTTTTTTGGTGCCTTTAATCTTAAATTAATGTGTTTTTCGGTGCTTTTAACCTTAAATTTAGGTATTTTTTGGTGCTTTTAATCTTAAATTTAGTTAGTTTTCTGTGCTTATAATCTTAAACTTTAGGTGTTTTTCCGTAAGCAATTGTTAAAGAGTCGTCCGTTAATGTCGCCTTGGGTCCAACCGAGTTTCATTCAAATACATAAATGTCTGTTAAATCGATATTAGTGAACTAATGTTTCCCTGAGGAAATCCGGTTTTGTAGCGTCTCTGTGGTAAAGGCCTGTAATACTGGGAATATCAGTGGGATGTGAGGTAGTAAACTTCCCCCACTCCTTAGTCTAGACTTGGATAGATATGAGGGAGTTAATCCACTATTTAGGAAGTAGATCTTTATTCATTGCGTAGGTTGTTGGGAGGAGAAGTGGTCCAGATTTAGGATAGGTTTTACTGCCTGTTCCTCGGGGAGCTGTACCATCCTCCATCTAAGATTGATGGGGCCCTTCACACCAACGTCTGAGGCTTTAACTTATAACCATTGTTAGCCTAAGGAAGCAGTTGAGACAAGAAGTCTATTGATATAAATTATACCTTTTATTTCATTATTATCCTCATTAATTTAGTTAACGATACTCCGATTTCCATATCCAAAATTGGTAGCTTTGGGATTCTATTTGTTAAATACGGAAGTCTTTGGTGTATGCGAGGGGAACATTTAGCCAGTACAGTGAAGAAACATTTTCATCTCCCTACTTTACTATCAACTCCACACCCAACAACTGTACTCATCCGAAATTCGGCACTACCAAACAACGTACTCTTCCTTGGGTACATATACGTACCAATGCCAATGAAAGAATAGGATAATGATTTCCTTTTCATGTAGGTTACCTATCAAAAAATGAACAATTGACTACAGATTTTATTCACAACATCCAAACATGCGTGACATAAGTTAATCTAAAAACACTTTACCTTTCTTAATTTATAATATTTTAAAATCAACATATTACGTTGGCCTCAATTTCACATGGTAAACTTAAAGTGGCAAATTTGATTCCCGCCTGAGCAACAGGAATTTATTTAGTGACGAACTCATTATAAACCTCGAAAAGCGAGTTAACCTGTAGATAAGCCTTTGCAGAAAAATGTGGAGATTAATAAATAATAATAATATGACTTGGCTGCGGCTACATTATCCCATTTAAATTAGATTATCAGTCCCACAAACAGATTAGCTTTATTGCATGCTAACTATTCTAGTATATTGGTAATTCGTAATTGATTTTGTGAAAACTGAAATCTAGAATATGTTTAAGATATAAATTACTATTTATTATTTGATTCTTTAAAGACATAATTGTCAATAATATTGATAGAATGGAAACGAAAAAGGATTTCATGGAAGTTTTAAATTATTTCGAAACGGTGAAAAGTAAACAACATCGAGTAAAAATACTGCTAGAGGAGCATAAACAAGAAAATGGCCAACATGGCAAGCGATTAAAAATGTAACTAAGTAGATTTCCCACGTGCATATTCGAGCACGACATACACTGACTAGCTCATCTCACTACATTTTTCTTTTCTCAATTTCTCCCGCAGTAAAAAGCCTATATAAACAGGTATGAAAATGTAAAACATATATGTAAATAGGAATTAAAATGTAAAACGCATATGTAAACAGGAATTAAAATATAAAACTCCTTTATAAACTGAATTTGAAATGAAAAACGTCTACGTAAGCAAGAATTAAAATGTAAAACACCTTTATAAACTGAATTTGAAATGAAAAACGTCTACGTAAGCAAGAATTAAAATGTAAAACACCTTTATAAACTGAATTTGAAATGAAAAACGTCTACGTAAGCAAGAATTAAAATGTAAAACACCTTTATAAACTGAATTTGAAATGAAAAACGTCTACGTAAGCAAGAATTAAAATGTAAAACACCTTTATAAACTGAATTTGAAATGAAATACGTCTACGTAAGCAAGAATTAAAATGTAAAACACCTTTATAAACTGAATTTGAAATGAAAAACGTCTACGTAAGCAAGAATTAAAATGTAAAACACCTTTATAAACTGAATTTGAAATGAAATACGTCTACGTAAGCAAGAATTAAAATGTAAAACGCCTATGTGAATAGGGATTAAAATATTAGCTGGGCATCAGATATTTAGTAACGGAGGTAACTAAACTTAAAATCAGATGTATACAAGTGGAGTCTATGAGACATTTTTCTATCCGACTCATGAGAGAGATGATTAGAATTTTCATCTCCCTCCTCTAATCCCCCCTATGGATTTCAGCCAGTATTGAACATGGGCTTCAATGTTGAGCCAAACTGTTAAATGTCGAGTACGGTATACATCATCAAGTATTTTAACGTAAAATCTTAATTGAGAACATCATCACACAACGTATTCGCAAAACGTTTCTTTACAAAGTAAAGGGCATTGAAAAAGATTGTTTTAGCTGATTTCCATTTAAGGGAAATCAGCTATTGAGGTCGTATTCATGATGCGATTTTCGAAAATTTTCCTCAAATGTCCATCGATCCTACCCAGGAGATCAAAATTTTCTCTATATATATATATATATATGTCTGTTAACGCTCTGGCGGTCGCAATTTTTGTTTGATCATTACGAAACTCGATATTTAACAGTTTTATGTAAAAAGACAGATCAAGTTCGTTAATGCCTGAAATCGGACCAGTGGGAGGGGGGGGCTTAGAGGGGGGATTTTTGAAAATTTAAAATATCTCCGTTATTATGCATCGGATCGAAAAATTGTATAGAACCAATCTTATTGAAAATTAAAATTACTATAAATATTGTTATATACATTTATTCTCTATCTTGAATATTAACCGAGATATTTGCATTTTTATGAAGTCGGTGGTCGGGTATACTTCGGATTACGTCGGCCATCTTCGTCATTTCTCGGCTCAGGCGGAAGCTTCTTCTAACCAGTCGTTCCTAACCTTACCTTAACTTCCTTACTTTGTGAGATTTATGCAAATACGTTCTGTTCATCCGCCCCCCCCCCTTCTTTAGTTCTTGGACTACTAAAATTTGAGTTATTAAAATATAAATTATTCTTACAATTCAGAAGCCCTTTCAGTTGGGAATTTATTTTAATTAACTGAAATATTTCTCATTACCGTTTGTATTTAATCACGGTGGTATTGTGTTACCAGTGTCAGATTTCTCTATTGTATAACTTCATGTGGGAAATGTGCTTATTTTACGCAGCCCCTGCGTGACGGAATGTTTTTCCCTTGGAATAAGACTTTTCATGATAAATTAGTTTATTGGTAACGTTCTGTGACTAAAAGTGGGGGTTTACTCAAGGCTGAAAATTTAAAAAAAAATTAAATTTGCAACAAGAATGGTTATAGAAAGTTTTTCAATCCTGCTCATAATAGTGGAGATGTTTTTTTTCAATTGTTGATCCCTTACTCCTCTGATACCCTTCTTCCCAGTCCGATTTCAGTTTTTAAAGAACTTGGTCTTTTGTTTTTCACAAAAGCCTATATATTGAGTATGGAAATGACAAACAAAAATGAATGGAAGTCCGCTAAAAGTCCATACATAAAGTATCCCATCTGCACTTGGAAAAAAAAATACATCGGACATACTGCGAGGCTGATAAGCACTTAAGTAAGTGAGCATTAAGATCTCTTAAGAAATTAAAGGATATGAAATCCTCATTGGCAAGACATTACTATAATTCGACAAGTTACTTTTAATGTCAAAGTAAAGAACTATCAAGAAAGATTAGAGACATTTAATTTGCAAAACTTCTGAATACTTTTAATAGACAAGATGGCTTCATACTCAACAAACTATGACATCCCAAAACGATCGGTAATTATTCGATTCTAAAAAGATTGGTGTATATGTGTACACATCGTCAACCTTAAATATTAAATTTTAATGCTGTAAAAAAAATAACTAAAAATAATTTTTGTAAAATACAAAAATATAAATAATAATAAAAATAATTTTTGTAAAATACAAAAATATAAATAATAATAAAAATAATTTTTGTAAAATACAAAAATATAAATAATAATAAAATTAATTTTTGTAAAATACAAAAATATAAATAATAATAAAAATAATTTTTGTAAAATACAAAAATATAAATAATAATAAAAATAATTTTTGTAAAATACAAAAATATAAATAATAATAAAAATAATTTTTGTAAAATACAAAAATATAAATAATAATAAAAATAATTTTTGTAAAATACAAAAATATAAATAATAATAAAAATAATTTCTGTAAAATATAAAAAAATGTACGTTTAAAAAAAATATATGAGTATTCTAGCAAAACTTTTCATCGATGTCATTTATGTCAGAGTTTACAGAACCTATTTGGACAATGCACACACGTATAATAGATTTATATAAGCTTTTATTGTCAAGTAATTAATTTTTTTTTTTTATCTGGATCTAGTTTCACTATTTGAGTTATTAGGTGTAATATTTCAAAATTCAAAAATCTACAGTAAATATAATAGAATTTATAATAACAAATACCCAGTTACTATAAGAGATATTATCTTTTTTGTCAATAATTGTCAGTCATCAGGCTTTCTACTCAGTTATTCAGTAGTCATTTACAGTTGTACAAATAGGTACTAAAGTTCAAAGCGAGAATGGTGACCTTTGATGGCCGAATCGATAAGGTCATGACCTGCAAGTGGTCCTTTGTTCCAAATACAACACTTACAATATTTAATTGTGTCAATCCTTCGTGGCCTGCTTTTATTCCATGTATAAATGCACAAAACACAATTATATTTACTTTTTAATATTTTATTATATTGATTTCTTGTTACGGACCGCCAATCGGACAGGACTAATGTCATTTTTAAAGTTAACACATTAAAGTCGCTAAACAATTTAAACTAAACTTAAAATAGGTACAATAGGCTTTATTAAAAATTTACACTAAATCATTACATATATACAACATATAAAATAAAATTGCTTTGGATATTAAAAACAAAATCTATATAAATAAAATTCCGTAAAAAGTTTATCGTGTTTTCTCTTTAAATTCGGCGAAGATAAATATTTATTCATTTATTATTTCCCTCAAGGAAACCAGCTATTGAGGTTGTATGGCGTAATTTTCGACAAATTTCTTCAAATCCTACTTAGTATATGACGAAAATGAGTTCCGTTCAAAATAATATATATATAATTTTGAACTGAACTCATTTTCGTATAAATTCATGTTTATATATATATATATATATATATATATATATATATATATATATTTGTCTGTTAACGCTCTAGCGGTCGCAATATTTGTCATATCGTTGCCAAACTTGATGTATAATCGTTTTATGTAAAAAAAAAAAAAAAAATCAAGTTATTGGCTGAAATTGCACCAGTGGGAGGAGGGGTTTAGAGGGGAGAATTTCGAAATATCTTCGTTATTATAAGTCGATCTGACGTGTATATTACTAATCTTGTTGCAAATTTAATGTTTTATTAGTCTTGTTCTATACATATTTTCTGTACCACTAATACTAACCGATATGTGGATTTTTTAGTTTTCGGTTTTGAGTGAACTCCTAAAGTAATGTCATATTAGGAATAAGCTGTTATATTATGAAGCACTTTATTTGGAGCCTAAATACCAAATATTGCTCTCATTGAACTTTCACGATTAGAGATAAATGTAAATACGTGACGCACATGGGAAATCTGCTTAGTTAACGCAGCCTCTGCGTGACAGACTTTATTTTTATATTTGAGGCCATACTAAGAAGAATGTCAAAAAAATGGAAAATCTTGCCTGTCCGTGCGCCAGTGTGTTACTCAATCACTCAAAAACGGTTAGGAAGTTTTCTATCAATTTTTACTTTTGAACAGCAATTATCCCAGGGTGCAACATAGGCTATATGAGAAGACCCCCCCCCTCTCCCTTCTGGTGTTATTGTTAAAATCATAACTTCAAAAATAATTATTAATATAATGTCATGAGGAAAAGTTTAATAAATTATTTTCATTTTCAGAAATCTGTTAAGTCTTCGACTTTTTGTGGATATTTCGACTAAAAAAAAGGCAGGAAGTTTTTATAATTCCTCTTGTAGAGTAAGTCTATGAATATGCATGGGAATGTCCGAAGGGCAAAACCTCACAGCAGCTTCATGGTTTAATAGGCCAGAGCTTGATTATATCTTTCAGTTTGTAAAAAGATATAAAGTGGGCCAAGCATATGTTTTTGTTTCTTTCATTTCGTTGGAAAATTGTATTCTTTTACATTAAAAATGGGTTAAGTACGTTTACGCTGACTAATTAAACTTTAAATTTGATTACAATACTTTTTGTAAAACTGCTAGCATGTTCAGATAGATATTGAATTAGCCTGCTTAGCATACATTGTATCAAGTGACCTTAGGAACAGTGAATTTATTTTTAGGGTGAAAATATTTAAATGTTTCGCTGAATACGTGACTGCCCCGGAATGTCTGGCACACAGGCGCTGATTGAACTGAACAGCTGATATGTGTGCAGTTATGGAACTTATAACATTATCAAACAGTCCATTACATATTTTTATATATTGCACCAACGAATAAAAATTTTAATAAAACCATAATTTAAATTTGTGCCGGGCATATGCAGTGAGATAAAAGTTAGGATTACGTTACTTATATCATATTTTATTCACACTTTCTTCGAGCTTTTGAACCCTATTTATCATTTGTTAAATATGCTGAACATAGGATGTTTGGTGATTAAATTGCGTTTAATGAAAATCTCATGAGTGGGGATGAGTGAACGAAGAATGAAAACAAAACATCCTTATACGAAATAACTCCTAGCTCATCACGCGAGAAAATATATAGAAACAAAATTGTATGAATGTAGTTTGTCAACAACAATGGCATGTCACATGTAATAGCTGAGATACTTGAAAAAATACATTTTACTCCTTCTTAAATACACTACTCTGATCCGATTTGTGGCATTTACAAATTTGATTTTTACTTTTAGATGTTAATTAACGAGTTTGGAAACGATCAAATAACACATCTAATCGCTTACGTCACTAAAATCTTCATTAGTGACGTCATTTAAAACCTCGAACTCTCTATTAGTAATTACACTGCATAAACAAGAGAAGAGATAATTAATGATATAAACGTTAGTGTGAAAACCACATCAGGAGTGTGGGTTCACTGAACTCTAAAAACGAAGAAATACAAATCAATCCATTATTATTGGAGTCTCTACAATAAATGCAGTACAAAAAAAGATAAAAGATTCAGAAATTAAGTTTAATAAGAAGATTTGCAGTTTTGAATTTTTTAGGAACGCATTTTAACTGAAATATTTTACAATAGTTTCCCAACTCTACCTGTTCACACCTTCACACATACACCGATATCTTCAGGTTCATATGGAATGTATATATATATATATATATATATATATATATATATATATATATATATATATATTGTTTGATATCGATGTAATTGGAATCTCTTCTGCTAGAGCTTTAAAATAAAACTTCTTGTCCCACCCTATTTTTGGCCATGGTGGCCTGGTTGGAATTTGCTTTAGTTGCAGAAGGAAAAATTAAAAACAAACATATTTTCGTAATTCGTTACATTTTATCTTTTGTTACTGGAATTCTTGTCTTGGGCAGGTACAAAGTCCACTTTACCAGCTGTTATGATTTGTACAATTTCGATAACTATTGAGCAAAGTGTGGTCTTAATGCCAATGGTATACCTAGAGCTGAGTGTTTAATTCTCGCCTGGGCAATAGACGAGCATTAAGTAACGAACTCACTAATGAAATTTAATCCAATTCCTGCTAGAAAAAGATAATAACCTATAATTAACTCATCCTAGTTAACCATAGTAGTATAAACTGGGTAGTTAATAAGTAACAACGTAATATTAAAATAGAAAGTTATGACTTAATGTCCCTGGAAAATATTTTTTATTTTGATGACTTTCATAATCTGAACATGATTTACTTATGCCTTTCGGCAGTATGCAACTAGGCAACGACATAGTCAACGATATATACAATTATCTTGATAATTAAACACTATAATATAGAAACGTTCAACCAAGTCAATTAACATGTCACAGTTAACAAATAAATAAAAGTAACATATGATCTTTAAATAGTACTAATCAGATTAAGTTATAAAGAATTTCAGAAGTTTAAGTACTACTTGAAAACATTTATTTTAAAAAAAAATATTATTTTATGTATATAGTATGTTAATATTATGTCACTAGTTCTTATATATTTTTTTTGTATATTATTAGTATGATGATTACTATCACTAAATGGGGAAGACTCTGGCTAAAATGTGTATATATTAGATAATAAAATCTATCTAATATTAAAATACAATCGGTGGCGGATAAGGTAAACTAAATGAAACTATTTCATAATGCATATTAACGTAAAGTAATGTTCTCAGTAAAACTTAATATAAACTACTAGTTACTATAGGTACATTTATAAACTGTAAAATGTTAGTTATAACACCCACTATGTTAAATTTCCACTAAAACTAATGGGTCTTCTACAGGGTACCCATCCTTTTCTACCAAGGATGGGACTAAGGATTTTATTTACTAATTTCTTCACTAAACAGATTCATAAGAAAATATTAATCTAAATATATTAATTTAACAGTAGAAAAGAAGGCTGCAATTATTATACAGAGGCTAAGTGAATAATCTGATTCAATGCGTTTAACTCCTTTATTCTGATCTAGAGAACTCTTAAATGCTTTCATCGGGCCCGGCTTGAATGTTAAGTATTCACCGCGAGGATACAGTTACTGTTAACGGTTATCGATAGCAAGTATGAGAGGTAATCCGTTATACTGGATGCCACCCTTTGACGTTTCATCTCTCTTAACAGAACTTTCTGAAGTTTCGCCATGCGCGTCCCGTGATGCTTTCCGCACGCGAGCATTCAAGACACTCACGTCTTTCCAGAAAAGTTGGAGGTGGCCGCCAGAGGGTGACAATGTTATTCATTACACTGCTCCTTGGTCATGCCGGGCTTAGCTCATTGCTGTTCTTTTTAGCAGATTTCTCTTAAGATTTTTTGGGGTTGTACTCGTGATGTGTGTGCTCAGAATGTTTGTATTATCTCAGATGCCTTAAAGTTTTATTTAAAACTGAGGATCGAGTTAGTTGATGTCGCAAAAGAAACTAGGAGGAGAGAGGGTTTAGATAAGATGTCAAATAAAAACTTTAATATCTCTGCTTTTATATTTCTTATTAAAAAATGGTACCGAATCTGTCCTATTAAAAAGGAATATCTGTCATTTTTATCCGAATCAAAACCTCTAGGGGTTATATTTATATAGCTTATATGTTTTAGTTTTCAGTGCTGACTGACCCACTTCTTTCAGTCTTTAAGGAGAAGTTACTTTATCTCAAAATATCTATACCAAGATGCAATATATCTTATTCTTTATATCCTGCCTTTAATTTACGATATAAGTTATTTCTAAGTTCTGGAGCCTCAACTTTTTACAACCTCATAATCGCTAATTATCTTATATCAAAACAAATAAATTTAATGTATTTTTTTTTTTTTTTTCATCATTCGGTTAGAAATACGAAAACCAGGAAAATTGAAGATGAATTTTGGTAGTTGTATTACATCAACTGTCTGTCTTTCTTTATTGTCGAAGTAAAGGAAGTATTTTAATCGCGAAAAACTTTGTTTCGTACATTTTATCGGAATTACCTGTTTTGCACCAAACTCAACTTATTTTGACTTGTTTCGGAATGACATATTTATTTATCTGTGTACGTATCTCATAAAACCCTAGAACTATCCCTAGAATGTTGAAATTTAGGGCTGTTGTAACATCTACTGGTGTACCCCCCATTTTGATCAAAATCGATTGAGTGAGAGGGTCGAGGTGGGCTATGGAGACGAAAGTAAAAATGTTTTCCGTACTTTTTAGAGATAAGATTTGTATAGGGCCTTTGTTTCTTCATGATAAAAATATCTATAATACAAACGGAGAGATTATATGCCACACTCAATTGAAATAATTTTAAATAGAGTGCTGCAAGATATTTTGTTGTGATCAAATCGAATTTTTTGTTTTAGCATACAAAGATTTGTATGGTACACCTTTATCTTGAATATAATCTAGAAGAAACGTATATGTATATTGTTATAAAGGCGTTACACAATTTGGGATGATATCCGTGAGAGAGCTCCAATTTGATAAAATTTTGAACACGTTCAATGATAATTACCCACAAACAAGATGCCTACTTATAAAATGATGCAACGTGTTAATATGGAAATTGTTTCTAATAGGTCATTCTGTTCCAGGAGATTTCGATGTGTACAACATCGAAACAGCTATGCCAAAAATCGACCTTGAGGCCATCGAGTCTCACCTCCGAGCTGCCAGAGAAGAGGAAAGAAGGGTAAGTATCTGCAAAATAATATATCACACATTTCGTGGAAAATTAGAAAACATTTTATCATTCCTTGTAATAAAGGTTTTAGAAATGAAGGAAATATTTTGACCGGGATAGCTCATATAGAAGGGCTATATAAGAATAAAAATACCTTTGGTTCTCTTTGAAACGTGTTATAAAATATAGAAATTCTATTAGAGAAACTGATTAGAGCCACCAGGAACAGATGTTATTAAGAACAGCTGATATTAAATAATAAATCACATGTTATCATTACATCAGCTTGTCAAGGCTTCTTCTTCAACACAAGATACTCTTAAATAGTTCAATATTCCTAATTAATTATAACTGTGGTCAAGTGATAGCGTAGTTTTGAGGATAGGAAAGCTATTGGATTCCTCCATTATGTTCTTATTAGTTGATGAAGCTATTATCTAAAGAAACCATGCTGGAAGACTTATCTAAAATTACCGCATCTGGACACTTGTTCGACTTATCATTATTCTTATGTAATCTTTATTGTTCCAATAAATATTTGTTAAAAGAATTCGTACCCTTTTGCAGATTATGCATATATTAGTATAAAACATGTTTTGATTTTAGGTCAAAACAAGACAGAATAAATTGTATGGGCTGGTCTCATACGGTTAACTGATTACCTGTGCATCCTCTTCATTCCAAGACTGGTCCCTCCCTCAATTGATTGCAAACTATAAAAACGAAAGAAAATAAAAATTATGAAAGATTATGGTAGTTTGGAATTAAAAAAGTTTTAGTTAGTATGTACTAGAATCGGTGAAGGGCCTCTGATACCACGGTTCTACACCATTTATCTTAGTATCTGAGCTACGTTTCTCCAAATTCTTCTGATGACGGTCTTACACAAGTGCTCTTCCGGAGTATCAAGCCACATTTATCTTAGCTTACCTCTTTCCCTGCTTTCTCTTTGTGTATCATATATCTTCATGTGACGAGTTACATTTTTGTCGGCATGTCACCACCGCCGTAGACT